>JAWNPP010000004.1:600000-952500 GCA_035047445.1 Drosophila siamana
ATGGTTTTACTTCCTAATTTAATACTAACAATTGTAACTATAGTCTATGCAATATAAAAACATTAATGCAAGCGAGCGCTTTTAATATTATTTGTCTGGCAACTCTATGGTCTAATTTCGTTTCTCAACACTATTTTTAATTACCGCGCATATTTGTACCAAGTGGTATATTTGTACTAAGTCTTTGGAAAAAAATACATATTTAACTCGCTTAAAGAACACAAAGCAGAAAAATATTAAATAAAAGTACCTTAATCAAGCCACTTTACACGCATTATAAGAAACTTGATGTATTAGTAAGAAAAGTAATCAAACCCGACATTACAAATGTGGTATGTTGTTATTGGTATGCAAATTAATACATTTTGTGGAAATAAAACACGGTCACACTCGCAAGTTTCAATCACAGCCGCGCAAGTTTGGTCTATCGGGTTGGTTCGTTTTTCGACATTCGGCATTCGTTCATCATTCGCCGACAGCTTCGCGAGGTGTTTTTTCCCGCGGCGCGTTCAATACTCAGTTTTGTTTATTGGGGCAATATTAAGGGTGTTTGGTCGTTATTATTGTCGTGTGTGTCGAACGAACGTAACAAAAAGTATTAAATATTAGTAATAAGTGTCAAGCACACACAACCAACAAGTTAACACTAAAAAGCAATTCTAAAAGTCCACAAGCGTAAAATGTTTTCAAGACCCAGGTGAGCAAAAATGATAAAAAAAAACACTTTTGGGATGGGGTGATGAATGAGGCCCTGGCTGGCATCAAGTTGCCAAAGGAATTCTGCTTGCGCTTGCAACTATTTTCGTAGCATGTGTGAGAAATGCAAATTGAATTGTTTTGTGGATTATGCAATTTGAATTGGCTACTTTAGGCGTCCCAGCTGTTTTGCTAGTGACCTAGTCTTTCTATCGTTGTCGGCAGACGAGTGTGCGCCAAGGCAGGCGTCCCTTTCCTCCACATATCCTCTCTCCATCTTCCTATTCCGCTTCCACTAGCTTTGCGCAGCGCAGCTTTCGTTTTCGCTGGTAGTAGACACACACACACACACACATACGACTTACACACACAGTCCGTCCTTTGATGGTGGTTGTGATTCGCACATGTTTTGGCATTGACCTAACTTTTTTACTTTTCGCTTGCTCATTTCGTCTGCAACAGCTGCTTCTGCTTCTTCTTGCATACTACTTCCTACTTTGATTGGCATTTTTCCCTCATTGCTTGCATAAGCACAAATCCGCAGTTTTACTTTTTGCTTTTGCAAAGACAATGTTCAAATAAATGAAAATGAAAACTAAACTAAACAAAATCAGCTGAAAAATCAATACATAAACAATAGACACACACACGCACACCAACGCCAACGCATTTCTCTTGACTCTGAGCAAGCCACCTTCATGTTCATGGACATGGACACTGTCTGCGTATGTGTCTGTTTTTCAATTTTCGCAGCTAGAACGCAACTTTTTTCATGCCAAATTCTAAATTTGTATTCATCATCAATATGTGTGTGCATTAAAAAAGTCGCGCTATTATTTTGCTGCTTGAGTTTTTGTTTTTCTTTTGTAAATGTTTCATTTTTCATTTTCGTTGCCAAGTTCAAAATGTTTGCTCCGCAGCTTCACTTCGCCTCCACCCTCGTGTATGCTCGTTCCCTCTCTTTTCTTCCCATTCTTTTAAGCATATTCCAAAATCTACATTTCTCTAGCTGCTGAGTTGGGTACATTGACTTCTTTTTAGCAAAAGCTTTACGAGTTACGCATACACACACACACACACACACATTTGATGTTATGTAGTCATGTGTGCAGTGTTGGCAGAATTTTGAAAGCTAGCTTGGGATTGATTAGCTACAAAATTTGTGCTAAATTCTTAATAGTGGAATGCAAAAATATTGTTCATTATAAATATATATACATTATTTTAGGTAAAAATAGTTTATTTTGTTTAAATAATTTGAAATTTTTGTTAGGTAAAAATAGCGTAGTTCTTGTATATTGTTGAAATTACTTTCGCATTTTCCATTTCTATTTTTATTAGGAAAGTGATAGATCCAGCCACAAAAAGGCTAAGGGGACAGCACTGGTCATGTGTGTGTATAAGCTTACAGACACTCGACAGCACCGCCTCATTAGCCGTTACACAGAACTTTGTTCACGATATCACATCGTGATGTCATAATAGTCGGTGTAATTATATAGTACGTACGTTGGTGTGTTTTCCGTTTATGCGGCAACCTTGATAGCACATCATATATTCTGCTTTTGCCAAAAATGCGTTTATAAATATGTTTCTCATTGCAATATTGCAATCTCTGAAGTTCAAAGATTTATTTATGATTGGAAAAGTACAAATACTTAATTGTTATATCATATTTGTGTGATATTTACACAACATGCTCGGGAGAATTATATCAAGTCAAGTGCTCGCCGTGTAAACATGCTTTAGCAGATACGTAATTATTTATGACTGGCACTCGCACTCACATTTGCATTTGTGTTTGTGATTAGATATGTACACCTTTATAGGTAGAAACATCCACGAGAGTACATCCACTTACGTACCCTATGAGAGTATGCATGAGTGTATTTTGAGAGCAATTTAGAGACACTCTGAGTTCAGAATAGTTAGTTGCATCCAATTTACAATAATCATGATTGACAGTTTTGCTAATAATAGTTGCCAAACCAAAAATATTGAAACTGACAAAGCAATATGTAATTATGACATATTGTATTCCCACTGAATTTCGATGCCTCTTTCACTATGTTATAAGTGTTTCCTCGTTGCATATGTGAAATACTTGAGCACTTGGTGCTCATGTGAGCATTTCTGGCGCTTGCTTTTACAAATAGTAACAAAATGACGAATGGTGATAATGATTACCACCCACCCCTCCATCTGTCCAGCCCTCTCGTTCACTCCCCTGACAATTAGCAACCAGAAGTGTTTGCACACATCGCATATCGACTGGGTAGTGGATGGACGGGCGCACTGTTGTTGAGTCGTCGATGAGCGGGTTAGGCACGTCACGAGCGCGTGGGGCGCGCGTCACTAACGAGTTTGATGGCTTGGCCAAGTTTATGAGTCCATAATCCCGCTTGATGGCGGTGGCGATGTCGATAGGTTGGAATTCTATCAATGGAACCGCTAACAGAAATTAGTCACAAGGGAAGCGCAATTAGCATTAATTATGCGAAAAAAACAACATCGCATCTTGTCGTCACTCCACATTAAAGTGGCATCACATTCCGAATCTTATCGCGCCTCCATAGTAAACAATGCGGCTGTGGCTTAGTTGAGCGGGCCCCCTAGTCCCCAACTATTCCCCTATTTCCCTATTCCTCTGCCCGATTTGCGCTGCGATAAACAAAAAAGCTGCTGACGCTGGCCTTGGACTTGACTTTGATACTTGAACAGTTGGATACAGACAGCAATTCAAACAATTGCCGCAATTGTAATGCTCTCTGTCTCTTTCTCGTTGCAGCTTATGTGGCAGTCTCGGCAAATTGTGCCGCAGTGGAACTGCAGCAGTAACGACAACAACAACATCAACACCCCTGAGCGATGCCCGCTGCTATCATGAGGTTGTCGGCGACATCATCTGCCCCTCGCAGGTGCGCGGCATCGATCACATTCGCGATCCGCGGTTGAACAAGGTGAGTGACACTTGATTCGCTTTGGATCGTCATATGTGATTAGTCCACTCTTTACTCTGTGCTTAGGGCTTGGCGTTCACGCTCGAGGAGCGTCAGGTGCTTGGCATCCATGGACTGCAGCCGGCGCGCTTCAAGACGCAGGAGGAGCAGCTGCAGTTGTGCAAGATTGCTGTGAATCGCTACACGGAACCTCTCAACAAGTATCTCTATTTGAGTGATCTCCACGATCGCAACGAGCGACTCTTCTTCCGCTTTCTCTCCGAGAACATCGAAGATCTGATGCCCATTGTGTACACGCCAACAGTCGGCCTCGCCTGTCAGCGCTTCGGTCTGATCTACAGACGTCCCCACGGTCTCTTTGTCACCTTCAACGATCGCGGCCACATCTTCGATGTCATGAAGAACTGGCCCGAGCCGAATGTGCGCGCCATCTGCGTGACGGACGGCGAACGCATCCTGGGTCTCGGCGACTTGGGCGCCTGCGGCATGGGCATTCCTGTGGGCAAGCTGGCGCTCTACACAGCCTTGGCTGGCATCAAGCCGCATCAGTGCCTCCCCATTGTGGTGGATGTGGGCACCAACAACATTGATCTGCTCGAGGATCCACTGTACGTGGGTCTGCGACAGAAGCGCGTCGTGGGACGTGAGTATGACGACTTCATCGACGAGTTCATGGAGGCCGTGGTCAAGCGCTATGGCCAGAACACGCTCATCCAGTTCGAGGACTTTGGCAACCACAATGCATTTAGATTCCTAGACAAATACCGTAATACATATTGCACCTTCAACGATGATATTCAGGGCACAGCCTCGGTCGCTGTTGCCGGCTTGTACGCCTCCAAGCGCATCACGGGCAAGTCCTTCAAGGACTACACCTTCCTCTTTGCTGGCGCCGGCGAGGCAGCCATTGGCATTGCCGATCTCGTGGTCAAGGGCATGGTGGCCGAGGGCGTGCCTATTGAGGAGGCGTACAGCAGAATATTCATGGTGGATATCGATGGTCTGCTGACCAAGTCGCGCAAGGTGGGCAACCTGGATGGCCACAAGGTCAACTATGCCAAGGACATTGAGCCCATGCAGGATCTCGAGCAGATTGTGAGCACCGTGAAACCCAGCGTAAGTCTAATACTCCAATCAGTCGATGGATTGTGTAGAATCTCTGTTTTGTTTGACAGGTACTCATCGGCGCTTCGGCCTGTGCCGGACTCTTCACACCCAAGATTCTGCGCACCATGGCGGACAACAACGAGAGGCCCATCATCTTTGCCCTTTCAAATCCCACCAGCAAAGCGGAGTGCACTGCCGAGGAGGCTTACCACAACACAGATGTAAGTTGTTCATCGACCCGAATCGCACTTTGTTTAATTCCGCTCGTTCGTTGGCTAGGCCCGCGTCATCTTCTCGTCTGGCTCGCCATTCCCACCGGTCACCGTGGGCGACAAGACCTACTATCCCGGTCAGGGCAACAACGCCTACATTTTCCCCGGCGTCGGTCTGGGCGTCATCTGCACGGGCACCCACCACATACCCGATGATATGTTCCTAATTGCCGCCCAGGAACTGGCCAACTTTGTGGAGCCCGCGGACATCGAACGAGGCTCGCTGTATCCTCCCCTCTCGAGCATTCGCGATGTCTCGATGAACATTGCCATTGGCGTGACCAAGTGTGCATACGATAAGGGTAATTGCAAGCATTGACTTTGCTACTCTTGAATTGACAATAATTGAGGGTCTATTTAGGACTGGCATCCACTTACCCTGAGCCACAGGACAAGCGCAAGTGGCTGGAGGATCAGCTGTACAACTTCAACTATGAGACCTCGATGCCTGTGACCTGGACCTGGCCCCGCATGCCCTACATAAAGACTCGTGATTTAGTGCCCACTAAACTCTATGGAAAAAAAAGTGATTAACCTTTTTCTCTTTCTATTTCTCGTTTTTAGGTGCCGAGAGTCCGCTAATTGCCGCAATTAAATAATTGATTCACTCACTTGTGTTGATTGATCGGTTGATGGCACCATTTGTTTTGCATTCTAACCCACTCTTCGTGCTCCTTCAACCACCACTACTACTACTACTACTACTATCGATTCACCATCAGCACCACTCACTAACTAAGCATAGGCCTAGCAAATTGTGCTACTTCTGCAACGGCTAAAACACTATCTACATTATTTTATCGATCGATTCGTTGCGTCGCCACACATTCGTCCATTGCATGTTATCTGTTTGCTTGCCTGCCATCCACTGTCAAGTTCAAGATCGGACAACGACTACGAGCGGCTTTGTGGGCTTTCCCAGTTCTAATTGATGACTGTAAATGCAAGCGAGTCTCAAGCGTTAGTCATGAATCGGAGCTGCAGGTTGCGATAGCGAAGCGGCGTGTGCGACAAGATGCTTCTTCGTATTCTCGATATGTTCAAATAGTATTATATATGTATATGTATATAATAATGTTTATCTGTATAAATTAATTGTTAATTGTTACGCGACGATACGCGACGATGTTGCGATCTATTCCATCTCACTACTCTCAACTACTTATTGTTCCCCCCATTGATTTACTTTACCTATTGCTTTGTTTTTGATTTTGCATTTTCCTTTTATTGATTGTAAACTAAGTTAAATTGGCTTGCTGGTATGAAATTTCCCCTGTATCTATCTGCCTCTCTGTCTATCGCTTTAACTTTCGCTCTATTTTAATCTATCCATGCTATTTACTATTGCTAACCAATCGACGAATCTAAATGCGGCACCGAGCGCGACACTTGCCGGATCTAAACTGATCTGAGCCTGCTTTTTATATTTTCTAAAGTACACTTTTAAGTTGGACAATTGATTGATAATGATCTATTGCTATTTCCCTTTCGTTGACATATAGAAAACGAAGAACTCCTTTAAATTATCCAACCCACATCGACCGCATATAACCATTGGCAGATATAGACAGCAGAACGGTGAGTTTCTGCCCCATCCTTAAATGAAATACACATAAAATCCAAGAGCAGCCGTTGACCTTAATCATTAACTCGTAAACTTAACTTTTAACTAAACACTAAACCTAAGTGAAAAGTTTTAATTTAATTCACATGTAGCGTATATGCACATACATATGCCTATGTATCTGCATGTATGTACGACTACAGTAATTATATTATGTTTGTTGTTGATCCATGTCTGATATTTATTAAATAGCCATTTAATAGCCTTGTTTTAATTTATTATTGCAAAAGTCAGTTTTAATTTACCACGATGCTCTCTGAAATGCCAGGCGGAGAGAGAGACACATAAATATGATACATACTCTAGATGAATATGCAGTAATTGTACAATTGACCACATCTGATGTGCGATAAACAATAAAATAGTAAAATTAATGGTTATATTGAAACTAGTCGTCTTTACACTGAGCAGTGCCAAGGGACGCGTGAATGAACGTGGTTCGATTGGTTTAATGGGGTAAGAGTGTGATGTGAACGAGTTTCCGACTTCCGCGATATTTCAAACATTTCTCTATCAAATTTATTCCTTGAATACAATTTTCAGTTGGGCATGCAACCTTCTATAAATACAAGTTGAAACCATTTCTAGTTGATATCTAAGCAATGGCGAACACGTCGTATGAGTAATTTGCAAATATTTGCCGATAAGCAAATGTTGGTTAAACCGAATTGTTATAAATAAACTGAACAATAAATAATCATTGAAGTATTACTATTTAATTAAATTTAATAGTATTTATACATGATTGTAGAGTATTCAAGTTTCAGCTTTGCTTGCAACAGAGAAACGGGAGAGAGAGAGAGTGCTTTCTTCTGCTGAGAAAAACTGGGTTTCTGTTCGCCTATCTATCTTTAAGGAGTTGAATGTATTCCTCAATAAAACAAATAAATTAGCAGCTTGCATATGTCGCATGTTGAATAGACAGTTGTGACAGTTGAATGTAGGGCATTTGCATGTTAGTTTTGCTCAACTGGATCTTTATTTGTTCGCTTTATAGAGAGAGCGTACTGAAGATGAGAGACAAACATCAGTGTGCAAATTTATGAGCAAAGCTTCGATTCCGTGTAAAAACAAGGCGATTTAAATAATTATTGATTACTGATTCTGCGAGAAGGCACTTGAGTTAATTGCCTGCAAAGAAAGCCAAACACTCGAGAGACGGAATAGAGAGACAAGTTCGAACACGTTTCCAGCCGCTTTGCGAAACAATGCGAGAGAGATGAGCTGAGAATGAGATTGCGAATCGGAATCTGAGCTGAGTCCGAGTCTTGATCTAGGTTGAGTGTGAGTATAAAGTGAGCGTTTGGAGCGCCGTGCGCGCAGTAGCGCTTGGAGCTCCAGTTGAGACAGTTGGCAAACCGAGCTTCAGTCAATCTTAAGTCGGAACAGCTCGGAACAAGATGCCTCGTTGTTGCCTCCTCGTCACGCTTGTCAGCCTCGCAGTCGTCTGTCTAGCTAGCTCTAGTCTAGCTGGTGAGTCTAGAAACCTTCCCATGACTTGTTTGTTGTTTTCGCTTAGAGCTTAGCGTATTAATTGATTACACTCGGCGTTTACTTAGCCTACGCCGATGATTGTAACACCCCGAATGGCCAGCCCGGCCAGTGCTTGCCATTCTCCTCCTGCTCCGACATCGAACAGCAGCTCGTGTCTGCCCAGAAGTCGGGCCAACGCATATCTCCGGAGTACACCAGCTATCTGCAGAAGGCAGCCTGCGGCGAGTTCGACAATGTGGTAAATACCCAACTGCATAATTGGATAAAACGGCGAGCGCGATAATTGTGTATTTCCCACTTGATAGCGCCACTTTTGTTGTGCTAGCAACCAGATCCAGCACAACTCCAAGGTCATGGAGTTGTTCAAATCCGATGATTTCACCTGTGGCAGCATTCTCAACCAGCGCGTGGCCAACGGCTACGAGGTGCAGCTCTCCTCCAGGCCCTGGATGGCGTTGCTCCGCTACCAGAGCTTGGGCCAATCCCGCTTCCTATGCGGCGGCACTCTAATCTCCAATCGTAAGTTTGCTTGCCTAAAGAATCAAGAATCAAGTGGCAACTAATTTCAAAATAAGAGTAGCAGATTAATTCACTTCGCTCTAAATCTATTGTCTGCATTCAGGTTATATACTAACTGCAGCCCACTGTGTTTATGGCTACCAGGATCAGCTGTGAGTACATTTGTCCTAGCCAGTTCAGTTGCAGTTGAACAATTCCCTTTTCAGCTATGAGATTCGCTTGGGCGAGCATCGCATCTCCACGGAGAAGGATTGCAGGCAACAGGGGCGCAAGGAAAAGTGTGCGCCGCCAGTAGTGGATGTGGGTATCGAGAAGATCCTGCTGCACGAGAAGTACGTCTCGAAGACGAACATAAATGACATTGCGTTGTTGCGACTCAACTCTACAGTCAGCTTCCAGAGTAAGTTCCACCCGTTCTTATTGTAATTGAACCCCTTTTGACTTGTTTCCCCTGCAGAACACATAAAGCCCATCTGTCTGCCCATCAGTGATGAGCTCAAGCAGCAGGCAGAGACGCTCTCCGAGTACTTCGTAACCGGCTGGGGCACCACTGAGAATGGTTCCGCATCGGATGTGCTGTTGCAGGCTAATGTGCCCCTCCAGCCCCGCTCAGCTTGCTCGCGCGCGTATCGTCGTAATGTGCTTGACTCTCAGCTTTGTGTGGGCGGTGGTGACTTGCAGGACTCGTGCAAGGGTGACTCGGGTGGCCCATTGCAGGCGCCAGCTCTCTACTTGGACATGTACAAGCTGCGCATGGTGGAGTTTGGCATTGTTAGCATGGGCGTCGTGTCCTGTGGACAGATCAGTCTGCCGGGTATCTACACCAATGTGGCGCATTATGTGCAGTGGATAAGCGACACCATGGCCAGGAATGGTCTATAGTTCTGTGTCTTCTAGTTTTACTTCATTTATATGTTTAAAGTGTATTTTTAAGAGAAATATATCGCATTTGTGTTGAATATTGAATTATCAAATTGTTAGTTATATTATTAAAATCAAATCGCGCTCTAGCGACTTTATAACAAACTACTTTCAACGTATGGTGAAAAATGAATGTGTGCTTAAGAGGTTTGTGTCTTAGTTGAGCGTTCGGACAATGTCAACAGTGGCTAAACATGTTGAGTAAAACTGGTCCTGTCACAAGATGGCGCTAGTAGCTGTGAAACCTCACTAGGGGACGTTTGTGTGCACTTTATACTGCGCATGCGCAGGATTATATACAAATGTTTAACTTATAGTAATCTAATAATAGATTACTTCTTTGGCGAAGTATCAGAGAAGATGCAAATTGTAGAGTTCTTCCCATATTTAAGTCTAATTACTGAAGTCACTCGATTGAATACAATATCAACACCACCACAAGTCCAGAAGTTCAAGCACTAAGCAGTGAATGTGGGGAGTCTAGAAATTCTATTGCTTAACTAGAGGGATTGGTGGCGTCATCTATCGGGAGGTAGGAGTACCCACACAGTGCTGTGTAATTACTGAAAATGTTTAAGTGCTCATAGAAACACTGGGCGCCAATATTCAAAATATTTACAAAGCAATGTAAGTGTATATTAGTTGTGTTTACAAAATTATTATTTTAGAATGAAAAATCAATTGAATTCGACCATGGTTATTTGAAGGAAGTTAGGTTTCCCAATAATTCAACAGCCCGGACAGAAGATCAAAGTATGGAAGAAGTGAAGTGCTTATGGCTGAGCAAATACGAGTACTAACACTTCGGGATAAAGGAAGAAGTGGCGCTTGTTTTAAGTAAACATGTTGTGCATTTAAACGAATTAAATGTAAACACTTGACAGAGCATCTTCAGATTCCAGAGACATTAGTGGCCACTCGTCCTTTTGCTTGCTCATGTATGAGAGTGCGAGTGTGTATGTATGCAAACATAAATATGAAATGCGGGAATAATCGTAGCCATCATAAAAAACGAGTTTCACATCCGTTTGCGGCCTTGACGCTGTTAACGAGAAGATGAAACAGTGAAATGAGGTCCCTATCCGCGAGAGAGCAAGCAAGAGGGAGGAGAGAAGTGTCTCTAACTTGAAGTTTAACTTTTAAATTGGAGCTTCTTTTACACTAAACAAACTTTCTCACAGGCAAAACATTTCTCATTTAAATGCAAAAGTAAACTCATTTTTAATGTTTCTGCGAACAAGTTTTAAAGTTTTTCCATAATATGTAAGAAACTATAGTATTGTGAATACATACATTTTCATGATTCGCAAGCAACTTTGCGCATTAGACATCAATGGACATTTTTCATGTTTTGCAAATATTCAAAACCTGACCGCATACTTTCCGAAACTTTTATTTAAATATAATTGCTTGAATAAGTTTCCATGGCGGATATGAAAACTTGTAGCGAGTAATGAATTGAATGCTTTTTTTATTCCCGCTAAACGGGAATTGGGATTGTGCTGGATTGGATCGTGTGGTATTTCAATTGAGATGACTGGCTTTGGACCGCAAACTGGATTCATCGGCAATTCCTGTGGTTTGATTGTTTTTGCTTTGTCAGATGAAACTTTTGGGGCTTATCTTATCCTTGCTGGCCTCACTAATTGCGCAAGGATTCGAGGAGGCGTAAAGGATTTGGTCGAGAAGAGCAGCAGCAGTCGAAGCAGCAGTAGAAGCAGTAGCAGCAGCTCTTGGCAGCTGTTCACTCAACTGTTTGGCACTCAGTGCATTGGCGCCGTTAATTAAAACCGTCTCAAGGCAGGGAAACTAATAACAGCAAACAACAATTTTTGAAACTGCTCTGTTTTCCCTGGCTTCCTTTTGCGAATCCATGTCGCGTTGCCATTGTCGATTTTGCCGCAAAAAGAACTGCGGTTGGGGTCGCGGTTGCGCCACCGCAGTTGGCCGGAGGCGTCTCCTTTGTGTTGGGTTGGCTCCGGGCAGCGGCTTCAAGTGGTGACTGGTTGGGTTAGTTGCGCTTCTGGTAACTTCCAAGTAGTAGTGGAGAGTGGAAAGTGGAGTGTGGCGTATTGGTTAAAAGGGTAAATGGTAAATGGTAAATGGGAAGTGAGAAGTGGCCGTCGCGCCGTCGATGCAGATGGTTTGCTTTGCTGTTTGCCTGATTGCCTGTTTGTGCTTTTGTTTTTGCTCCTGTTTTTGTGTTAGCTTTGTGTTTGGCTAAAACCGAAGCAGTCCTTGCTGTTGCTCTAGCTGTGGTGGCGTGGCTGCCGCCAACCGTGTTTGCTTTCCATTACAACATGTTGTTGTTGCTCTGCACTTACACAATTACACACTCTCTTGCACTGCCTCAAAATATTGACACTGTTGAAATCATCCAATTCGCCGTTCGGTGTTCCGCGTTCGGCGTTCCGCTCAAAACCAAACTGCGCGCAAAAGCGAATCAATGTAACTTAAAACTGCCAACAAGTAGCAGGCAACTGGTAAATGCCATTCGCTGACCAGCTGCTAAATATTTGCCGTCGAACGCTGGGTAGATCAAAGTCACAATTACGCATTTGCTCATTTGCGGCAATGCCGCAGGATATCAAATATTGAGCTGGCTCTCAATAAGTGGCAACGATTAAAACTGCTACCGTTTGATGGCTGTGCCATGCAATAATCCTGCAAAAATATGTACTTTATATATATTTGCGTTGGGGGAGATGACTGCAAATAAATATGACGCCAGTTGGGTTCAGTGTAAATATTGCATTGAATTTTTATGTTTAATTCGCTATGCAAATATTGTGCATTATTTTTAACTATATTCGAATGGCAATTTCAATTGGGAAATTGCCCCTCTTCGAGCAATTTAAAGAAAGCACTTTAAAATCTGTCTTGATTGCAAGCTTTCCATCTTGTGCTCATGCTGGAAGAACAGAAGTGCAATAAAGTTTCGCTGGGCGCTCGCTGCGTATACTTAATATGAAATTATAATAAATAATGATTTAAATGAATTATTCACAGACTTCAGCTCTTTCCATAAACTGAATGAAGGCGACCGACGAACAGATAGACAGAAAGACAGACAGACAGACAGACAGGCTGACGGACGACAGGAATTCATTTGGTCTTGTTCGCGACTTGCTTGTGACTTGCTTGCGACTCCTTGGCGAAATTACTTATTCAAACTTTTTGGTTTTTATTGTAAATTTGGCATTTCCGAATGCAATGGCGCTGCGGCCCAGGATAACACATCAGTGCCCTCACAGTGTGGGTGTGTGAGAGAGAGAGAATGGGGGTGAGGGGGAGGTGGTGAGGAATGAGGTTGAAGGAACTGCCACATTTGCATACAGAATGTAAATTATATTGTCCGTTTCATGCTCTGACACTTAAGAGACAAAATGAAATAAAAGATGGCTCCAGCGACAGCGAACAAAACGAATGAAATAACAAGGAAGGTAACAAGGATGTGCCTGCCATACGCGCACGCACGCATACACGCAAACACACACACACACATACTGAGACAAGAGGAGGACAAACAAAGAAACAGGCAAACAACAACAAACATCACCTCCAACTGACGTGCGCTTGAGTTCGTTAAAGGTGTGCATGAAAGAGAGGGGCGTGGGGGGAGAAAGAGAGTGTGTGTGAGCCGGAAATACTAGTACCACAGTTGTCGCAAATGCCCATATTCAACGTACACACACAGACACACCTGCAGCTATATATACTCACACATACTCACACACAGTCAGCTGAACACACGCCCACAGGCCGATTGAATGCGCTTTAATATTTCAAAAGCTTTAATGAAATCGCTTTGCTTTGCCTTTTCAATTTTCAGCGCGAGACGAGACGGCAGCTCTTCGGCATTTCTCAGTCTACACTGCGCGAAACACAAGTCACATTTCATACATGCTACTCATATTTGTATTATATTCATTTTCATCTGTTGGTATTAACATTTAATTAGTTGACTTATCGGAAGGCATGATTAAACTGACGATTTATTTTTGCCAGTGTAATTTGAGTGTCTGTGTGTGTGTGTGAGAGCTTGCCGCGGAACAGCTGGAAACGTACTTAGAATGTGACATTGAGTTGAGGTGAATGTTAAGGCGATTAAATGAATAAAAATGTCGCATTCTGTAAACTGTCGAAATGAATGCACTTCGTGCGCCTCGCTCGCAAAATTAGTTCCAAGGGGGCAATGGAAGTTTGGCGTTGCCGTTCGAATGTTAAATTTAAGGATCTCACTCGCTCACATTAAGGACATTGCCGTCGTAGTCGTTCAATGACAAACACCTTGGGAAATTAATGAAAAACATGCATGAATAATGCAGAGCATCCGAATGTGCGACTGCAAAGGCGCAAGTGACTCCGCATAAGAACATATCTTGAAACACTCCCAATGATGGCGATTATGAAAAACTTCGATCTAATGAAAGTTCAAAGTTATTTCTATGTTTATCCTTTGCGTCCATGCGAGCGAAACAAGTTTAAAGGATATTTTTCAGTCGAGTGCATTTGGAACCCAAAAGACCAAAAATAAATACGATTACCCCCCAACAAACTCCCCCTTTCACCCTTTCGGGTTCGCCGAGCCCTTGTTTTGGTCCTGTTTGCCTATCACCATTGGGCCATTGTTGCGTTCACATCGAGCCGCAGGCAGTTGGTCATTTTGTCCTCGATTTACGTTTTCAAAAACAATTTTGCTCTCATAATGATGAGACGGTCGCTTCCGATTCGCTTAACCGCTCGTTTTTAGTTGACTTTCGTATTTCTTGTGTCGCCTTTACGAGTATCGTGGCAGTGACAGTGACTTCGGCATTGGCACTGACAGTGGCCATTTAATTCCCCCGCTTCCCCCGATTGGGGGCTTTTAATACTGTGTCGCCACACTGAACGCTGGGCATAGGGAATGCCTGTTCTCGTCTGCTGGCTTCGAGGCACTTTCTCTCATCTTTAAGTGCCAGTAAAGGGTATAGTTTCGTCGTAGATTAAGCCAAAGGCACCTCCAACTTCTTCTCATAATTCTGAGCCTTTTTATGGAACATCGCATGGCCATTTTGCTGGTTTGCCAATTACTATATTGTCTATATAGCCATGCGATTGTCTCTCTGTGTTTGTGTGTTGAGGCTATTATTGTTCAGCCAAACATAACTGATTTCATATTGGATATGACGACGTTATGGCCAACTTGATTTCTACAACAAATTAGTTTATTTCGCAATTGCGTCAAGTCGCAGGCAGCATATTCGAATTATTTCAAATTTATGCGGCATGCGTCTCATTTGGCATGCCAGCCTCACGTCCTCCCCTCTTGGCCCGTTGGTCATCGGCTTGAATGTCTATTAATTTTGCGGTGGCGCCAAGCAATCTCATTCTCAGAACGCCATCTCATGCTCCATTCCCCACCTCCATCGATGACTGTCAGCAGGGAGAGAATGAGAGAGAGAAAGAGAGAGAGAGAGAGAGAGCAAACACATCCTGCTGCGAATTCGTCATCATTATGCCATCAAACTATGCTGCATACTTACACTCCACTTGATGCCTAAGCGTAATTAATCCTTTTCGAGCGAGTAAAGTCAGTATTGTTTACTGCACATGCCATGAGTGTATTCATGTGTGTGGTCTGTGCGTTTGTGTGTTTGTGTGTTTCTGTGTGTGTGTGGCAGATGAGTTGAAGTTGAAAGTTGAATAATGCACACTGTGCGCCATATGCAAATGAGTCTGTTGTGAATGATTAATTGAGCCATTTGGCAACATCTTGTTGAGCTCACGCATACAATAATGATGAGATGATTAAATGCGGATAGACGGCAAATATGTTAATGCCGCCTGAATCTGCACTCCTAAAAACAATGCATGATAATGCAGCCTCATTTCGCTGCAACACAATGCTCCAGAAATGCTCGAATCATCGACTCGCATTTGCGATTTATTTGGTCAACAGACTAGGAAAGGAATCGGACAGCAATTAGCTCTGCCGCCAAGAATTGATTGAGACACATTTCCTAGCTGCGTTTGTGTGAATGCATTTGCGTCACAAGCCATGACATCAATGATGTTGCACGCACAAAGTGCGTTAGTCGCTTCTCATCACTGTCATTGGTTTTGATATTGCTGTTGCTGTTGCTGTTGCTGTCGTTGTCGCATTCAAAATGCAAAAAGGAGACTAGCAGAGTCTATTTGCATTTGACGCAAACAGGTCACAAAGCGCGCTCAGATGCCCGACTGAAGCATGCAGACCACGAGCAGAGTGGGGACCGAAGCTAAAATCCAAAGGCTGCTTGCTGCACCTACCGACTTTGTCTCATTAAAATTGCGTAAGTGTCCTCGCAGCCCCAAGAAGTGCAATTAAAATGCAGGCCACAACGACAATGGCAACGCTTTTGATTTTCAAACAGCGCGCTAAATAAAGCTGCACAGCGTCGAAGCCAGGACTCCCTGCCTGCCCTTTTATCGTCATTCTTCTGACGCATATCTCCTCCCACAAACAAGGGAAAACAATAATTTATTCAATATGTGCATTCTAGACATAGTCCAAGTATGAATTCCACTCTCAACAACGATTGAATCCCAAACTGTGTGCATTGCAAATTGTGATTATGGATGATGAAACTCTTTTTCATAACAGTAAAAAGGAACTGGAAAGCAATGCCATTATTTCCGAGATATCACGCACTGTTTATACCAGCCGATTAAAGCCCATATTATGCATGATTGTAGAATGTTTTCCAGTTCATATGGTAGTGCGGTTGAAGAGTAAACATATTGGATGCCATCATCAAACACTTTGAGTCGAGTTCAAGCTTTTATCAACTCTAAGTTCCTTAAATATTACACTCTTGCTGTAGAGAGTATAATGTGGTCGAGTAGTCAGGAGCTGCTGTCCTTAGGCCTTGTTGCTACTTGTGCTTGCTTTTATTCCAGGCACGTGCGATGTTAGCTGAAATTTAATTTGCCTGTTTATACTTTTCAATATACGAGAATGAAATGCAAACGTTTGCTGATCCTTGGCCAATTGTCAACCTGCGGCAACCTATCAGCAGTTGTATCTGCAACCTGCTGTCATCAATGCTGTTGTGTGCCCCCAAACACACATTGTAAATGCATTAGGAATTTCGAATTTATAAATTGTGGCTATTTGCATAGACGGGTCAACTTGCACGCACAAGTAAATGTATCGAATGCATTCAATCGTTGTTCTTCTGTGCATTTTGCAAGTGTTGCGCTTCACAGCTTACAACAGAGGAGAGCGAGAGAGAGGAAGCGAGAGAGAGAGAGTGAGTGCGGGGAGTGAGCAGAAGGAAGTGCCCTTAGTTACCTTTATCTCGACAGAGCAGCCAAAGAATTCTTGTTTGCCTGGCCAAGCGTGATTTCTCGCTCAGTTTGTTGTGTTCCTGTTGAGTGTGTTTAGGGGCCAGGACTTTGGGTTTTGTTGCGTATTTACATGTTGTTTTCAATTGCAGCTGCTTGCAACGTTCGAGGCGATAATCGAAAATCGATTGTCCCTACAAGTTGAGCCACCAGCAACAACGGCAGCATCGACTGCACCTGTGTCTTCTTCCTCAATTCCGATGCTCAAGTATTTTGCATACATGTGCGGCACAAGGTTCCGCACTTTGCCACAGTTGAGGGCGGCTCTCGTTTGGGTGAAAAGTTGTGAACTTTGATGCGTTCTCCAGCTGGCGACGCCCTCTTCTGTCGACCAGTTTAAATAACATTAAAATTTGCATAGTTGCGAATACAACAGTTAGCGCATGGTATTCGCCACGGGGAGGAAATTAGAAGCTAATCAAACGCGATAATTAATTGAAATGTCAAATATGTCCGTGTTGAACATATTTTTTGAAAAGTTTCAGGTTTTAATTATCCCACTCCAATTACAAAATAAACAATTGTTTTTGCGAATTAAATTAAAGTGCACTCGCAGTCGCAATCGGACTCTTGTTCGTTGTGATGCAATGAGCTGTGCGGAACACAGCTGGCAAATGGACAGATGGTCAGACGGCCAGACAGACAGACAGACAGACAGACAGACAGACTGATGGACTGCGCATAATTACACTCGCAGAAACAGAGTAGTTGGCGAAAAACAAAGTGGAAGCAGCAGTGTGGGGATGGAATTCATTTGACAAGGGAATTCATTTGCATTTGAAAATTCACTAACTGGCGCTCGGCTTTGTCTCGGGGGCGTGGGCAAGGACCTCTGGCTTGTCTTGACAAGGACACGGGGCCTCCAACTCTTCGGAAACTCCCAGTCCACTCTCAGACACCACGTCACGCAGACAATTATGTTGCCGCAAATATGTAAATGTGTGTTTTCTTATATTCGATGTGGGCGCGAGTTTGTGTGGTGTGTGTGTGTGTGTGTGGGTGTGTGTGGATCCTTAAATGTGTTGCGGCCTGCACCTTTTATGTGAAAAGTTTTGCGCTTTTATGAGAAATTCGCTTAAAAGTTGACGCTGATACGGCGGAATTATCATTTCCACATTTGAATACTGCGCGTGTGCCACGCCCTCCTGCCCCCAGCGCTCCTCTTGATATTTGCCAATATTATTCTGGGTTCATGAAAATGGTTTATTGAATTTGTCGCCAAGTTTCATTA
This sequence comes from Drosophila siamana, assembly GCA_035047445.1. Taxonomy (NCBI): domain Eukaryota; kingdom Metazoa; phylum Arthropoda; class Insecta; order Diptera; family Drosophilidae; genus Drosophila; species Drosophila siamana. The sequence continues at coordinate 618,193 of JAWNPP010000004.1, forward strand.
AATGCTCCATGTAAAGCGGTTGAAATTTATTTCCAATGACTTTTTTTGCATTTCAATTAAGCGTTTTTTCCAACTTTCATTGTTAGGAAATCTCATTGGCGGCGTCGTTCCCATTATGCCATTATGTCAACATGTGTGAAAGTCGAACTAGAACAATGGACTTTTGAGCACCTAATTCGCTTGCCCCAAAATGGGGCGACCATATGCCAAATGGCGCCTGATCCTGCTCCTCCGTCACCTCAGTCAACCATAAACACATTAAGCCACACTGACTCTGCCAGTGTGGTTTTATAAAATGTATGTGTGAATGTGTGCTTGTGTGCGTGTGTGCGTTTGCATGTGTGTGTGTGTGAGTGTTTCGGTTAATTAAAAATGTGCTGCGCATTAACATAATTGCCTTGGGAATACAATTGAATGATTAATAATAGCGCAGTGATTAAACGAAAAGGCCTCGCAATATACAGAGCGACGACCTTCGTCATTGTGAATCTCGCCTCTCGTGGCAGGGAAGGGCGGAGATGCCACCTTCTGGGGCATACACTTCAAGTGTGAATATACGATAAATGCGGTTTGGGCAAACACACAAAAAGGGACTCGCTCGGATTGCAGGGTATATTGCAAGTAAATCATTTCAAACTACATCCACATTCGAGTTTATTGACAATTAAATGAATTGCTTAATTACTGATATTATCCAGGGTAATCGAATTAAAACCGAAGCCACTAAAAGGCATAGAAAAGCCGAGTCAACGAACGAACCTCTGTTTCGGTTGCTTTTTTTGAGTAAGTCTTTGACAAAGTAAATAGATTTTTTTAATCGGATTTCAATTGGAACTCGATGCGAATTTATTCGGTTGCCAATTACGAGTGTTTCATTGAAACCCTATGCAAAGAGAGAGCCCGAAATATTGGCTCGACTGCACTAAGAATTAATGGGTATGTGTCAAAGGACGCACGTTGGTTTTCGCATCGATTTTCGGTTAGGTTCTACCAAAGGATTAAATTGTCACGTATCAAAAGTAATTAAGTGTTTGCTGGCACTGTGACCAAAAACCCCAATCCCAGCCCCAATTCCAACCCCAACCCTGTGGGCTTTTGAGCTGTAGGCTCCGGACTGTGGACTGTGGACTGTAGACTGCGGACTGCGGACTGCGAACGGCGAACTGCGGGCTGCGGGTGTTTAAACCAATTCGGTTGGCTTGCCAGTCGGTGTGGTGCGGTTTGGCTTTGGCTTAATTTAATTATGCGACACTCGACCATGATCCGAAATGTATCTGCGCAACGAGACTCGAGAGTCGAGAGTGGAGAGTCCAGCACTGTGATTGCAACTTCCGACCGTTGTCGCAAGTTTTAATGGCCAGCTGCATTTTTTCGTAGCCAATGTGAAATAATTGTGAGCTCGAGCTCGAGCTGATATCCTGACACTTGACATCGAACGACGTGGATTGAGATTGCCTCAAATTTGCCGCTGTCTGTCGAGCTGGTTTCCCTTTCCTTTTCCCTTTGCACTTTCGATTGCTAAACGACACTTTTGTTTCGATTTATGGGGCCGTAAAAGCCAAAAGTGGCGCAGTTGTAATTTTACGACTTTGCGCAAACTGAGCAGGGGCAGAGAACTCCACTCGGGATGGGATAGAAATCGATGGCGGGAAGTAGAGAAGAGTCGAGAGTAGGCAAGTCGGAAACTGATTTGCGAGTGAGCTGGCGATGGCCAGTTGGGCTCTGCTTTGGCTCTTAGCCTTACCTAGCCACCATTTAGATTTATCATCCGTTCAAATTTCAAACAGATTCACAAAGGAGTAAAGCATATTCCGAGGTTGCTTAATTCGTTCGATTTAAAAACCACATGAGCCGGAACAGGGAACATGCAGGAGGACTCTGGCAACCGTGTTGCGGTCCCATCGAGTCAGCTAACAAGTTGTTTGAGCAATTTTTACAGCGCTTTGGCCCAATGGTTTTCCATTTGACTGAGCGTCGCTTAAACACATATTCGGATGCGAATGCGAATGCGAATGTGGCTGCGAATACGATTCGAATACGAATATTCTCGTGTATGTATAATCGAAAAAGTTATTGCATCGTTTTGATTTATTGTGCATGCAAATGTTTGTTCTGCCCCACCACAGTTGAATCCTGTTGCGCTTGCCGCGTTTCCATCGGAATTCAATGAAGCAATCATTACCGAATTGCCAATCATTTGGCTGCTGTCCCACACTGCGTATGCGTAACCATCCAAGCTTCGGGTATTATTTATGGCTGTATTAAAATTGCAAAAGTACGAGTAAAAATTTAAAATGTGCCGCGTAGAGACGAGCAAGAGATTTAAGTGTTCAATGTTTATCCGGCAAGAAGCGACTGTCGCATCTGCTGTTGTTATTGTTGTGATTACGAGCCATGCCACATGTTGATAGACATTCGCATTAGCCACGAAATTAAGTTGTAAGGGGGCCGAATGAACACATCAGTTGCAAGTAAATTGATTTACCAATTGTTTTGCCAACTTTGTGAGTGAACAAAAGCTCATTCGTTCGAGAAATTAATCCAATCGAATGGCCCCCAAGCTCTCAGGCCCCCAAAAGAAGCACAGACTGAGCTGGATATGGCTTTATCGTGTTCGTGTTGGTTGTGTAACTCAAAAGTTTAATAGAAAGTGCCTTTTTGCGACGAGCATTCATTTTTTGGGTAACGAACACGTTTCCGCCGGATGTCTGTTAAAAATATTCCGAGTTTTTAAATCCTTTCGCGCTCCTCTCGCAGTCAGTCACAGCCAACTGAGCAACAGCCAACAACAATAATCAAAGCGGTCGGTGGAGGAGATGTGTGCGATGTGAGCTGAAGTTAATCGGATTCAGGACATTGCGAATGCTCTGAACAATGGCGACTGAGAAGCAGCAGTCAACAGCCAGCTGCCAGTTGCCAGCTGCCAGTTGCCAGTTGCCAGCTGCCATCGGCAAATGCAGAGCGAGGCGGGAAGGCAGACGCCTGCCTTTCAATTCAATTGTGAATATTGAATTTAATTCAATTAATCATCCCAACGAGAAATGATGACGTTGATCAAAAACCGCGAACGAATGCAAACGGGGGCCACAAGACAAATCAAATGAGAGTCGAGAGGAAAGCGATTTCTCACTTTGCCGGCAGACGAGTTAAAGAAACTCATGGCGGCATTTATGTTATTAATGCATAAAGAGTGCGTGTCTCTCTTTTGATTTATACGACTTCGTTGCAAGACATATTCCCGACAGTCCCACCGGATGCGTATAGAACAGTGTAAAATATGGAGAGCTCCACAATGCGAGCGAGTAATGCAGGTCAGGCCCCTCGGCAGTGAAGCAGTGAAGCCAAATACGAAATACCAAAGTAGAAGGCTAAGCTTCTTGAGTTGTAGCCTGGAAGTTTGAAGTATTCGACATAAATGTAAATGCAAATGTAAATGATTCATGACCAAATGCGAACAACTCTCTGTTTCTCTCAGTGACTCAGGCCGGATTTGGGGCCAAGAAGTAAAACAAATCTCTGGCAAGATTAAAGTGAATCCAAATTCAACGTCAATTATGTATGGGCGCACATACACGACTGTCCTGAGTGAGTGAACGAATATGCGCATATACAAAGAAAGGAACATACGAGTATTTGATGTCCTCGGGTGTTTGATTTCGCACAAGGGATTGGTTTGCTTCAATCATTATCCGACGACAAGTCTCGACGTATCCAGGGTTCCATGACACGCCTCCCACTTCCCACGTCGCACTTCAAACTTCCCACGTCATCACGAATTTCCGTACTCTTGATGTTTGCTTTTATACAAATTAATAGCGAAAAATGCTCTGTCGTGTTGTCTGACACGGTTGCCAAAGCACATTTCGACTGCGTACAGCTCAAAGGACACTTTGGGGTAGGGTCTAAGCGGAACTGTAAACACCGAGACATCGAGACTGCGAGACCTCAGACTGACGAGAGAGACTCAGAGAAACCTGAGTTCATTCAACGCTAATTCCTTCCATTGGCCACCGACTTACCTCAGGATGTTTGTCTAGGCTCAAAAGGATTGCACGCGACAAACACTCGTTGCATGTGAATCTGAATATGTGAGTATTTGAATTACCGAGTTAGTTAAGGCAAATATTTGCACACTCTCTCGCCATCGACTTCTTCCCGAAACACCAAAAACTTGAAGCAACTATTTGTTAAGGGGCAAAATGATAAAAAAAAGATGATTAATAAATTGTGAAATCCTTTCATACTTAATGGCCTGGCAAATAGAACGTTTTCTAACGTCGACATACTTAATTAAGTGATGCCGGAATCAAAGAGCATTTTAAAGTACGCGTCCTTACGGCGGGATGGAGGTAAAGTAAACGTTGCTTGCGATGCGAGCTGGCAGCGTTGTAAAGGGGAGTCGAGCCACGATACCAGGACGACAGGACAGCAGGTCAGCCCGACAGCAGGACAGCAGGACAGCAGGACACTGGGACATCCGTAACCCCAGCCGGCGGATACAAATGAACTTGCTGTCGAATCGCATTGCGCTGCGAATGCGCGTGAAATTGTCAAATGAGCTTACAGACGGATTATTTTCGCCACGTAAAAATAATCGCATTAATTTGTTGGACAAGCAATTACAGTGAACGGCTGGACGGGCAGTGTCAGTGTAGGAGACTTCCTCGCTGCCGCTCGCTGCCCGCTGCCCGCTGCCCGCAGTCGAACAACTCCGTAGGGATTTAGAGGAAAAACATTGAACGAATAAAAACAGGAAAGAAAGTGCAATGTGCGCTCGACTGTGAGCTGCCCGGTATCCAAAAGTAAGTAAGAATAACACGACATTACTAAGAAATATCTAAAAAGTTAAAGCACTGGTTTTGTGTTGCGTAAAATACATTTATTTAGCTGACCTAAAACAATATGTTCCTTGATCTTCTGTCAGCCTTTCTGTGTATTCTAAAGTTAAAATATCCTTTTGGACCAAGGTGCCGGGTATAAGCATACCTTAAAAAAACACGATCTGAAAAGCACACAAATAAGTGAGTTGTATATATCTGAGACTCAGTCAGCCCCCCTCATTACTAGCTCCCCTTTGGCATCAGTTTACTGAGTTGAACAGCAATTACCCGCGAATAAACTACGAAATTGAAGCTGTTTAAGAGGAGATTGCAAAGAAGCAAAATCGAAAGCAGAAAGTAGAAAGTAGTTAGGAGAGCGCTGAGAGCAAAGAGCAAGGAGCAGAATGTAAATAGTAATAGACAAAATACAATGCAGTGGAATTACAATGGAGTTGGACTGTGAATGAACGCTGAGTGAATAAGCAATAAGTACCCCAGAGCGTCGGACTCCTGGACTCCTGGACAACTGGACAAGTGGACCACTGGACAGGACCCCTCGTCGCGTGGAGTACTCAAGACGGTGTGGTTAACGGAGCTCGCAAGGCGGAAATCAAAAGCCACTTTCCTGTAATTGCGCCAGCAACAGGACACGACGACACTGGGGAGCAACCAGCCAAGCCAAGCTAAGGCAAGCCAAGCGAGTCCAGCCTCCGTGAGGCGTTAATTAAATGCAAAGCAAGGCATACACAACAACACAAAATAACTGAACAACTGTGTGTGTATGTGTAAGTAGGCCGAGTGACCACCGATGTGTGGAAATTGAAAACGAGCTCTGGTTTTGTTCCTGGCAGCGGTTGGCTTGTGGTCGAGTCGAGAGTATCGCAAAAATGATTCAGATAATCATCATTGAGCTCTGTGGTTGTTACGCCGCCAGTTGTCGATAAGTCTTTAATTCCAATTATTGCTTAATTCCTCACACTTGCAATTGCAATGAGCGGCCAGCGGACAACGCGGCGTATGAGTATTTATTGTCATCTTTTTGCCTCGCTTTTACGACTTGTAGCTGATTAAGACAAAGCCTAGACTCTCGAGTACAGAGCACAGAACACTGAGCACAGAGCACACAATGTTGTACCATTCGCACCCATAGAAGTCCAGTAAATGTGGTTAGCTGTCGAAAACAAAAAAAAGAAAGGAAAAGGAAAGGAGACGGCAGAAGGATACTCAAGGGTATACACTGGATAGTTGGGTGTTGGGCGAATAAACATTTGCACAAATTTAGAGAAAAGGCTGATTTAACTTGTGCTTTGCTTAATTTAGTACAAAATTAAATTGTACAAAGTGGAATGCCTTCCATTGGAGTGCGAATTGCTTGTAGCTGTTGCTGTTGCTGTTGCCATCTGCGTGGTCAGTGAGCAGCTTTTGCCACATTCCCACATCCAGTGCTGCTGTCTGCTCGAAAGCCTTTTGCCCCCGGTGGCAGTTGAGTCAGCTGCTCCTCAATTGAATTGCTAGCTCTTGTTCATTTTCCGCCTCGTAAGTCTCACTGAGCTCAAGCACTTGCCGCATCTAAATGAGAACTATTGTTAACAGTTGTGGGAAGTGCGAGGGAGACAGGAGGCGAGTGATGACTACAGGCAGTTTTATTCAACAGTCTCTAAATTTCATTTGTACTCTAAACTTTAATTTGGCTTCTCCTAAGCACCACGCACATTCCCGCTCTCTCTCCCACTCTGACGCTCTGACGCTGTCTCTACTTTGAACTGCGTCGACCTGCCTGTCGCTGCTTGTTTTCCTTGCCGTCGCCCTACCAACGTCTACTTGGAGCGGCGTTTGCTGGTGATTGGATGCAGCACATGAAACAGAACTGACAGAACTGAACCGAAGGGAAATAATGGGAGTATCGCTTTTGAATCCATCCACTCTCGGGCAGGTGGGCCACTGGGCAACTGTCTTGCCTCTTGGCTACAGGGATGAGGGATGAGGGATGAGGACGAGGGCAGAACTTTCGTTTGTTGTTTGTCCAAGACTGGCATTGTGCATTGGCAGAGAATTGAATGTCCTGTAGTCTGACCCGAGTCAATGGCCAAAGGTATCTGGCGGAACGGTTTCGGTCGACTATGATTGCCAGTGGGCCAAGTTGAGTGGCTAATAACGTTTTAGCCGACTTACCAATTGGCCAACTTATGCTTGAACTTTTTCTTGACCCCGATTCGAGTAGTTGTTGTTGCTGCTACCATTGTTGTTACTTTTTTGGGGCACTCGAACTGAGACGATGATGTTTGCGCTCTTTCGAATAAATCAGTTTACCTATTTGCTAAAATGTTCAACTTTGCGTCCCATTATCGGCATCTGCTCTTTGCAGTTGCTGGCTGCTATAAAACGCTATCGCCATTCATTTCTCTGCCAAAGTTGAGCTTCAAACTTTTGGCGAACTTGTCGCCTGTGGCAATGTGGCGACTGCTTCGTCTCCATTATGCAATTCTTGCACTGATCATTCCTGCGGAAAAGTAATTTGTTTATAAACTCACGTCGAGGATATTAATGTGCAACACGCTGCTGCTGGATACATAAATCAATACTCTCGCTTCTTATTTACACTCTCTCCTTCTAAATGCGATGTGTTGGCAAAAGGGGCCGCTGCGGAGTGCGGGGAAGTGACAGCCAAAGCCCTTTTTTTTGGGGGGTGCGAAACAAAGATGGGGCAAACGAAGCGTTAACAGCTGTCAGGGCTTTAAACCTAATTTGGCTGTGGCAACACCCTGCTGGTTGTGCTGTGCTGAGTATAAATAAATCACCCTCAAGTTGACCCTTTGATCTAAAAGCAGATGTCTGCTCTGCTCCGCCCAGTCCTCGGTTGCCTCGATCTGGCCTGGATTGGCAAACGGTTACACAAATTCCACAGACGGCGGCTGCTTGATGAGCCGCAACATTTTCCGAGTTTGCCAGCTGTGAGTTGGGAACTGCGAGCTGCGAACTGCGAGCTCCGAGCTCCGAGCTGCGAGATTCCTGGCAGTCCGATGACCCCGCATGTCCCTGCAAGTCCCGAGAGGATTGCACCGCACACTTTGGCCTTTGAACCTTAAACACCTACTAGGAATAAATTCTTGCACGCTCCTTGATTTAAGGCTTCATTCGATAGGTATAAAACACTACTTTAACACAGAGTGGCTGCAGTAGATGTTCGCTTTCTGTTTATTTTGTTACTGTGGCTGGCAATTGTGTGTTTTTTTGTTGCATGTCCATGCATTGTGTTGTGTTGGGGCTCGAGCAGGGAATGGTGTGCGTTGACTTAGCTGCACACGCATGACCGCACAATTCAAATAATAATATAGTTGGACAACAGTTGCTTGTTTGCACAGTGCCTGCCCACACTTTAACCTTGCAACACGACTGTGACGTGGACAGCAGGGATAACATGCTGGAATGAGGCACATAATTCTTTTGAAAATTCAACTATTTCCCACATTGATGTCACATGCTGTTTAACTATTATATTACTGCTTCAAATTTGGTGCAAATTTAATTGAATGCCCTCTGTATAGCTTTCTGAGTTTCTGTCTGACCCCTGGAGAGAGGCAGAGGCAGGGAGGCAACCTCGCTGTGAAAATGGCCGATTGTTCGCACAAAACCTTGAACAATGGACCAACAGTTTCGGTTATCAAAGTTTTCGCACACGTAATGAGCTGCTGTGCTGAGCATCTGTTGATGCTCTCGACTTGAGACCGCCTCCTGTGTCCCTTCTGCCTTCTTCCACTCCATTCCCAAAAACGAACTCTGGCTTCTGCTCGATTGACTTCTGCGAAGTTAGCTTAAGGACTTTTAAAGGGCGATATTCATTCGATAAGTTGCTACGTTGCAAAGAGCCATCTTCAACCTTTCCCCATTTGCGGACATTGTTGCCAGGGCAGAGCTTATAAAGCCATTGAGAAGTAGGTGAGAGGGAGAGAGTTCACTGAAGAGTTGTTTATTGACAATTAACTAATTGTTAATAAATTGACAATCGACACTACGGCATTGTCCTTCCCTGTGAAGTTGCTTTAATTATGCCCCAAGCATATTGAACTCGATGCTCGCTTGTAAGTCCGTGTTGAGCACAGTGAGTCACACCAAAAGTGTCTTGTTTCAGCAAGCTGGCAGGAAATACAACTTTGGCACCATCGAGAGGAGCGGAGAGAAAGAAGGTATCTGCTCTTGTAATTCTTAGGAACTTGCATTCGTACAGACTTTTTATTTTGTGTCACAAAGTCAGAGTTCAGAGAGGCATTCGAGCAGGTTTCCTACACAATTTCCAATGCGAATGCTTTGCGAGTGTTTCTCGGTATTGTGTTTCTTTTCCTCTCATTATGTTCTATTTCTGTTTCAGCCACGGCTACAGCTACAGCTACAGCTACAGTTTCTGTTTTAGTGTGTCATCTGCTTTGCTTTATTATACTTAATTGCCCATACGCACCGTGCTCCGCGTTGCTTCTGCTTGGCTGCCGGCGCTCCACAGAGCAGACCAGACCAGACCAGACGAGACCAGGCCAGGCCAGGCCAGCATCCACGTCTCTCCGTCTTGTCTGGTATCTGGCCAAAAGTGCTGACAATGAAGCTTTGTTTCGTTTCGGTTCGCTTCGTTTTTAAGTCTGAATTCCGAGCCAACAAACAGGACAGATGCGATGGACGCTCTCGCATCATTCTTCTGCGCTATCCTCGTTTTTTTCTCTACTCTCAACTATCTCGGAAACTAGCAAGTGTGTCAGTTTGCTGCTGTGTGTGTGAGCTTATTTATTCCTCCCTGTTGTTTGCTTTAATTACGACTGCTTCCTCCTCCTGCCAGACATTCGCCCTGGCAACGGTCCATGGTCTGAATTATATGTTTGATAAATGGCCGCTGTAGCAAATCATCGTTATTGTTGTCATGGATATCGTCATCTCTTTATCAACGCTACGCAATCCTTCTACTTGCCTTTCTGGGTTCGACTGTTCTTGAAACCATAACAAATATTTTGTGACGAAAGGAAAGGAAGTTAAACTGATCTGAAATAAGCGCCGCTGCAGGCAGTTCAATCAACTGATAGATTGGCCTCTGAAGCGACTGTTGTAAGCGTGAAGTAATTAATTTAATTACAATAAGCAAGCACCTACAGTGTGGAAATTCTGCTCTTAATAAGCAGGTCGTTGGCAGTTTAATTTTTGAGCTAACTTTCACACTATAAAGGCTGTCTATAAGTGCCCGGTGCTCTGAGTTCTTTACTTGATGCCCACTGCTTGGCAGGCTTGTTTCAGTCTCAAGTGTCGGCATTGTGCAGTCATTGCTACCACATCGCACCGGCAATAGCTGGGGGCATTGGCGAATATTCATTAAATATTCCCATTGTTTGGCAGCCCGTGTGGCGCGAGCGCTTAAAGTAAATTAATGTTGCTTTAATGGAGAACACGCGTAAATACCTCAATGTTGTGCCAGCTTGGCCTGCCTGCTTGCTGGCTGCTAGCTGCTGCCTTCTGTCTGATGCCTGTTACCTGCTGGAAATGAGATTGGGAACGGGAAAATAGCATCCGAAATGGTGGGCCTTTAATTGCCGCAGCGCCAAGTCATTTTCACCCAGTTTCCCCAACAACGGTGGCTGCGTAATAAAGAAAATTCTCATCATACAAATTAACTGAGGTGAAGAAAGGACCGCAACGGACAACACGCGTTTAAGAAATAGTTCTATTGGCATGTCGGCAATGCTCGCTCTCCCTCTCTCTTTCCCTATTTCCCTCTCGCTCTCTCTCTCTCTCTCTCTCTCTTACTCTGTCTCTCTGGCTGTGTGTGCTGAATAGAAACTGGCCACGAATAAAGCTCCACTTCTGGCTGCTTTGTAATGAATTAATTATGTTGAGCTCGGCCACGCTTGTTTAAAGTTAATTGCTGTTTCAAAATGCATGCACTGCTCTCTGCGCTCTATCAGCGAGCAATGGAGTAGAAACATAATTTCTCTTTAAATTAGAGAGCATTTGGTAAAGCTGTCTGAGGTGAGCTGCTTCATTGCAATCAAGCATAAATAGAAGTCTCAGCAAAGCACCACGAAATATTATAAAAGTGAATAAAATATTTTGCAAATGTTACTCATAGCTTTCAACACAATTTAAAGGAAATACAACCATTGTTTACGAGTCTCTTAAGCCGCTTGTTCTCTGATGTGCGCTTTTGATCAAAGTTTTCTATGGCAATCAGGGGACAAATAATTCGACTACCAACTTTTGAGGTCTTTTACAAATTAAATGTAATACCAGCTCGAAACTAATAGCATCCGAATGGACCCCAAGCATAAACAAATCATCGGACATTTTGACAAAATGCCATTAAAGCAATATTATTATAAACAAATATATATATTTATGTATTTATAAATATATAGATATACTGTATGGAAGTGCGGCGTGTATTTATTAGGCTCCTGTCAACATCAATATTTGCGAAAATGAATTGACCAAATTTGATCAAGGGATGAACCGTACAATTGAAGTGAGGATATTCAATTTGCGAAGCCCACAACGAACACAAAAGCAGTTCGACGTTCTCAGTTTGTCATTGGAAACATGGAGACAAGCGGGGTCTGGGACAGGGAGAGCTGCCCACCTGCTCCTGGGAAGGCGACATTATCCTCTAATAAATATTGATTTCGGGGTAATAAAAGAACATGACAGAAGCTAACAGCATCCTCAATGGCCTTAGCGCCGTTGTCGTACATCGGTCACACAGCCGCATCTGCCTCCTTTTTCTCCTGTTTCCTTTTCGATGGGTGTTTGCGAATACCAAAATTTATGGATTAACGAAAAAGGCGCGTTTGTTCACCCACAACACAACAGCACCACACAAAGTGAAGATGAATGTGGAGTGAAGAAGAGGGCGCCAAAGAATGTATCCGAATTACAAAATAAATCGATGTAAATTATTTGCAACAAAGCTTGAAATTATTCAAAATTAAATATAACTACCGTGTTCAAATTATGTAAATTTGTTCTCATTTTACAGAGCCGAGCGCAGAGTTCACCTTTCGACTGTTGTCCTTCTTGTTGCTAGTCATTTTTCTACACGTGCAGCCACATGAAGAACGCGGGAAGGATGAGGAGGAGCAGAGCGGGAGCGACAGTTCATACGAGAAACGACTGAGACGCGAAGGCGAGAATTTCGTGTGGCTGCGAAGGCACAAGAGCCTTCTCATGGAGATAAATATGGAAATGTCATGTTTACAAGTTCTGGCAATAAAAGCCACCCATGAAGCATATAAAATGCAAATGATTCTCTCTAAATTTGCTCTAGTCCTAGAGTCCCAATGCCGCCCACAGGCGCCGGCAAGGCATTTCTCAGCCGAAGAGCGTGAATTTCCCTACAAGAGAAAATTCCCCAAAAAAAATTTCCCAGTTGGGCAGATAAAAGGAACTTACACTTTGAACGGTGCTGTTGCCATAGCGTATACTTGATATGAGATAAGTGTCTTCAATGTGATTTATATATTTTAATATTATTTGTTGCGATTGCTCAATAGAAGTCCAGTACTTTAAACTTGTAAAAGGTGACGCCTTGCGGATTGACGCGAGTCTGAAATATGTCTTTGGGCTTATATAACCCGAGTGCATTACTGATGTTGAATAGATCCTAAAATTGTGGCAACAATTAGATTTCACTTGAATAACATTTCATTTGCACTCACATGAACCAAGTAACCCATAACGCTGGTGAGGCCCAACTTATCCAGTACAACTTCAAGTGTCAGAGGGCACAAAGGACAGCGAACGTAGCTGTCGTGGACGACAAAAGCAACAGCATAGGACTGCTCGCCTAAGTTGTTGATCGGCTGAACGGGACGCCGCCAGACCTAATTTGCAAGACCGAAAATATAAAAAAATAGAGCTGAGATCAATGTGTTCTCACTTGAAAGTTCTCCCAACTGTAAACGAATTCGCCTGAGATGCCCAGAGGATCTTGATCGACTTCGATTATGGCTCTGAATAAAAGGGTATGATAGGTATTATGAGCAGGTATATGTGTGTTGATTTGATAAAGTCTTGGCTCACCGATTCTGCAGCAACGCCTTGATCTCTGGCCGCACCGTCTCCAAGTCATTGGACATTATGAGCGGAGCTGCCAGCACAGCCCACATGGCCATCTGTAGACGACTGGCGTCGTAGCTCAACATAAAGTTGCCAAGAACAAGCTGTATGCAAAGTAAAACAGTCAATTCAATAAACGCATTCAAATATTTGCCGATCACTTACCATATCTGGATCGTTCCAGTGTCCAGGTCCACCAGCCTTGACCAAAGAATGCTGGTGCGTAAAATACTTCTGCATTATGCGGAAGATTGACTTGTGCGAGTCTCGCACATCCTCGCCAAACCGCCAGAGATTGCAATGTTTCTTAATGAGTTTATAGTTAGGCTGAAAGCAGAGTCGATAGCTTAGCTGGAGTCTCATCCACCAGTGCGGGACTAACATACTTTGTTCATGTAGTATGGCCAGCTGCAGGAGTAGACCATGGGTCGACCAGTCTTGTTCAATGCCCATCCGAATTCCGGGTAAGCAGTATCGAGGTCTACGTGGTCGACAAAGCAACCGTCGAGCTTTACATAGTCCACGCCCCAGTTGGCAAAGGTCTGTGCATCGAGTGCAAAGTGTCCTAAGGCACCGGGTCCTTGGTTCATGCAAGTCCTTTCCCCGATGTCGTGGTACAAGCCAAACTTCAGGCCTTTATCGTGTATCTGTTGAGATTAGAGAGGGAAATGCAAATGAAGCGAGCTGCGTGTTTAAGCTGGGCAATCAGACTTGCATAGTTGGACAGCATTTTCATACCGCCGGGAAAGCGAGTTCGATGCGGCACCAGCTCCTGAGTGACGAGATCACGATTTGATTCCATCCAGCAGTCGTCGATTATCAGGTACTCGTAGCCAAGTGCTCCGTACCCCTCGGAGACCAAGAGGTCTGCAGTTCGCTTAAATAGCGCCTCGCTAAACACGCGTTAGAGAACAAAAGAGCCTAAAATTCTGTTCGCTCACCTGATGCAATCCCTGGGGAACTTCACACAGTCAGTTATGCACCGGAATCGCTCGAATGGCATCCAACCCATGGGCGGAGTTAGTGCCAGGCCATTCTCCAGACACACTGCAGGCTGCCACAGACAGCAACAAGTCCAAATAGCCAACAGCAGCTGCTGCAGTCGCAAAAAACTGCAGCCTTTGTTTGACATTCCACGAGTATTTTTTATCGACTGATTCAAAGCGACGCAGCCGAAAACTGACTGAAAGCCCCTTGAGGCGACACGACGATCGCAGCTAATTTGATTTTCTCAATTGGTTCCGTGCGAAATTCTCTCGATTTTTGCAGTCGCTCTGAACTGAGATGACTGGCTTGCTTGGTTTATAAAAATTTCGATGAAACAATTGCAATGCGGCTTTAAAATTTTGCTGTTTTCACTCACAATTTACTTTTTATATTAAATCTTTTGTAAAAGTAATTAATTGCCAGCTAGTTGCGTTACGTATTCAAATATTTTAATCCGCTTATATTAAAATACATAGGAAATGAAAAACATATCAACAACTTTATAACTACAGCGAACGTTCGTTGTTAATGGAGCATTTTAATTGCTTGTTAGGCAATTTGTGATAATAATAATATGAAGAAGCTCTCGAGTGCTTTCTGAATGATAGTATAAAAATGGCAGAATGCTACGCTAGGCTGCGATTGTGGCTCGTGCGCTGTCCGTTGCAAGTTGCAAGCTGCAAGCTGCAAGCTGCAAGTTCGTCAAAAGTTTGCTCTGGAACGCGCCTCTCACGGCTCCAAACTTCTGAGTGCAGTGCTTGGAATAATTTAACAGCTTGGCGCCTATTTGGGCTGCTGGGGGCGGGTTGCGGCTGCAGCCTGGAGGCTATGGGGAATGTGGGCTACAAGGGGTCCTTTAGTTCTCTCAAGCGACGTTTTAGTCTTTGTGTGTGTGTGTGTGTGTGTGTGCTCATAATTCAGAAGTGTTGGGAAACGTTTTGCGGAGAACTCAAAGAGCACTTGAGTGATGAGTTTTATAAGTTAGCTGAAATGTGCTGGCTCCAAGGCTTGGCTCCCCAAGCTGTGTGTGCTGCTGCACAAAGGAATAAAAAGTCGAGTCAGAATGAAGGCAAAGCCGTTTCATAAGCGTTAGAGGTACAAGGAGCCAAAGCTCACACTAAGAATGTGAAACCAATTAACTGATGATGAATAAAACGCAAGCCGAGAAGCAAGAATTAAATGCAATTTTGTTGTGCGAGAATGTGCGAACATAAATACTCGTTGTAAGTGCGGAGTTTGGGGATTTGAGATTTGTGGTCAGTGCATTCAGTGCAGGACACAGAAACATGTGTAGTGAGTGTTCATGTATTTGTATGTGTATGTGTATTTGTATTTGCATTTGAGCCACTATCTACTTGTTCCACGCTCTTCTGTGGTTGGGGACTGAATAAACAAACTGCCGGCACGTTATGCCAATTAAAGGGATCCCCAGCGCTCGGGAATGTTAATGTCGAATTTATGCAAATGAAATGATTTGTAATATGCTGCGACTGCGACTGCGACTGCGACTGATACTGAGACTGAGGTTGTGAAGCTCGTTTTCTAGTTGCTCGGAAATGCAGATGTTGCTCGCCTGATGTTGACATCCTGGCCAGGCAGGCTACGCCCACAGCCCTCCCAGTTGCCAGTTGCCAGTTGCCAGTTGTGAGTCTCTTCTGCCTCCTTGTTGGCTAATTAGTTAGAAGGAAGTTCGCTTGTTGGTTTAACTTCGCTTCTCCCGCTGGTGCTCCTCCCACCCCTTTCAACAATTTCAAATTGGCCAAGTGCGCTGACTGCACACGACTGCTGGCTGCCTTGCCATTGTTGCTCTCTGAATCTTGGCCAACTAATTAATTTGTACTTTTGCTTCTTGCCACACAACTCTGGCTCTCCCATCTCATTCCTCTCGGCAACTTTGTCTTTTACTCGACTCTGACTGTGTGGCATGAACCCAACGCGTGTGCACGTGTTCTATGCGATGATGTGCGGTGTTTATGTAGTTTTCCCGGTTAATGCCTCAAATATGTTAACAAGATACTTTACAATATGCCATAAAAAAGGCAAAGGCAAAGGCAAAGGCAAAGCCAAAGGGCCGGAATACAAACAGGCAAAAGTCAGCGGAATTCTGCGTTCTGTTTACATAGGTTTCGCTCGCATTTCTCCCCTCCACTGATGTCCCATATTCCTCTAACTTTCCGGTGCCGAAAAGGCTGACAACACACATGTTGCAGCCACACACACACACACACACACACTCACACACACCTACACATACACAGGCGCTCATTTGTACCCTGATGACTGAGTGCGTGCCTACTCAGATGTGTTGTAAAATTATGCATTAGTTTTATGTCATTTTGTGGCATATTAAAATCTCCTTAATTACGAAATGTAATCAACAAAGGTTCGCTGCACACTTTTCCTCCTTGGCTTTTGGCTTTCGGCTTTCGGCTTTCGGCTTTGGTTTCAGCCTCTTCTTTTGGCTTTTTTGGATTACACAATGCTTTGTTGCTGCTGTTTATTGTTGTTGTTGTTGTTGTTTTTGTTTACATTTGCTGGTGTTGTTTTAAGCTCGAGTCGTGTACGTGACAAGCGGAAAGGCAGAGGCAAAGCTAAAGCCAAAAAGAAAACTCTCTGCGCCGAGCTGAGTAAACGAAATCGTAGTTCAACATTTTTCACTCCGCCTAATGTTTGTTTGCGCCAAGCCAAATACATATAATATGTGGCATGTAGCTACCAGTTAAGTTGAGTAGAGTAGAAAAATACTCATCCATTAAATGAATGTGCACACGAGCCTTCACTATGTACACAACCATGCCCCACACATCAACATCAACACCCACACACGCACACGCACAAGCATATGCATGTATATATATCCTTGTACCTGGTGGCAGCATAATTTTAAATTTACTCTGCGAGTACAAACATAAATATATTAAGATCCCAACTTGCTAGATTATTCATGGCTCAGCAGAAATATATTTTATTCAGGCTCCAAACAGCTTGGCCACATACAAATTTAAATCAATATATTCGCCCATCATTTTATACCCTTTTTTATCACTGAATGCAATGAAAGGAAAAAAGAGCGTAGAGTATTAAAAAGTTCAACAATGCTCTTTTCATGTGTTTGGCTGAATGGAAAGCATTTTTCATGTATTCAAAAGTAATCAAACATTCATCAATAGGCGAACAAACATTCATCAATGTATTCAACTGACATTGTGTTGCTCGTTTTATTCTTATTGTTTATTGTAATTATTTTTAATAAAATTAAAAAGTTGCGCATTTGGCTCTTAATTGCTAACTAAGTAAGTTGCAAACGCAATAATCAGTGTGAAAGTGTGAATAACAACAGAATTCAATTTGCATTTGCCATTAAATCAGCAACAAAGAAAAGCGTACGGTCGGAATAAAAACAAATGCAATAATTGATTGATAATTACTTACTATTGACCCGATTTATCTCTTTGGCCCAGTCTCTTTTTTTGATGTAGCCGTTGTGATTGCAATACCGCAGCATCACGGACATGCAATTAGCCAAGTTAAGAGAGGGAGTCAGAGAACACTTGTGTGTGGGTTCTGGCATGAATCCGTCCCATAAATTAGCCCCCGTTATCCGTGCCGGCGATGTCGTGGAATCGTCCGCGTTTATGGTCCTTTAATTGCCTCGAATTGTGTGCGCTAAGTACGTTTCGGTGTTATCAGAGCCATTAATAAGCAGCCACACAATATGCTGCTTGCTGCCTTTGACTCGCTGTGCATCCATAAAAAATATACAAGCACTTGTCTGTGTTTGAATCGCAAGTCAGCTGAATGAAGTCAGCGCTAAAAAAGTGCATTATTTATACAATTATGTGTGAAGATAATACCCCTTTTATGACGCCAACTCTTCGGGTCTGGTCGCTCTCTCCAGGTGGGCGGCGCAGGTGGAAAGGGCGACCCCCCACTGAAGCATAACGCGATGCCAGTTGCCAGTTGCCAGTTGCCAGTTGGCTGTTAGCTGTTGGCTGCTGGCTGACGGCGGCAACAAAAGCCTATTATTCTGCACGTAATAAACATAAAGTTGGCGCAATTTGTAACATAAATTTAAAGGGCTAACGTAAATCTTAGCGGCAATTATGTGTTTGGCGAACGCGTCGTATACGCAACGCGACGCGACGAGACGCAACGCAACGTTTCGCTCTCGCTGCTCACTGTTCATAACTCATCCGCTTCATTTCCATGCAACAGCACAAACACCAACACAAATAATACTCTGACAACAATGCGCATAGCAAGGCAGCGAGCCAGCGAGCGAAAGGAATCCAAATAGCCATAATTTATCACGTTGAGATTGCAGCTTCGGCTTCTCAGAGGCTCGCAGACGAACAGCAGATGAGATGAGCAGTTGCCGCTGTCTACGATTCTCGTAGGTCGCCATTTGGGTTGCCAACCCTTTGCTGTGGAATGCGGCAGGATTAGTGTGCCCTGTGTCTGTTGGGCCGTGGAATAAGGATGGGACCGCGGAGCCAAAGGCGATGCGGCAAACGTAATTAGGCATGCGACAAGACCACCAACAAGTCGAGCGTGGGCAGGGACTGAGGCTGGGGCTATATTGGGATTTATGATTTTCTTTTTAATCAGATTTAACTTAATGTCTGCGATAAAGGTAGAATAAATTGCGGAGATTTATTAGCGCTAATTTAGCCGAAGGTGCGACGACGACATTCCAAAAGGTTGGCAGCCTTTTTAGCAAGCTGCAACTACTTATTATTAGGTTTGCTGTTGCTGATGATGCTGATGCTGCTTATGGTGGTAGTGGTGATTCACGGCCTTCTCTGCGAGAAAGTCCACACAAACCGTTGACAACAAAGTGCAACCAGCATCAACGTAAAGCTGCAGCTGAGGAAGCACAACAAGTGCAAGAGGGCTGCAAACTTAAGGACTTGCGAGAGCAATTCCAAACAAATAACATTCGCAAAAATATGAAGCGTCCACGCTGCAGAGGCCAAGCACAGAAGTGGGACGAGGAGAAGGAGGAGGAGGAGGAGGCCGAGGATGGGGAGGATGGGGAGGCACTCTAATCTCCGAGCGGGGCAATAAAAGGCATTTCGCAAACTTTGGCTTCGCTCTTGGCTTTGGTCTTAGTTCATATTTTATTTAGCCACAGCATCCTCTGGCCAAAACTTTGCCTGTCCTCCTCCGAGCTCTGAGCTCTGAGCTCTGTGCTGTGCGTGGGCTCCAGCTGGAGCTTCTTGGAATTTGTCTTGGCGCGCTTATTTTAATTTTTTGTGCGGCAAGCAGCAACTTTGCTTAGCTCTTCTGTTCTGCCCTGGTCTGCTCTGCGCTGCGCTGCTTTGCTCTGTTGTGGACTGTGCAGCTCTTCGCTCATTTAAGTGTAGCCAGTTGTCCCTTTGCTGCGTTTCTAGTGTCATAAAAACGAATAAAATGAGACAGAAACCGAAAGAGCAGAAAATGCAAATCATTGTCCTGCGAGTTGTTTCACTTCCAACTTGCTGTCCACGCCTGCTTTCCCCACAATTTTTTTTCGTCTTCGTCCTGCCACAACGCAGTCACTCTTGCAATGGCTTTGGAACAATTGTTTTGCAGCTTCTGCCAGTCCATGTCTATGTCTATGTCCGTGTCTGGGTCTCAGTCCGTGTCCGTGTCGGTGTTCGTGCCCACAGCAACCTGTGATAATCGTCTTGTGGGCAGTTCAGCTTGTTCCTCATTCCCCTCATTTTCTTGTGTGCTTTTATTGCCATTTTCCCCGCAGTTCGGTGGACTCTCAGGGCACGGAACGCAGGAGGAGGAAGCTGGTCGCCTTCTTGCTAAACATTTATCATTTGATTACAATTTGACGGTCAATGTGACTTCCCATCGAGTCCAGCTATTGCTAGGCTACGGAGGGGGAAGGAAAATGAAATGTTCAGTTCAGTGTTGTGAGGTTGATTGTGAAAATCATTGTGTTGTTTCAGCTGTTCTGTTTACTTGCGGACAATGTTCTTGCTCGTGGCGAGCAATAAGTGAAATTTGCTTTTTAACAGTTTGTGTACATTCCACTTGACGGTATCCTAATATTTATTATGAGCGAGTTGTCGCTGCCCCATTCATATTTCATAAGCTGGAAAATTAAATTACACCCGCTCCTTTATTGGCCCCATCCGCCTTGCGAATTCTTGCTGGCTTCATTCTATTTAAATTGTATTATTAAATTGTAACATTTGTGTCAGCTGTTGACTGCCATTTTCTTTGCACTATGCACAATAGTTTAAGATAGCCTTGATATAAATGCACCGCATGGGGCATTTTTCATAGGGACATAAAGGTCTATTTTCGTATTTTTTTTTAATAATCTTTTTGGCAAACACTATGGCATTGGCGAAAGCCGTTTAACGCCACCGTAAACTAGAAGTACTCGCAGATGTTGGCCTTCGTTTACGAGGAGCCACTTGTCGGCGATATTTCTACTTTGTTGGCCAAACGGGGGAGTTGAAAGTGGAAAGCGGGGAGTGTGAAGAGTGGGGGAGGGGCTGGGTTCCGCCTCATTGTTCTGGGGCAAAGCCAGATATTTGTACATAAAGTGTGTAATGTGTTCAAAATGTTTGCCCAGAGGTGGTTTTATAGTATTTCTCTTATCGCTTCTCTTGCATAAGCAAATCGTAAAATTTTCACTTTCGGCCAGAGCACTTTCACTAGGCGAAAATGCCAAAAAAAAAGAAGAAAAAATGGCGAGTATTACGCGCCCACTACTTAGAGCCTGGTGCTATAAAAGAATTTCGCTCTCAAGGCTGCACATCAATTAGTCATAGTATAGTAAAAGATAGCAGATCTCAGTGTCAGCCATCAAATTGGAAATGGACTGCAAGGCAAGCTGAAAATAAACACGACAACAGCGGCAATGGCAACGGCAACGACAACGGCAACGGCAACAAATAAATCAGAATAACTTAACCCATATGGTACATAATCATATTTCATTATGTGCACATATATTTATTCAAGTATGAGGATCTACGGACGACGAGTGCCCACTAGCAGCAGCCGAAATTATACAGTTCCTAGGCTAGCTCATTTCGAAAAAGATGCGCATAGACAGGCCCGGCGATTCATGCACGAATAAAATTGATGAAGGTCAAACTCTGGTTGACTTTGCGGTGATAAATGAGCGGTCAACCTAGAGTAAAACACCAAAAACACGCACACACATACACAGACAGCGAGGACGAAGGACATGCCAGCCTTCGGGAAAGAGAGGAGAAAGGGAGGCTGGCGAACAAGCAAACTTATGCACCTATTCCTAGATGTTGCTGTTGCTGTTGTTGCCGTTGTTGCTGTTACTGGCATAAGCACCGCATACTTGAGGATATAAGCGTGCATGGAATACGTAAAGTAAATTCGGGATGCGCTCGAGTGGCTCCTCTGGGTGTATGTGTGTCTGCGTGTCTCTGTATCTGCGCGAAGGCTCGGTGAGTTTGGCATAAATACTAGCTGCCTACTGCTGCTGTACTTGGGCTGTGGTCCAAGGCTACATCGATGGCAACAAAATATTAGCAAATCCCGTTTACGAGTGTTTGCCAAATTTATTGCTCTCGTGTCTTGTGTTAATACGCGCGAACATATTGCCGACCAGCAAAATTTGAGTTATTTGTGTGCGTTTCGAATTGGATTCGATGCCAGACAATCGGGAAATGAGCTTCAGGGAAATCACGCGCTGCTTAAATAAAGATTTAATAGTTTAATGAATGTGAATCTCTTTTGTTCTTTTGCTCTCTGTGACTTAATTAAAAATCAAAGTGCTTGGACTCGACGTGTGCTTCTGACTGCTTTCTAAATTACCAATTTGGATTTTGTACTAGAAGCGCTGTTCGCTCAAACTTTGGCTTATATCATAATTTCATTCTTGTGTGCTCGTGTAGCCCGCCAGCTGTTTGTACACATGATTGAGTTCTTCTTTTCATATCATAGTTTTAAAGTATTGCGCAAACTTTGTGCAAAAAAAGTTGAGCGAACAACAGCAACAACATCGACAGCAGCGAGAAGATAGCAGGAACAACAAGCTTGTAGTTGTGGCAGGGGCAGCAGATGGAGCAAATGGTAGAACGCCACACTGCTGAACATCTGAACAGCTGAGCTGGGGCCTCGTTTTAAGCCCTTTCCATTGCGGCATCGAGACGCAGTCGCGCAGTGGAGCAGTGGAGCAGTGAACCAATGGAGCAATGGAGCATCACGTGCAGCAGATGAACTTAACTTTTCCAATGAGCCGACGCGTCCTGTTAAGTTGATGTGAATTGATGCCTCTGACCGTCGCAATGGCGCATCGTCGCCTCGTCGCATCGTGGCCTTGTCGCTGTGTCGCTGGGATGTTGCATGGCGCCTCCTTGTCCAATCTCGGTGAGAGACTCTCACGTATTTCACTGCACCATCAAAGGAACGTGTTTCGGGCTGTCAGCATCACGTTATCCCCATCTTTGTGCCCTCCTTCCGTAAATGTTGTATCTAACGTTATCGACTTATTTTCTGTTTAAGTTTGCTTAAGTTTATATTTTCATTATGTTTATGTTATGTTTTCACTTCGTTTACACGTCGGCCTCAATGGCAGCACAGCTTCTCTTGCTTTCCTTCCCTCCCCTACCACTTTCCTTTCAGTTTCTCTCTCACTCACTCTTTCCATACTTTTCTTGGTCGTCTCCGTTTCTGTTTGCTTAAATGTATTTTATACTTTGTGTTTTTTCTTAGAGTTTTAATTTAAAAATGAAAGCAACAAACCCAAAAGAAAAAAGAAAAAAAAACAACAATGTTCTCAACGCTGGAGGGAGGATCCCTTTAAACTTTTCGTGTTTCATTTTTGTTTCTCGTTTTTCGTTTTTCGGTTTCGGTTTTTGTTTTTCGTTTACATTCCCGTGGTGCTGAGGACGATGGGTGGCGCCATCTTTTGGCGGGGTGGGGCCAAAATGTGGTTCCATCTACACCAAAATTCAATAAAAGTCTACAGAAAGTTTTGCCTGTCGTTTTCTCGTTTGTTTCATATGAAAACCTATGGACAATATCCATAAAATTAGCATTTCACTCCAAACACTTTATTTAACATCTCAGATTAGATAAAATCGAGCGAAGCCGAGCCAAGCCAAAGCCAAAGCCAAAGCCAAAGCCTCAGCTGAAGTCGAAGTTCTTTTGTAAATATGTAAACAAGTTAATTTTATTTATTTATCCGCTTGCACACTATTAGATTGCGTCGATGTTCTTGAAGATTATTTGCATTGTTTTTCCTTTGAATGCCTTGAGATGGCACTCAAAGATCTGCCGAAATATTGGCATACATTATTCAGGATTTGGCAAAACAAAGCTTTATATGCAAAGGGCTGAAACTGATACATCTAATGCTATATATAATACGAACGGGGCTCGACTAAAGGGCCTTATGCGGAATGCCATTAAAAGAGATTTACAATATTGCAGCAGGGCTGGAATTGAGCAGGCGAATAGCACTCAATGTGGCTACCTCGGCGGTAATCAAGAATGGAATGGATAAGAATTGGATAAGACATTTGAATTCCTTGAGGAGCATCGCTTGGCTGCGCTTCGATTATGAGTCATAAGTTGATTTTTATTAAAAGCCTTTTAATATTGTATTCTCCCAGCATGGGAACGATGGGCACGCATCTTGGGGTTTCACTCAAGCGCGAATAAATTGCAGAAATATGCAATGCGCCAATTCACTGACCAGAGAGCACCATCAGCTAAAGAATAAACGAGCGGATATTGTTTTTCGAAATCATTTCTTTTTCTTATTCGCGCTCGTGGACTTGTTTTCCTTCCATTTTTCCATTCAACGTCCTTGCTACTTGCTGCTTGCTGCTTACTGCTTTCAGCTTTCTGCTGCAGCTTCCTTTTGCTTAATTTTTCGCCCATTGCGCACACAAAGTGAAATTACCCATGAGAGCTGTTGAGAGCTGGCATCGAAGCCCCAAAGCCCACAATGGCAGCGATTGCGACTCCGCTGGAATCAGGAATCAGGAATCAGAGTCCAGGCATCGTGATGCTCGTTGCTACTAAGAAATGCATCAAACTATTTGCTGAATATTCCAAAATTAAGAGAATGCACATACTTTGTTTGTGTGCTCGTATTATCGACCCATTCTTCTGCTACGTCACATTCTCGGTCTCAGTCTCAGTCTCAGTTTCAGTTCAATCCTGGGCAGTCTTTTGCCATTCCGAGTGTCGTCGATGGTCCAAGAATTCCAATTAGTTTGCCATTTGCAAATCACGACATTTGATTTGCGTCTAATTATGAGCACATTCCAACAGATCAAAATTCAGAGCGTGTCTGCGACTGCTTGCGATGTGGATGGAGGGGCGTATACTTTATTTAATTTTTAAGGCATTTTTAATCATCATCGTTTGCTAATCAGCGCGCACAAGCCGCAAAGCGGAATGTGGCAGGCATCGAGAGTGTTTTGCTGGCGCTGTGCCAGAAACAGAGGGACAGAGAGAAAGAGAGAGAGAGAGAGACAGACATTGAGAGAGCGAGGCGTGCTTGGCCTTCCTGCAGGTGCGGCTTAAACGAAATGCAAATTAGGTAGCAACCAATGAACAGCAGATACTCTTGAGGTCTTTGAAGTTATTACAGGCAAGTGAGTCTCCGTTTTTCTCTAAGCTGTCTACCTTCAAGCTCATACTCACTCTCCCTGCATCTTTTTCTTTGTGGCATCCATCTAAATTAGTTAGACACACAGTCTCCCATATTGTATGTTGTGTCAATATATTCGCTGGAAAATAATTTCTTGCAAGCCATCCATTTGTTTGTTTCCTCCCCTCCCCCCCTCTGTCTCTCTCGCTCTCTCGCTGTCTCGCTGTCTGACTTTGTAAGCCAGTGTGTCTGCAACGCCTTCAACGGCCCAGCACCTACACATATAGCGATGTCCTGGCTTAAGCTCATCTGTCTATTTTTATGGCACACCCAAATGCAAAGGCTTTCCAAACGGGAGACATACATAAATCTTTATCGATGTGCGCCCAAATCCATACATCGAAATTTCATTTCCGATTCGCTTTTGTTTTCCACTCTGCACTTTTTGTTTTCCTTCTCATCTGGTGGCACAACAAAAAGCAAGCTTCCCGAATTGTTATCGAATTCTTGGCTCGGACACGGCATCAACAATGGCCCCGCAAATGCTTTTTCTCCGTCTCTGCCTCTGCCTCTGTTTCTGACTCTGTCTCTGTCTCTGTGTGTTTTGGCAAGGAGAATAAATTAAATTCAATTTTTGTCGACGTGTGAAATTGCTAAAGACAGCACTTCTCGAGAGCGTGGAGTTCTTAGGTGTCGAAAGGATTCCATTGTTGTATTCCATTGTCCCAACAGCGGGCACTCCCCTACATAATACACACCAAATGAACAGTGTTCTCCTGCATTCATATTTCAATAACGCCGACCTTCAGAGCATCAAAAGGATTCCAGATTATTATTTGTGGATGCGTGTGTAATGACCAGAATATCTATATACCCTGTAGGTCATTAGAACAGGTATCATAAATTACCCCAATTCTCAAGGACACATTTGACACAGAAGGCAATTAATAACCTTGCCACTGCTGAGGGTATTTAGTAGTTGAACATCGCACTCACTTGCTTTGGTTTTATAACTTTGAGATCATTTTCATTGTCGATTATTTATTTTATTTGCAAGCCCTTTGCTTGCATTGTTTTATTTGAATGCCAGCAGCATAGCAGCAAGCAAGTAGCTGCCAAGGAAAAAGGACAATGGCTTGGTTGCAAGAACTTCTCTCTATTGGCTCGTTTCTCAATTTCAATGGCTGCAATTATCTCAATGGAAGAAAAATGCTGTTAACGAGCTGTAAATCAATATTTATGGCTGGCATTGTTAACAATTTAAAGAGCAGCTCTTGAGCGTGGGCGGAAATGGATCAGAATGAGAAACAATATGTATATTTGTGATTATAATAAGAGCTTTATGCACAGTTGCACAGTTGCACACTTGTACAGTGGCAGCCCCGAGGCAAGCTCTCTCAATCTACTGTTGCAGAGCATAAAAAATGCAGATTGCAATCAATACACATTTCAACTGGATTCAATCGATGCTCACGAATTGTTAAATACGAATAGTAAAAGCTATCAGTAGTTGCACCACAATTTCGAACTTGACATTTAGCCAAAACAGAATCAATTTCAGAGGCAATGCCAGGCGTCTTTTTGGTTGAAAATAAACTGATTTCTGCAATAGATTTCTAGAGCTTTTCACAACTGTTATATCTTATGTACTTAAAGAAGACTTATTGTGAGAGTTTTGCCAAGAGTTGCATTTAATCTGCGGGCTCTTTTTCGCTTCCTCGACTGCATTCTGTTTAATCCTTTTCATAATAACATAATTAGTGCTAATTACGACAAATCGGCGTTGGCAACTCTAAGCAGTGTGTTGCCATGTGGATGCAACTCTTGGAGGACACGTTTCACGCATATTAACAACATTAAGAGAGATAATTGCGCTATTCCTGCAACTGTTGTCGAAGACGAACAAAATGCCAAATGGAGCCAACTACAAAATGAACCTGGCTGCTGATGGAATATCTATTCCGTGGCTAGGTTGGGTCGGAATTGAATCAATTTGGCCAATGAATGCGACCTCATTGGATTTAATACGTGCTCAGCGCTCTCCTCTCCGCTGCCTTTTATCCAGCACTTAGCACCTGGATGCCTGTTCCCGTTGCCAGCAAATCGTTTAGTTGCTCATCTGATTATTATGCAGGAGCAAACACGAGCTCGTTTAGTGCGCGTATAAACGCTGCCAGAGATTCTCTGCCTCTGCTGCTGCCTGGGTTTGTGCCACACGCTGTCGTGTTGCACTCCCCGCGGGAAGTGCTGTTATTGAAGCAACCTAATTAGCTTGTTGTGTTACCAGTTAGCAATAGCTACCAGCTACCAGCTACCAGCTACCAGCCCCTCCTCGACTACTTGAGAGCATACGCCGATTGCTCAGCAGTCCATGACTATATGGATTTGGATAACTGTCGGTCATCAGTGTCCGCCTGGACAGCAGCAGATTCGGTAGCGGATCGAGTAACAACTGGCGCACAAATATGCGCATATTCATGCTAATAAATGTATTCACATTCGCATTGAGTGCCACTGGGAGCACTTCTAAGGGTCGGGTGGGGAAGTCGGTGCACATAACTACTTGGGGGAGTAATCTATGGGCCTCTGACTCGACCAGATGTCTATTAAACTGGCAAAAGCCAATCGTGCCTTCTAATTGATTCATGGATTAGTTAGCTTATTAGTTTAAGTGCAAAACATAAATGCCTTAAGTACTTTATTCGCTGGAGTCATTTTGCCCTTCCCCCATTTTGTCGTTTATTCACTATCTATCGTTAACTTTAACTTGGCGTGCTTCTTGTCTACTCACTTTTAATTCTTTGTTCTTCTCAGCGCTTTGCATTCAAGCTAAAAAAGTTTTCTCTGGCAACTTGCAAAGCAGCAGATTAAACTACTTTGAATGCATTTAATGCACTCGCTTTTCGTATATAACAGAGGCAATGTTATCCAACATTTCCACAGAATTTGTGAGTTCTTTTTGTTAGCGCAGACCATGTTCATCCGCAATGAAAGGAATTTGAATGGCCGAAACAATTGAAGCAAATGCATCAGGGCAAGGATCAGAGCATGCAATCCTACAGGACTGCTTTTGTGGTCGATTAACAGGTTAACTGGCAAATGGAATTGGAATTGGTTGAAGTGCGGACTCGACTCATCGCGTATTTGATTTCGGTTTAGTTTGGCTTGTATTTGCTTTTGGTTTTCGTTTTCGGTTTCGGTTTCGTTTTGGGTTATGGTTATGTCAATCATTATGTTTATGGTTACGGTTATGGGCCACTCGATTACCGGCAGGATGAGATGGCAGGCTCCCTCGCATTATTGAGCCCATTCGTGGTAATGGAAATTCAAACTGCTTGCGGCCACGCCAACTATTGCCACTGCCCACTTTTTGAGTTAGGCCTAAAGTTGTAGACTCGTTAGAGTTGATGTAAATGCGTCTCATGGATTTGCTGCTGGTCACACGGCTCAGTTAATGGCTTTGATACGTGATGAAATCTTTGACGTATGTCGATTGAAGCCCTATCAAGCATCGAGGTCGAGGTCGTCACGAGCTTGATTTGATGTCGACGACGTATCCCTTTGGTCCTTTCGGCTGTGCTCGTATTTATTCGAGGACATGGGAAATTCAAATATTGGCAGCTTTTAAATTAATCGCACCCTTCAAGTTGTCGAATGTCTCACGATTAAATAAACGAGACGAGATGTGGAAGCACAAGCGAATAAATACCTGTCTGCCTGTCTATCTCTCTGTCTTCCTGCCCCTCTTCTACGCCTGTCCACCTCAATGGGTGTTTGTCTGTCTGTCTGTATGAACGTCGTGCTGACACTGACGCTGACTCGTTGACTGACAGAGAACGCAAGCAACTGTCAGACTTTGCAAATTCATTCCAGATGTAAACATTCCCATAGGAAGCCATTTCACACAAGTTTCATGTCTGTTTGCTCAAAATGCAGCAGCAACTGCCACTGACATCGCCATCGATGTGTGTTTCTGTGTCTGTGTATGTGTGTTAGTGTGTCTGTGAATTAGAAGTGTACACTGTACAGGTGAATGCGAATGTCGAAGCACAACCAGAGTATACGAGTATGCGGGTGGAGTTTCGAATTTTTGGCCTTTATTGCTGTCAAAAGTAGCAGCAAGAGGAGGAGCCAAACTTTTGACTTCTCGTGCAAACGACGAAATATTCGAAATCGTTGCAAGTCGAAGTTTTTGAGACAGCACCGAGCAGCGCACACCTTTCCTTTTCCGCTCTATAAAATGCCAGTGCATCTATAATTGCTTTATTACTTGGCACGTATACGCATTTATTACGTATACGTCGGCGTGTTCGAAGTGAACTCGCGTTTGCGTTTCAGTTTGAGTTCAGCTTGAGAATGGCATCCAAGTGAACAAGGGGCGTGTATTAGTCTAAATGCACTTAACTTCTTAATGAAACTTTTAATCGCCCCCAGCAGTTAGAGAAGCTTGCAGCTCTGTAGGGAGCAAGTGGGAAACAAGAAGCAAAGCGCAAAAGGAACAATGGGACGAAGAGTGTGAAACAAGCTAGGACTAAAGAGCATTAGGGTTGGGGGGAAAGTTTGTTCCTCTCCCCTCCCTTTCCCCCTCCCTCTCACAATCTCTCTCTCTCTCTCTCTCTCTCTCGCTCTCCGTGTGTGTCTTTGTTTCATTGCTGGTTCTCTTGTCGCAACGACTGATGGCTATTCACGTTATTTTCATTGATTATGTCAGGAAAATAAGTTTACTTTGGAACATTATTGGTACCATTCACAACAACAAAAAGTCAACTTGTCAAAATGTTCGAAAGCACTTAAAACTTTTACGCAGTTTGTTGTTTTCTTGTTTGTAGTTCGTTGTACGGTTAACATTATGGCATTTTTCCACTAAATCTACATCTCCATCGCAGCCACGACAATGGGGCAGCAGAGTTCCCACTCACAGTCATAGGTTTCTCCTTTCTCTCTCTCTCTCTGTCT
Source organism: Drosophila siamana (assembly GCA_035047445.1). Classification (NCBI taxonomy): domain Eukaryota; kingdom Metazoa; phylum Arthropoda; class Insecta; order Diptera; family Drosophilidae; genus Drosophila; species Drosophila siamana. The sequence goes on from JAWNPP010000004.1 coordinate 647,632, forward strand.
CTCTCTCGCACGCTCTTCGACTCGCTCTCTTTCGGTGTGCCAATTTCGCACTTTCCTTTTTTCACAACAGCGCTGTGCGGAAAAAAGGCATGAAATATTCTTAAAAAATACTTCGAGTGCTCCCATTGAAGCAAAGGGGGCAGCAACGACCTCAAGCCTTCAGCACTCGCCTTGCAGTCACTCGCAGACTTTGGCAATTCTCCTGGTTCTCAACTGGCAGACAGCAAATGCCAGCGGGCAACTGGCGACTGGCAACTGGAATCTGACAACTGGCCCGGCTCAGCTCGAGAATGCTAACAAGGCAATTGAATAGCATTTTTCAATAAGTTGCGAGAGGGCAATAGCTTCAGTTCGGCACCAGTGTGAAGCGGAATACCAAAAGTTGTAAAGGAAACTTTTGAGTTGCGACATTTGGTAAATTGTAACATCGTTTGGCTTTCGGTCTGTCAACTTTCGAGTAATCGCCTCAAAGTTCTGCGCTGATAATCTTTGTTTACCATTCGAACCTCGTTGGTCAGTGTCAGTCCACAAAAGAGGTCAATTAGTGCACTCCAAACTACATCATTTATATGATTTAGTTTCCCATTGAGAGACGCAGAAGAAATGTTGAGTTGGGAGCGTAGATTAATATTCGGCTGGGCAATTCATTCGAGTACTTCTGGCCAATTAGAGAGTTTGCTTTGACCACAACTCGGTTGGGATTGCAGTGGAAATTTAATGAAATCAAAGTCGACAAATGTGAGTCTAAAGTATCGAAACATTCTTTGCAATGGCACTCAGTTTTGACTCCGTTGCAAAAGAGAGGGAAAGAGAGAGAGAGAGAGAAAGGAAGAGAGCAAGCGAGGAGAAGGATAATTTATGCCAAACATTTTTTGATACTCGCCACGCTCCGGCGGGCGTAACCCTTGTTTGAGGTCGAGTAATAAAATGAAATATTTATGCCTTAACATTAAGGGATTTGGTTTTTGCCGCTACACAGGATGCCTGATGCCTATGTCCATGCAAACTCGTATATGGTGTATATATTGTATATTCGGTATATGGTAGACTGCTTCACGGATATATCATGCAGCCACGTAACACTTGTGACCTGCCCCGATTCGGGCGCAACTTCGCTCGCTTGGCTCGCAGTCCGACCCAACGTGACCCTTCTCCTTGCGTGTGGGAGTATTGCGGTTAACATCGGCCATAGCGGCTTATTTATTGCATTCGAGGCGTTAACACGAAAGCATTTTGCGGAAATGGAAACTAAATAGTCGTGGTTAAATTATTAAATGCCCCATCGCGCAGCCTCTGTGGCAACGTCCGTGGCATTGACTGTGGCGGCAGCAGCAGCAGCAGCAGCAGCAAAGGCAAAGGCTGCAGCCATCGCTTTTTCTTTACGATCCAAAGTGTTGCCTATAAAATTTTACTGCTATAAAGAATCACACGCACGCACACTGAGAGTGAGTGAGTGAGTGAGTGTATTCATGTTTGTTTGCATAAATGAATGCAAACATATAATTCGAGCTGCCCAATAAATACATTCACATCCAGATCCACATCCAAACATTCGGCTCTGTGTGTGTACACAGCACTATACGGACGTGTGTGCAGTACTTATGGCCATATAGACAGACGAACCGACGAATAGTTGGCCAAAGTGCTTGGCAATACTTTAAATATTTTACGAGAGACAAAGAGAATGGCGAGAGAGTGAGAGAGCGAGAGAGCTAGAGAGTGAGGGCGATAGAGCGAACGAGAGATTATGATGTAACGATTTATGGGAAGCTCATCGGGATGAGCTCAAATGCAAACATTCAGTTGTCATAAAGTACAAAACAACTGCGAATACGACTACAATTTATTTATGATTTCCATAGTGTTCATAAGTTACTTTGCAAATCTGGCTGCCAAGGGTGGGGCTCGAACATAAAGTGTGGCTTTATTTGTGCACTCTATGGAGTAGCATTGATTAGAGAATTTAAGTTATTCAAGAGACTACCGATTGAATGAAATAATTCTTGCTTGACTCAGCACAACAATTAAACATTCTTCTCTGATAACTTCATAACGATGCACGGAGTCGAAGAGTGCAATTGCCTTGTGGTCAACTTGAAAGTCAAGTGAACAGATGTGTTTTTAAGTGCCAGCACAAGGTATTTTGTGTTCTATATACTATTTGTTATGTTGCATGCAAATTCTAGAGTCGATTTAGTGCTTCGTCAGCACAACTAGCCCAATTAGAAGAGCTCTCCACTTGTGTCGCAGTCGATGCAAACAGGAAGGCCGAGAACAATAAAGCAAAACTCGATGTGGAAATAATTCGACATTCGCATGCTCTAGGTTGTCTTATTATATTGTTAGTTTACGAGTATTGCGGAGTCATTGAGGGAGATGCCGCTTGCCAGGGCCAAAATGCGAGTGTTGCCAACGCTCGCATCAAACTATATTTATCTGCCACTCGAGTGTCGACCAGCAAATCACACATTGATCATAAACTAACAAAATTGGAAATAAAAATATAAATATAAATAAAAACCCCCAACTGCCCATCTGCCCCTGAGAGTTTGAGAAGCTGAGAGCACAGAATCAAGAACAGAGCAAACTCTCTCGTCTCCGAGAGATCGACGTATAAAAGTGAGCGACGACACGCGGCCGCTGGTCAGTTAATAACGTGCGACTAACGACTAACGACTAACGACTAACGACATATCTATCATGAGGGCGATTTTGGGTCTGCTGATCTGCACTGCGATCATCGTGAATGTGGCCGAGGCGAAGCCGATCTTCATAAAGATCTTCGCGCCGAGTAGTGGTAAAGTTGAGAGTGTGCAGCTGGCAAGGAGTTGATCACATGTTATATCGTTTATCTGTTCAGGCTACTCTTATCAATCAGCTCCCGCTCCCGCTCCGGCTCCGGCTCCCACGCTGTCCCCCGCCAGCTCGCAGCTGATCTCGGGTCTGATTACTCAGAAGCTGAATCTGCTGGACAGCTTCCTGCGCGCCAAGTCTTCGTTCGGCAGCTTCGGTATCACCAAGACCTTCTCCTTCTCGGGTCCGACTACCACGACGTCGACGACGGAGAAGTACGTCACGGAGCAGACCACAGAGGTAAACACAGATTTTATACCAGAAGTTAGCTCCAGCACTCAATCTGTGCCCACAACAACAACAACAGAAGACGACTATAAGACGCCGCAGCCCACAGTACATCCCCTCAAGCCAGTCACAACGACTACAGCGGCGCCAGTGATTCCCGTGGTCACGAAGAGCACCACAACAACTACTGAGGATTACGGTGTGGAGACGACAACCAGACACGGCTACACCTACCAGACGCCCTCGACTGAGGACTACTCTGTGGTGACCTCAACCGCCCATGGATACTCTTACCAGACGCCCACACCACGTCCCAGCAGCAGCACCATCAGCCCATACTACTTGCCCGCTTCCTTAAGATAAATGTTAACTTTACTTTAACCACTATCTATCTGTCTATCTGTAGGTATAAACTGAATGAAAACTTTGTGAATAATTACTGACTAGTAGAATACACAATAATTCTTGTTCTGTGCCGCTGCTCGAGATCAGTTCGTGTTTTGCGCCTCATGCGGAAGTGAAACGTTTCCAGTTCCCGCACATTGCTCCTATTCACAATGGACGCTTCTGTCTAGCCAATTAGCATATTGGAAACCAGTTTGAGCTTCGGTTTCGGTTTCGGTTTAGATTTTGATTTGGATTTCGGTTTCAGTTTAACCGCAAAGCGACGTCAGACAGACAAAGTAAACACAGGTCCGCATCAAATTGAAACTTTTTGAACTTATTGAATGTGAATTGATTCTTTTGTCGCACATTTGTCATGTGTGCTTCAAAATGGAAACAAACCCGAAAGCAGTTCAAGCTAAAACTGCATATTATCAATTGATATTTATCTCAACATATCTGCATATCGGAAAAGGTTTCTAGAGCCTCCACTAGCTCGTTCGTTACTCAAGTTGAAGATGCCTTTGCCTCAAGGTCAAAAACCGGCTGAACCACTCGAGGCTGAAATCCACACAATCACCTAAAACCCACTTATCATTTTTAATAGAGCGTTCTTTTCTTTTTTATTGTATTTTGTGGCTTCTAGATTTAGTGCCTGGCATAGAACATAATGCTTTATCACGGGTTGGCTGAATTAACTTTTTAGGGTTTCGTAACTTTAGTTCCCACAACAGGTTTGCTGTCAACTCATCAGACTAGTTTATTAAATACAAATGCGAAGCGAAATCCATTTGTGTCCAGTTTGTCTGTCTGTCCCTCTGTCTCCCTGGCTGTCTGATTGCCAATTACCTGCACAATTTGATTGTCGAACAATAAAATAACATTAAAGTGCAGTCAAAGAGTCGTTCCATTTTATGGCGAGTGTACTTTGTGGCCAAAGCAATTGGTGGTGTCATTACACTTGGCTATTCTGGAACATAACTAAGATGAAACAGACACCTCGGCTTGGGGTTAGTGTGCCCATCGATTTTTATTGTGGCGAAATCAACTTCACAGAAATATGAAGCCATTAGATCAGACACAATGTGTTCTAAGCTTGTTTGCCCGACAGGACACGTGCCGGGTAATTGGGGAGGAGACGGAGAGGGAGGCGGGGTGTGGCAACCTTGAACAGCAGCAGCCATAACTAAAACGAGTTGCCCCGCAACAGCTGGACTGTTGATGTAGCTTCCACTACGACGATGTGTCCATTAAGGTCGCCATGCAGTCTTCGATTAAATGTGTTGTGCTCTAAGTATTTTATGCCCACTCAATTTACGAGCGCCGTAAACTAACTAGAATTACCGACTCGCCTCCCCCTGGCGCATAAATATTTTATGATTTAAAACGTGGCACGCAAAAGGGGAAGAAGCTCCATCTTTTTGCTGCTGGCGGCTGCCTAATGTATTCTCTTGGAAAAACAGTTGAGGTGCATAAGAGTATAAGATCATCTATTTTACTTTCAGATAGATAAGCGTCTTCCTGCGTGTTCCTTAAGAGCTCCTCTGATTTATGTTAAAATCCACTTAACGCTAATAAATCTCCTTAATGTTGCGCAGCGCCAAAAGGTTCACGGATCTCTCAAAGAGACTCGCATGTCTTGTAATTGTTGTTCTTGTTCTTGTCGTCGTCGTCCTTGCTGTTGTTGTGCTCGTGTTCTCGTGTACTCGCGTATTCATTATTCAAAATCCTGTACTCAAATTAATCGCTGGGGAGGTTGGCACAGTCACAAGCCGACAGCTGACAGCAGCTTGTAGGCGTCTTTGGTGGAGGATCTTTCTGGGATTGTTGCGCGCAAAACTAGCTGAAACCGAGCGAGGGGAGGCGAGGAAACACGCCTGTCAAGTATTTCTCAATTTTCCCCTTATTGCATTTTGCAGCATGGTATGAAATGAAATTCATAGCGAGTATTGTGGCATCATGTGTCAAAAGTTATTTGTCATCCACACGGAGACAGCAACTCGAAGTTGTAGTGCTTGTTGTGCGAGTCTGTAGGTAGGCAGTTGGGTGCTTCCCTTCCTGTGTATGCAGATGAGATGGGGCGAGGAGGGCTTCCAAATAAAGCTGGGGAAATATTTTCAGTGCTTTTGCCTGTCCGACTGGTGAAATGTAAAATTTTTCGAAAAGATATGCAGCAGCACGTAGCCACATAAATATGTTTGCACATGAAGCTGCCGAGGGAGTTCCCTCTGCACCTGCCCGCCTGCCCGCCAGCCCGCCCACTCACAGCCACGCCCACGCGCAAAGACACGCACGCAAACATGCATTCAGCAGCAAAGAATGTATTGGTCTGAGGTCTGAGGTCTCAGCACTGAGCTCGCAGCTGAAGCAAACACAAAAAGCGACGCAAACAAAGCCAGCCGCAAGAGAGCAACAGCAGTTGAATGACACGAGGCGCCACAAGCTTATGCCACAAGCAGCAACAGCAACAGCAGCAGCAGCAGCAACAGCAACAGCAACAGCAGTACGAACGCACAGTGGCAACGCACATGATGTTGCGTGGTTCATTAGTTCCACGAAATATTATAGCCAACGTGGCGTATGAGCGACGTTTTGCTTTTTGCAGAATGGCAAAGGCAACCGCTTCGACATCGACATCAGCATCACCATCGGCATTTCCATGCTGCAGTAGAGTAGTGTATTGGAAACCCATAAGAGCGGGAGTGGGAAATAGAGATGGAGACATCTTAAGCGGTCGCAGCTGTCGAGAGAATTTGAATTGTCGGAACGAGGAGGGAGTGCCATGAAGCCACTAAAAATACGTTAGAACAGAGCCCCAAACTCGACTATTAGATATGCTTTTTTCATGGCAAACAATGCAAATGAATTCAAGGCTGGCAGGCTGTGCGTATACTTAATAAAGGGGGAAGACTTCTTGCTCACTTTAGGGTATCGAAAACATGAATATGAGTTGATAGAACACATATTTGTATTTTCGTCGGCGGTCTTTGCTTTTATTCTGTTTTGTTTTTCGATGACATTGTTGTTGTTATTGCTGTTGTGGTTTATGTTGCACGCAGCTCCATCAGGGCCCGCTGTGGCATCCAAATTTGCGTTGGAATTGCAAATAACCCCGATGCGCAGAGCTCCTTCTTCCCCTTCCCTTGTGCTCTATTAATATTGCATGGGGGAAGCACATACTTACGAGCATGCGACATGATTCACTTGATTCACTTGAGCCCGTGTTATGCAAAATGAAGAGATCTAAAAACCATTTGCTGGCCACGTGGCGTGTGGCAACTGTTCATCGTCAAAGCAGAAACAGACGCAGAAGCAGGTGCAGAATCACGAGGAGGAGCTGGATGTGGGTGTGGAGGAATATGTCAAGTTAGCTCACCTGGCTTCATTGTTATGCCAGCAATTTCGGTTTCTTTTGCTACCGCTTTTGCTTTTGTCTTTGTGCTGAAAATATTGTGCTGTTATGACAAAAGACATAACAATTATCATTTGAATTATATTGGATTGTCTTTGTTTGGCAAACTTTTTAACAAACTGATGCACTTGACTAGCTCTCTCCAGTCGCTAGTCCCATTTGCCAGCAGCTTCAGCTCTATTTTTGTTGAGACAACAATAACAATAACCACAATGCTAGCTGAATCCCCCCGGACATGGACATCTCCCCCGTCCCCCCGTTGCCAGCGCCAGTTTAGAGGCTTTAACAAAAGTCCGCACGCGGCATTGCAAAAGTTATTTCTGAACTAAGTTTGCCAACTTTTTGTTGCATATTTAAAACGGGTTTACGCGCATGCTTCTCGCTTTGAGCCAGAGAATGAAATGAGATAACTTTGCAAATATGTATATTCAATTACCTCTATCTTCCCGACGCTCTCCTTCGGCTCCCTCGCTCTTGGCCTTCTTCTCCGTTCGCTGGTTGCCGTGCGGGTCTCCGGAAAGCATTTGTTATCATCCCCGAGGTACATTCACCTGATAAAGATGCCGAAACCCATTGAAACATTGCACATGCTAAAACAAAACAAAACAAAACCAAACTGTGTCCCTGCCCTCTCCTGCGGGACCTGTGCGCTGAGTCTCTCTCTTTCTCTCTGGTGTGGGCAGTTGTTGTGGCCTGACAATTACAATTTGGACAAATGGATTCTCTGCTGTCGTCTTCATCGTCAAAGGGCCCCAAATGGAACCGAAAGGCGTCGCCTGGCATTCCAAAATAAATTGACACCACAGCATCGAGGCGCCAGTGCGTGAGGAAGTTAGCGGAGGGAGTGTCGGGCATTAACGTGGCGCTAAACACACTGCGAACACCACAAATCCCCAGGAGACCAAATAGTCCAGGCTCAGCAGCATTCGATATCCATCAATGGCATCAATCTACACGCTTTTTCACCATGCCCTCCCCCTTCAGCAGCTCTCCGCTCCAAGTGCCCAACCAATTGCCCCAATCAATTGAGTGCAGACTGTCGAAGCTAGAGACCGCAGAGCGATGAGCGTAGAGCATAGAGTGTTGGGCTGTTGAGTGCTGAAGCAGAAAGTCATCAGGAGATGGGCTCGAGAGTCGTGCTTTACGTAGTGGAACGAGGGAGGATAAGTAATAACAGAAATCCAGATTGTTATCTGGCTAATGGCAATACATGGAAACAGGATGCTTGGCAATTGCCACAACTAACATGGTTGACACTGCGTATACGCAACGTCTGGCAAGTTTGACTTTTTTATGGCTTGCGGATGCCATGAGATTATTTATTGAACACGACTGCCATGTAGTGGGGCTTAGCATTAATTGCCACCATTCAACTGGCAACTATCGAGAGTCAGCGCTGAAGTGGAGTTAAAAAAATGTGCGGCAAAGTGGCAATTGGCCATAAACCGGATATGCATTACAGTTTCTAATGAGGCAATTGTAGAAATAAGCTGAACGTGCCACCAGCAATGCCAACTGGCAACTGGCAACTGGCAATGGTAACGATGAAGTTGGCGGTAAGGCTAATGCTAAAGAGCCAATGCCAAAGGTAGACAGACAGGTGGAGGCAAAGGTTGAGGCTGTCGGTTTGTGGGATTGTGGGTTAGTGGGATGACGGGATGGCGGGATGGCGGGATGGCGGCATTGTGGGTTCTAGGAGCTGCTCACGACTGTGGCGAGATAAAAGTTTCTTATGTTATTACCCGAACGTGTTTGTATAACAGTTTCACAAGTTTTTGCACGTCGTCGGGAAATGCATAAACATGCTTTCATTTCATTTTCACTGCCAACAGCACCACATTAAAGTGAGCCACTTAAGAGTGGAAGCACTCGACGAGGACTCGAATCTCTTCACTCTTCAACTCGCTGGGGTTATGCGGCTTTAGAAGTTCGACTACGCTGACAAGTTGCGGGAAAAGCGACTGGCAATCGCACGGCAATCGAAAAGCAATTGGCAGATGGTTTAACCAACCACTTTGCAATTGGCAGGCAGTCGCAAGACAGGCGATAAATACAAGTATATGTACATATATAGAGCAGACTCGCAGAGCATTTCAATTTCGCCCACATATGGCGCTTAATCCTCTGACAGCTTAACTCTTCATCGAGTCGCAAGCTCCCAAACAATTGACAGTCCATGGGTTAATTAACCAAACGTGTCCCTGTCGACAACAATGGCTGAAACTACAGACACACAGACCGAGAGACACGCTTCCCTAACTATAAATATATCTAAGCGACTCAACAGAGATCTGCGTAGAATGAAGGGAGGCTGTTCCACTTTCTCCCATCGCTTTGTCTACCACTTTTCGCGGAAATTCTCGAGGAAAAAAAAGGGAAAACAATACACTTAGCTAGGCGAGGCGAAGCTTCACGTTTAGCTGCTGTTGATGCTGTTGATGCCAATGAAAACATCAACCCAAATATGTCTAACGCCTTTTTGGCCACGGGCATCGCCTGGCCGGCGTCCAAGGGCGAGTGTGAGTCGAGTTTCTCATGGTTGCCACGCCAATTCCCCCACAGTGCATGCCACGCCACGCCCAGCAGCTCTTAATCTAGATTATGCGCCCTTCGAAAATTCAATGGAAATGGAAAATAATAAGAACACTGCTCAACATGTTCAATTCCATTCGGTGAAAGTCATGTGAGCGTGTGTGTGTGTGTGTGTGTGTGTGTGTTGAGTACCTGGCGTTAGCAATGGCTGCGGGGGAGAGACAGAGAGAGAGAGAGAGAGAGAGAGAGAGGGGCGAATACGAGGAGGATTTTGGCTTAGCGTTGGCCATTTTGATATTTTCCATTTATTCGCTGCTGTTTTGTTTGGATTTGGTAGTTGGAAGCTGCTAGCCCGTTTGCGCTGCGGCTTTTGGCTTGAAGACATAACCGTTTACTGCTGATACCACCGCAGTTTCCAATAAAATAAACGCCCTTTGCGTTTGGCCCCAAATTCCCCACGAAAGTCTGGGCTGCCGGCCTCAATCTTTTTATGCTTTTTGTGGCACACATTTCGCAGCATTACGTTTTTATGTCATCCAATTTAAAGTTGAATTTAATTAAAGCTTTCCCTGCAGACTCCACGCCCTCCTAGTTCGCATCCTGGCATCGGGCGAGATCCTTCGCTTTGGCGCTTTGGCGTTGCGTTATGCAAACGGGCATCATTGAAAAGGCGACGCATTTAACAAAACAATTTCAATTTAATTGCATTAAGTAGATTGGATCTTGATGTATGAAAGAGTAATTATAAAATCAAAGTGTATACATGCGGATGTGCTTGTGTGCGCGCGTATGTGTGTGTGTGTGATTGTGTGTGTGTGTATAGAGATTATCATGGTAAGAGATGCCCCTTGGAAGCTGCTACTCCACGGTCACGGACTTGGCCAAGTTGCGCGGACAGTCGACGTCGCAGCCACGCAGCACGGCGATGTGGTAGGAGAGCAGCTGCATGGGAATCACGGTGAGGATGCCTTGCAGGCAGTCGACGGTGCGGGGAATCTCGAGGTTGCGCGACGAGAAGGCCTTCGTCTCCTCATCGCCCTCCTCGCAGATGATGATGGGGCAGCCCTTGCGCGATGTGACCTGCTGCAAGGCGTTCATGCACTTCACATACACCGGATCGCGCAGCACGATCATCAGCACGGGCATCGAGTCATCGACCAGAGCCAGGGGGCCGTGCTTCAGCTCGCCGGCCATGATGCCCTCGCTGTGCATGTAAGTCAGCTCCTTCACTTTCTGTGGAGTGGAGAGAGAGGGTGGAATTAGAAATGGAAGAGAAGTAATGAGGCTGGCTGTAGGCTCAGCTGCCGGCATTCATAGCTAATTATATGGACAGTGGGACTGATGCTGTTGAAAAGCTTCTCGTATAGAGGAATCCGATCTGGCTTTTAGCAGCGCAACTGGAGTCTGTACTTTTCACACAACAATAAGAGCTTATCGCAAACGAGCAAACAAAGCATCGAATGGTTTGTTATAATTATGTGCTTGTGGGCAAATCTGCGGGTCGAGCTGAATAGTCTGATATACTTCGGACTATAATATGCAAACGCAAATGATGTTGTCCACCAACTGGTCTTTTGAATACGATCGAAAGTAGGGAAACCTACCAGAGCACCCTCCAGGCAGGTGGCAAAGTTGTAGCCGCGTCCCATGATCAGCAGCGACTTGTGCTGGTACAGATCCTTGGCCAGCTCCTGCACCTTGGAGTCCAGCTTGAGCACCTCGCGAATCTGATCGCCCAGCTTCGAGAGGGCCTGCAGAATCTCGAGGCGACGCTGCTGCAGCGACAGCCGATCCTCGGACATGACCAAGGCGAACATCACCAGCGAGATGAACTGTGAGGTGTAGGCCTTGGTCGAGGCCACGCCGATCTCGGGGCCAGCATTGATGTGGACGCCGCAGTGGGACTCGCGACAGATGCTGCTGCCCACGGTGTTCGTGATCCCCACGATGAGAGCTCCACGCTGCTTGCAGTAGCGCAGCGCCATCAGGGTGTCGGCCGTCTCGCCGGACTGCGAGATGAAGAAGCAGACGTCGTCACGGAAGATGGGTGTGTTGCGGTCGAGGAAGTCGGAGGCGAGTTCCACCATCACCGGCAGCTCTGTGAGCTCCTCGAGCAGCTGTCGCGTGGCCACCGCACTGTGGTAGGAGGTGCCACAGCCAATGAGCATGAGGCGGCGACAGCGTTTGATCTCGGGAATGTAGTCCTTGATGCCGCCCAGGACGATGCTGTTGCCGTCGAAGCGAACGCGACCGCGCATTGTGTTCACCACGGACTCGGGCTGCTCGAAGATCTCCTTCTGCATGAAGTAGTCGTAGTTGCCCTTCATGATCTGCTGGATCTCCATCTTGAGTGTGGTGATCTCACGGGCATGTGGATCGTCGAGGCTCTTCTTGAGGCGATGGATGCTCAGGGTGCCGTCGCGGACAGCGGCGACATCGTCATCCTGATGTGAGGAGAATCAAAAGGAATGAATATTTATTAGGGCGATGCGATGCCAAGTTACTTGCCTCCAAGTAGATGACACGGTTCGTGTGCTCGATGACTGCCGAGGCGTCCGAGGCGAAGAAGTACTCGACCTCCTTCTCCTCCAGCGGCATGAACTCCGAGGTGCTATCCGAACGGGGCAACACTGGCAATTCACGAGTTTGTCCATGTGGACGTAATTCTGTTAGGTTTTGGTTTGGCGGTTGTTGGTTGGTGTTTGGTGTTGTTGGCGTTGCGTTCGGTTCGGTGGCATATACAGTGTGTGGCAGTTGCAGTTGCAATGTCGATGTCGATGTCGAATTCACCAGCGGAATGATAACGCAACAGAGGCGGTGGCGGAGCGAAGGCGGAACGCGGTTTGTCGGAGGTGCAAGCGATAGGCAAATATGCATAAGTATATATAATATATATGAGTATTTGTTTGGTTCATGATTGTGCGTGCGTGCCCCAAAGAGAGAGAGAGAGAGAGAGATATAGAGAGAATGAAAATCAAAAATGAAATTAAATAGAAAGTCAACATCAGCATTTTGGCAAACAAACAAACAAACAACAGAACACGAACGAGGCATCTGGCCAAACATTTAGCAGGAAGGCCGCAAAGTGGCCATCACCATCACCAGAGGGGGGAGGGGAGTAGAGAGTGGAGCAGAGGCAGAGAGTGGGGGGTAAATGGCAGTAATTTCATTTGAGACGGGCCTCTGAATTATGAACAGCAATTTGTAATCGAATTTTACAAATCGTATAAACAATATTTTTTAGAATTTAATTAAGCTTTTTTGAGTGCCAAAACGCGCACTCGTTCTACGCTCGAATTCCAAACTGCAATTCGAATTGCGATTCGCAACATTTCGAGAGCAAAACGGGAAAATGCAAATGGATTAAATTGAACAAAAGTCAATTATTTCGACTATTTCCGATTAGCGATGTTATGCAATTAATGTGAGTTTCAGTATGAGTATGAGTGTCCAACAGTCTAAAAAATTAGGTGAATATTGTATAAGTTGGAGTATTAAATTGTGATAGGAATAAGCATTTCAATTTTATAAAGATTTAAATCTAAAATAAACTAAGCTCTTATTTTCAATTTGCATGCAATATTAAAATTGATAAATTCATGGATAAATGGAGATGAAGAAAACCAGTGGCATAAATATTGCCTAACTCTTTGGCTTTTCAATGTTGTATTTAAAGAAGTATTGCATATTTTGATTGCATTTCAAATTGCTCAATTTGATGGAAAATAAACAGATAGCAGATTGATAGAAATATAAAGAGGGGGAGTGTGTGGAGAAGTCACAGGGGATGCTCAGCTGACCAAAAAGCAAAATAAGCAAATAATTGAGATATTTAAAATTGTAATTACCTTGGGGCTTGCCGGACTCGGCATCTAGATGAGAGAAGAGAGAGAGGGAGAGAAAATACAAACAATGGTAAAGTTATTAGACACAAATTTAGTTTCGGCTTGTTATTGTTAGTAAAACTATTTAACTGGAGACCGAGACCAACACCAGAGGCAAATTAATTACAGGGAGGCATAGGGGAGAGAGAGAGACAGAGAGAGGGAGAAGATTAGTTTGATAAGCAGACACCGCCCGAGATTGAGTGGGATTAGTTTAGAGTTTAGTTTAGAGCGTAGATTGGTTGACTACCTTGATCGGAGCTCGGCTTCTTGTCGTCTAGGGGGGCAGAAGAGGGGTCGCCGAAGGATGCAGAGGGGCGATAGAGTTGAGTTGAGTTGAGTTGAGTTGAGTTGAGTGGAGAGTGTTGAGAGAGTCAGAGAGTCAGCAGGGAGCGACAGTTGGTTATTTTGTTGGAAACGAACACGAATAACACAGAGACATAAGAGATACAAGATACAAGATACAAGATACAAGATACGAGAATAAGTTAACATATGTACACAGAGATAGCATTGAGAACAGAGTGCACAAGCCGAGGCAGGCCCCAACTCACCCTTGCCATACAGAATGGGAATGTGATCTGTGGCCAGACGAGTCTTTGTCTTGATGGCCACCAGGAGCGGCGAACTCCTGCGCGAGGCGACGCACTCGCCCGGAAAGTGCTTCGACTTGACGGCAATGGCGAAGGCGCCCTCCTGCAACACACAGATGACAGACAAATGCATCTACGACTCGACAAATGCATTTCGATTGAGCTGCACTCACCACTTGCTGAATGGCCTGCTCGACGAGCTCGCGGAACGAGTAGTTGGGATGCTTCTTCCACAAGTGGTGCACCAGCTTGGCGAACACTTCCGTGTCCGTGTCCGACTCGAACTCGTAGCCCTTCTTGGCCAGGAAGGTCTTCACGTCGTTGTAGTTGGTGATGATGCCGTTGTGCACCACCACAAAGCTGTTCGCCTCGTCCGAGCGCTGTGGATGCGAGTTGCGCTCGCAGGGCACGCCGTGGGTGGCCCAACGCGTGTGTGCGATGCCCACGTGGGTCAGCACGGGTTCACTGTAGTCGCCGCCGCTGAAATCTGCAAGGAGAATGTGGTCACAATCAATTCGCATGGTGCTGCAGTCGCTAAACTTACGCTCTTGAATGGCATCCTCCAGGACCTTGACCTTGCCGGTGCGCTTAACCATCACAATGCTCTTGCTGTCGGGGGAATCGATGGCCACGCCCGTGGAGTCGTAGCCACGGTACTCCAGGCGCTTCAGGCCCGTCACCAGCAGGTCCAGCACTTCCTGGCGCGACTTGGGCGTCAGATAATTCAGGTACGCGAAAATTCCTGCAAAGAGCGTGTGCCATTAGTTGGCTATTGCTCAATGTCCCATGCCCAATGCCCAGTACCCAATGCCCAATGCTGTTGTAACAAATGCACAAAAGATACATGTAAAATGCAGCGATAAACATGCCACAGGCACATTGCGAAAGCGTCCCAGCTGAACCCATTGAGCCCCAGCCCCAAATCCACGGACCAGTTGCGAGTATGAGGAAATCTGCATCTGGATCGAGAAACGAAACCAGTTTGGGGTTGGGCTCTGCCAGTTAGTAAGTGCAGCACTCTGAATTGCCGTCTTGGCTTGGCTGCTTTGTGGCCAACTTAAGTGGCTCAGCTTGGCTACATTGTGGCTCCGATTTGGCTCTTTGTGGGCGTCGAGTGCAAGTTATTTTTGGAAAGGCCGTCGACACAGTCGTCTGTATCTGTGTCTGTGTCTCTGTCTCTGCCTCTGTCTCTGCCTCTGTCTGTGGTTCAATTCGAATCGATTCGGCTCGATACGATGCGAGTAAATGTTGTATATAAATATCAGATTAGTTGTGCCATTCGCAGGCACGCCAATCGAATGTCTAATTGCCGAATTCATAGATAAAAGCCACCGCCCATAAATGATTGCAATCCCAGATTATGCAAACTTGTGCGAAAGCGCTTAATTATCAAATTTAAGAAACGGCAGAAGCCAGATCAATGCCTTACACTTTGGGTGTCATTCAACTTTGACTTCGCTGCAGCATTCTTATTAATCATCTAATTGTTCTAATCACTTACCGCACATTTTATGGCTCAGTCAATTTATGTGATTGCGATAGAATGTTCCTTCAGCAAGTTTATCTAAATTGGGCGAAATTGATTTATTATTTATTGTTTATTAAATTCAACGTACATTAACATAGATAACCGTGCAGCGCTTTAATTCAAAACAAATTCGTTGAACTTGCTGAACTATCCAAGTGAGTGACTGTGTGTGAGTGTGTGTGAGTGTGTGCGTGTGTGTGTGGGTGTCACTGTGTTAGTGTCGGTGTGTGTGTATCAACTCTTATCAACTCTTCCACTCGTCACAGTCTTTCTTTCCGCTCTGACTACCGGTCTCTGCTCTTCTTGCTTCTTGCTTTAGTTCTAGCTTTAGTTCTAGTTCGAGGTCTCCACAACCGCTGTTTCCAGTCACCTCCCCCCTCTACTCCCCTTCGCTCAAACTCAAATGGCAATTTCTTGTTTTCAACATTCTTGTTTTGGTATTATTTATTTGTGTTTCAATACTCTACCGAAGGCTATTTGAACTACGTCAGCATGCTGTGAACATAATTTGTTGAAATATAAGTGGCTTGGCAATTTAAATATATGCTAATTACATAGAATTATGAATTGTTTTTGGAGAACGTATAAATATTTACAGTATTTGGTACAAGTATTTGGATAAAGTATTTGGTAATCAAGAATTTTAATGTGCCCATAGATATTAACATATGTCGATAGTTATTTAAATTATTTTCAAATAATTAAACTATCTAGATAAACTCAAGAGTATTTGGGTTGCGACGACGCCTAGACTGTAGTTCCTTCTTGTTGTTTTTTTACAGCTGCTGTGCTCCTATTGTTTTCCTCTGGTTAGATTCGTTGTAGCAGAGATATGAGTGGTTGTGTGTCGCCACACGTAACTGGTAACTGGCAACTGGCGAAGACTTGAGCCCCAGGTCCGGGTGTGTAACACACGCACACTCAAGTACTTACACACACTTCGAGTGTGTGTGTGTGTGTGTGCGTTGAATTTATGCATGTAGATTTGAATCGTACGCACAAGTTCGAGTATAATTTCTTTTGAATGGGCGTAACAAATTGGAATTTTTATCATTTAGCACAGAACGTGTTTACTGCCCTCTCGGCTCCATTTCCATTTCCATTTCCACTCTCGACGGGGCATCAAAAGAGTGCCACATAAGTCAGGAGGGGGGCAATTCAGGTGCAACACGTACTCCCAGCTTGCATGTCTCCGCCACTCTTTGGCTCTGTTTTGTCATTAGTGAGTGTGACAGAAGACTTCAGAGCTCTCTCCCTCGCATTCCTCTGTCGGCCATCATTAATAGTTAACGCACTCTCCTTCACCTTCCCCCTCACCTCGCTCTTGCGCTCTGCAGTCACGCCCGTTGTCTGTGGTTAGCATTTTAATTTGCCGGCCGGCCAACAAAGCGTGAGGCTCTGAACTTGGCAGGAATGAAGCGAACCATTTGGCCCTAATTAAAACGATTCTCATTAGTTTGGAGTTCTGCAACATGTCTCACTATTCGAACTCGAATTGTAAACAAAACAACGAAAGCATTTCACGTAATGAAGCAAGCGACGCGCTGCAGACAACAGTTATCACTTCGAGATAAGAGCAACTGAAATAAATGTGGAAACTACCTATGAGTATTCACTCTTTTGACTGCCACAAAATGGAGATAACGAAAGGTGATAACTTGCTGCACACTCAATCGATCAGAGAGATCGTAAAAAGTGAAAGAAGAGCATTAGCAAAGTAAAAACAAAACAATTTATTGACTTCCAGCCGGTTCATTGAGAGCCCTAAAGTGATTACGCATACGCACTGTGGACTGATTACCAATTACCCAGTTAAGAGTCAAGTGGTTAGCTATTAGAGATTGTATCGCAGTAAAAAAGTACAAGATTTTCCACACTGTAATCACTCTTCCTGGGATACTCAGTTCTTGGAATTATATCTCTGGATTCTTCACTTATCAGCTCATTAGCAAGAGCGAGACAGAAAGGGAGAGAGAGTGAGAGAGTGAGAGAGCCGTGGAGGGAGGGGTACGGGAATGCCAGGAAGAAGTTCTCAACACAATTGACACGTTCAATGAAGTAGATCTGTGATCTTGGCTTTTC
Source organism: Drosophila siamana (assembly GCA_035047445.1). NCBI lineage: Eukaryota > Metazoa > Arthropoda > Insecta > Diptera > Drosophilidae > Drosophila > Drosophila siamana. The sequence goes on from JAWNPP010000004.1 coordinate 665,128, forward strand.
AGCCCACTTGAGTAAACGCCAACTCTACCAATTCCACAATAGAACTCCGCCCGCAACCCCCTATTGTATAGAGACAATTATAATTCAACTGGGCGTTCTTTGTTTGTTCAGTCGGCATGTAAATTGTGCTTAAATAATGGGTGCCACATCCAACAGTAAGCAAGCACTCGTATCTCAACTTGCAACGTTTTTATCAGTTTTGTTTAGTAGTGTTATGATGATTATATGTGCATAGTGTGTGTGTGTGTGCGTGTGTGTGTGTTTGGTTATTTGCGGTCTGAAACAGCAAACAGCAAACAGCAAAAGAGCCAACAAGCAAAGAGTGAACAGGTATTTTATATAAGACGAGACAACAACAATGCCGACGACGAACGAATTTTGACCGCAATTTCGGGTTTTAAAGCCTGTTTTGTTGCCCCATAACATTTATACGCTGTTTTGTTGCTCTTGCATTGTGTTATTAAATAATTCAATTAGAGTTTGTTGCGCTGGCAACGCGGCAACGCGGCAACACCCAAAATCCGCGAACGGGCGGCACAACAACAACTTCATCACGCACTCAACGCAGATTTCGATTGCGAATTTCAAATGCGCGTTGTGCACCATCAAACACTTTGGCCAATTGTCAGTCTTTCGCTTTTGCGTGGGCGTTACAGCGAGGAGAGTGTATTGTTAACACTCTGTTGCCTGTATGTGTATGTGTGTGTGTGTGTTTGGTATGTGTGTGTGTGTGTCTGTGAGTGGCACATTAATTGTTTCAATATTAACACATCGACACCATCACTTTGGCTTGCAGTTTGTGCTGCAGATTTATGAGTATTGAAAAACATCACTACACTGCACTCACTACTCCGTTCTACACTGTTCTACACGCGCACAGTTCGTGTGCTGGCATTTGGTGATTATTACTTGTTGTTCACTCGAGTCGTTGTCCGTCTTTGACTTTGACGTGGTAACAGGTTGCTTCGCTTTTTGGCTCTTCGGGGGGAACGCACTCGCTGCTGGCCAACTCCGCTGTGAAATTAACACTGAGCTCACTTCGAAAAGCAACGCACACTAAATGCGCCGCTTTTATAGGCCAGTCGCGACGCCGCCAGCAGCGACGCCAACAGCGACGCCGACAGCGGCGGCGACAGCGACAGCGTCTTCGTCGTTGGATCCACAGCACGATCGTTAATGCCAAAGAGTCAGAGCCGCAGTCGTAGCCCGAGCTCAACTGTGTACTCACTTCGTACTCGCAGTTATAATCATAACAACAGCAACAGCAACAGCAACAACAACTAAACAACTGCTGCAGGGAGAGCAAAGCTAACGACGTGCTCCAAGACAGTTAAAGCTTATCGCGAACATTAAAGAGAGCGCTTACGAAGGCGATCGCGACAAGTGCTCTTTGTGTTCTACTTAGACGAAAGACTCTCCCAAACACAGCACTTGCTACACTGCGCCGCTTGTTTGCTGAACAAATACATTTAATTGGTTGATCACAGCTAATTAATAATTCAGTCACTGCTGCATAGTAGATTATGCACTTTGCATAAATAATGAAATGCACATATTTATGTATTTATTGTTTAAATATGTTAATTTTGCGCAGTGTATTTTCATGTTGGCCTGCACATGACGAATATTATTTGCCAAAGGAATAGAAAACAGAGAGAGACAGAGATAGAGAGAAAGATATACAATGAGTAAGAGGGAGAGAGAGAGAGCGTGAGCCAAAGGCATTTACGACTATGGCGAATGAACTTGAGTACTTTTGCATGCAGGTATAGTTTGCATTTATACGGACTACAAGCATTAACTTGTGGAATTTTTAATAGACAAGTGATAATTGTCGATTTCGAGTTTAATTAATGTTGACACACGGCTCGCCTCGCCCCGCCTCGCCTCTCTGCGGTAATTGTTTGCAATCTGAAAGTGAATTCGGGACTGGAACCTGATTTATCGTTGAACTCTGGCATTTTGCATGAGGGTCTCTCGCATCGTTTGTTTTAGGTACACTGTATAATATATGGAATTTATAAAATTGAAAATTAACAAAACTCCGTGTGTGCTGATATAGATTAATTAACATAATGCGTGGAATTCGCGCCTTATAACCAATTTGCAATATTAAATCAATATGTACTTTGCATTCTATGCATAGCGCGTCACATTAAATTGCAATTAATTAATTCGTTAGCATTGTCAAAGGCATTCAGCAAAATATTAAATTTAAAAGCCAAATTCCTGCAGCAGCGCGTTCGAAAATAGATGTGTCAATTTGTAATTCAAAATTGTCCCTGGATTGGCAAAAGGACGAAGCACTCTCAGCCTTTTGTTTATTATGCATAATTATCCAGAGAACGCAAGGAAAACTATGAATATTGTATTCCACACAATTAGTGCACTGTCCCAGTGTCCAATTGTTGTTGCACAGAAGTCGATAGACTGCAGAGCGAACGAAGGCAGAGGCAACAGGGCATAAACAAATGTTCAAGCCCGAGGCAGACTTGTGCCCCGCTGGGGTCTCTGTAAGTTGTGTGTGTCGGTGTGTGTGTGTGTGCCTGTGTCTGTGTGTGCGAGTATTGCCAAATACCAAACCGGTCCAATATCCAAATTATGCGCTAATACGAATTTAGCTCGGCTCATTTGTACTGCGCCAGCACCTCTTGCGGCACCAGTTTCTGTTCGACGTCGGACGTCAGCAGACTGACGAGTCTGAAAATAAAACACAAATACGAGTAATAATACTCGTATCATAAATATGCATGATATCTTTTTCTAACCCAGCCGCCGGAAGATTATTGCCGCCCTACAACGAACGCTCCGCTCCGCGTCGAAGTCAGAGTTGAAGTCGAGTCTGTGTCTGTTGCTGTTTGCGTCTTTTGTGTGTGGGTTTTTGAGCGGCGACCTTGACTTCCATTCGAAAGGAAAAGTGATGCCCCAGCTGGCGACTTGGCTTAAAAACCTGTCTGTCTGCTGGATAACAGCTACTTGCTGCTTCGCTCGTGCTCGCTTCAAATGAAGTCCCATCTCCACACTGCGGGCTGGTCTAAATAAATAAGCCACATCTATCTATTTCGGGGAGGCGAGCAAAACAATAACAATAACAATGGCAATGGCAGTGATAAAAGAATAAATAATGTCTTATGGCTGCTCTTAGCGACTGGACCTATTCCATTGAAACTGGATAAATTCTTGCGCCTGTCTTCGCCTCGCCTCGCCTCGCCCCCTCTCCCCTCCCCTCGCAAACCCTCGCCGCGCAAACTCTGGTGTCCCTTTCCGTGTTTACAGAAAAGCGAGCTGCTTAATGGTGGAAACAAGTTTGTCTGCTGTCTCTGTTGGCCAAGTGGTAACCAGAAGTGTCGAAGCGGGGCCAGCTGACCTTGCTGTTAAACGTTAAACGTTAAACGTCTTGCTGCAACCGGCAGCAACTGGCCAACCTCTTACTTGCTTCAGCACTCTACAGCTGGGTTGCAATCGCCGTCAGTGAGCCGAGGTTGTTTCCACTCGCTCAGCCAATATACCCTTTGTGCAAAATTTAATTAGACTGGGCCACGTCAGTTTTTTGTCTTGGCCCGATGCCGATGTCGATGTCGATGTCGATGTCGATGCGGAAAACACGCGAGCTCGGCACTTAGTTGCCAAACGAGTTTAGCACTGTTCGCTGGGGGAGGTGCAACTTCTCGACGTCTCGACGTCTCGACTTCTACACTTCTCAACTTCTGCACACTGCAATAGCAGTGTGTTGTGCTTATCACTGGTGGTTGTGTTGATAAGGCCAGACAATAGCACCACACGACGTACATATTTCGACAGACATCTGCGACTCGTTGGGGCATTTGATTGTTATTAATTAGACTGCGCCGCGGACGTGGTGTTCGTGCAACCACTTTAATTTGTTTGCAGCCAATTATTAAATTGTTCCTCAGCCGGCTGACGCAACAAGAAACTTTATGCCAGCATTTTCCACTTTGGGCAAAAGTTGAAAATGCGCTGTGAATGCTGTGAATCACACGCCTGTCAGTGATTTCCTCGGCAACTTTGCAAATTAAAATTAAATATGAATACGAAGAGCGGAAGAGTGGAAGAGTGACGACGAGGGGGGAAAGGAGGGAAGGGAGGTCACTGTGTGACTTGCTGGAAAAGCGGTTGTCGGAAGAACAGCACTGAAGAAGAAAAATAGCCGACATTCATCCAATACAAATTGATGCAGTTCTCTCCTTTTCGCCTCTTCCCCTTTTTGTCTCCTCGGTTGATCCCCTGGGCTGTCGCAAGTGCCGAGTCTAGACGCATTTGCGAAATAAACTTCAACTGTGGCGAGCAATAAAAAGTGCGCAACTGAATCCGAATTCCACATCCAAATCCAAAGCCAAATCCTTATCCAGCTGTGAACTGCTCAAAAGTCGGATGAACTTTCGGCTTTGTGCAGGGATCACAAAACTCGCAAGTCAAAACAAATTGTTGTACAAAGCTGCTTTTGCGTCTGCTTCTGCTTCCAACTCCTGTTGGCAGTTCGTCTGGCAAAGTGGGCAATAGTTGCAATAAATTGTTATATACACCGCAAATCCGCCAACAATTTGATGCTACATTTAATTGTTTCGCACAAATTCAAATAATAACTTCTGGAATTAGTTCGAGTTGATTTATGTGATGGAACGAGTGCGCGTCCAGTGCCAGTTCACAAACTGGGCCAGGCTTTTGTTTATTTTTGATAAAAACTGCACAATAATATAAACAACTGAACTGCAAATTCACAAACGACCATTAATTAAATCTATGCACAGCTAACGCCGTCTAGCCGCGCCTCGACACGAACTCAAACTGCAGGCTCCAGTCGCGAAGGGGATCGCTGCAGCTGGGGCGGAAAGGGGAGGTGCCAACAACACGGCGTGGTTAGCCGTGGAGTTCGCGTTGGCGTTGCCGTTGTCGTTGCCGTTGTTGTTGCCGTTGTCGTTGGTTTTGGCGATTGCGATTGCGACAATGGCGGTGTTGTCGATGCTGCTAGTCGCTGGCTCGGGGCTGTAAGAAACTGTGTTCTGAGTCCAACAAAAACCAAACAAAAAAAAAAACCGAAATAACAAAGGGAACAAAACAGCCAAAATAACCAGCAACAAGAAGAAAAGCGAAGCGCAGTGGAGTTAGAAAGCACGAACGGCAAGCAAAATACTCGCTTACATATATATAAAGCGGGAAAATATTTCAAATAATTCGCTTGCCTGCGTCTGCTTGGTTTGCTTTGATGGGTGGTTGGGCTTTGGTGCTTTGCTGGTTGGGTGGTTGGGTGGTTGGGTGGTGGGGTGGTTCAGCTGCTAGTTGATTGTTGTAGGTTGCAGGATGAAACTGAAGCTGGAGCTGTTGGTGTGGCCAAGACGCAGCCGGGCTGCTTGTGGCGGTACCAATTATGGAAGTAAAATTTATTATTTTTTATTGTTGCTGTAAAGTAAATCGAGTGTTTGTGCTCGCCTTGTATGTGAGTGTGTTTGTATATTTTCTCGTGGCAATGCGGCCATTGTGTACTTTGTACACATGACTGCTGTTGCTGTTGCTGCTGCTGTGGCTGTCGTCGGGTTTGTGCTTTATTTTTAGTGTTTTTAGTGCTTGGGTCAGTTGTTTTCGGTGTCACTTAGTTTATAAACTATTTATGCCTTCCACTGCAGTAAATTCTTATTTTGGCATTTGTGCTTTTGTTGTCCTTCGTTCGAGCGTTGAATGGGCACATGTGTGTGTAAGTGTGTGTGTGTGTGTGGGAAGAAGAAGAAATAAAGTCAAATTTCGGAGCGATAAACACGCACACACTAGTTATTATATACATATTTCTACATGCTCTGCTCTAAAACAAAGTAGTCAAAACTAAAATAATTGAATCTTTTGGCCCGAGGAGCGTTGGCGATATAGACATAGTTATAGACAGTCATCTGACCACTTCACCTAGAAAACTTCTCGCTCTTCTTCTGACTTCTGGTCACAGCCAAAAGAAATGGCACAACTTTTGATTTATCTCTGTTCGGCTAACCCACAATCTGCAGACTGCTGCTGGCTCAGCTTGGTTTCCCAGTAGCCAGAAATGAAATTAAAAACTAATTTATGTTTCCGCACTGTGGAGGAGGTTGCCAACATTGGATTGCTAGCGCCCGACAAATGAATATGTTAATTTCAATTAAAAAGTCTAAATTAACACAGCTCAGCCACGAACAAGCGGCAAGCGGCAACATTCTGACGCTCTTAAGGCATTACGCTTTGTAGAGCCACAAATAAAGTAATAATTCATGGTAATCTCTCTATAGTTACGATGGATATATCTGCGCATGCTGAAAATCACACACAAACAAAGCAACTCGCTTACTTCGAGTGCCATTTACGGCGCAACTTTCAATGTGAATTTTTGAAGCATACTTTTAGGCAAAATGTAAATTCGAGGTAAACTGCATTACATGTATTTATGTTTTCCAAAAATTATTTACTTTGCTGGAAAAATAAGCTACTTTGGAGCACAGCGTAATGCGAGAGTTTTTCACCACTCGACTGCGTCATCTGAGCTGAGCACCTGAGAGATGTGAAAGCGAAATGGTAATTAAAAATACGATGCGGAAGAGGGCTTTAAATCCATAACGACTTCTCGTGGAATTCATGGCTATGAAATGTGCGTGAAGTGCGCCATGATCGTAGGACAAAGACACTATTCGCAGCTAATTTGGCATTAAAAGGCTATGAATGTCGGGCTGATGATAAGACCTAAAACGATAACAAAGTCACTTGCAAATCGGATGAGTGTGATGATGAGTACTCGCACTCGCACTCGCACTCGCACTCGCACTTGCTCGCTGTTCGTAAGACAATTGCGAAGACGGTGATTCGAGTACTCGCACTCGCACTCGTAATGTCGCATTCATTTGGTTGCTTTAATAAAAGTTAATGTGAATTTTAAATGAAACTCGTAAATCGGCGTCGTCAAAGTGCGGGGCATATGACGACGACGCCTCGTCGTCGTCGTAGTTGAAGGATCCGTTAGTCGGCAGCGCCGTCTGCGATGGGGTCTCGCTGTTATCGCCCGACCGGAGGGGGTTAAGGGAAATCCGTGTCGTGCGCGCGGCATCGTCATAAAAGTTAAGCGAATAACAAATGCGACGGCGACGGCGACGTCAGTTTCGTTCGGTTCGAGGGGAGAGCTGCAACGAGGGGGTGCGGCGGCGCAGCTCGTAAATAATTTAAATGTAATCGTCAACATCCGCAATGACATTTAAGCACGTGCCTACAATCGACCCCCGACAGAAGAACAGCTCTCTGCTCTCCCCGCTCTCTGCCCTCTCTGGCCATCTCCTCGACCCATCAGCCTGTGAAATCTCTCGTAAATTATAAATTAAATATTTACACCAGATTGTGAACACTTTGCGTTTATTAATATCCAGTGGCTTAGGTGCGGCAGTTTGGCAAGCAACAAGCTTCCCCTCCCACTCCCCCAGCGCCTCGTCTAGCAAATCTGCTGCATTGTTCTTGGGCGGAGAGTAATTAAATCTCGGAAATAATTTGACATACGGAGTCAACGTTCTTCATCTTCCGCTGGCGCTTTAATTCCATTTTAATATTTGAGATTTTAATTAAATTCCTAATTTCAGGCAGGCGCTTGCACATCCTGTCTACATTATTTAAAGTAAATTATGACAACTACGCCGCCCTAGTCACTAGTCAGCCACTAAGAAGACCCTCAGCCCTCTCTGCTTGTGGCTTGGCCATTTCGAGCAGCGGTTACAATAATCCCCAACTAAAGTGCCAACCATCGCTTTGGCACTTTCCTGACCCGACAAATGGGAATCGCTCTTCATTTGGCAATAATTTGAAAGCAGTTTGAGATGATTGCAATCAGTATTTGCAAGCAATTGTAGTTCACAGAAATGGATAATTGCATTTGAACAGTTGCAAACAAAAGTCTGCTGAAGGACTTGTGTTACATTAATGGGATTTCCAGCAAACTCTGCATACTCTTAAAGCAGAGTTATGGCGCATTAGACAGTTTCAAGTGCCATGGGCTGCAAATGCGAATGCGAATGCGAAACCGAAAGCGAGCGAGTGTGTATGCAAAGTAGAATTCACATTTACATTGGCAAACAAACCACATAACCAAAGCCCGATGTAATTATTGACAAATTACAAAATCAACAAACCACCGAACCAGAAACCAGCATCAACAAATTAAAATGTCGGCATGGATAAAACAACATTTATTATTCACAATAAGACTCAACTCAACAATGATGAATGAATAACCGAGCCACGCCCCCACCCCCACCTCGGCCTCCGCCTCCGCCTCCGCTTCCGCCTCAGCCTACGCCGCATCCGCCGCCCACGCTCTAAGTGAAACTCACATGTCGAGGGAGACAATTACTTGCGACTCAGTGCGTTCAGAGGGGATTCGTCGCATTTGGAATGCGAAGATTATGTGGAGATTACCGCAACGGCGGTTTCCCACTTTTCACTGCGAATGTCCTTTGAACGTCTTTGGATTTCGATGAGTCATGTGTGTGAAGAACTGATCTACTCTTGTACTACAATTCGATTGGGAGTTGATCTCTAGCCTTGTTATCCGTTTTCGGGGGTTTCGCTTGAAACAGTTTTGTTTATTAAACCTTTTATTCGCAGATATAAATAACTAATGGCATCCATAGGGACTTCGGCTTGGCATGTGTGTGTCGAACCCTTTTTCGCTTGGGTTGTACATAAAAATGAATTACTCAGCTCTTATCGCCATCATGACGTGCCAAGGTGAAGGTAGAGGCAGGGTGATGGGGGGAGGGGAAGTTGTGGCAGGTAACTTAAGTTAATGTTGTTGACTCTCGTGTCTTAATGGAAAAATGAATGGCAGGACGTGATTTTGCATTAAGAGCGCCCTCTTCCCCCCTCTCTCTCAGTCTCTCTCTCTCTCTCTCTCACTCTGTCTTCAGATTCAGCGCCGCTTAAACGACATTTACATTCAAATTTTCACTTGTCCTTGAGCTGCTGTTGTGCTGCTTATCCTTCTGCTGCCTTGACGGCCTTTGTAATCGCCAAATTCGGCAAGTTTTGGCCAAAGTCTGCGAGTCGCTCTCTTGTAAAGTGCAAGTTGACAATAAATGGAGATACTTAATTTAAATATGGAATAAGTCAGCATCTAAAATCGTTTACTTGCCCAATCCGCTGCCAATGACAGGCCTACTATATAGTAGTCTACCAGACATATATGTACATATATATGTTCTATATATCATGTATGCGTCTAAGGATCTGCGCAACGAGCGGGTGGGACGAGTGCAATAAATTTTCATGAGTTTTTGCTGCTAGAAACAATAGATGGTATTTACTTTGTGATTTATTTGGTTAAGTGGTTGCCAGAACTGCCCCGACTCCGCTCTGTATGGATCCCACCCCCTCCACCGCACTCCTACGACCCCGTTTTTTGCTTTGTTTTCCTTCTGCTCCTTCTGTTTTTTGCGCGTGTGTTTGTGTGTATTGTATTGTTATTGTTCTGTTTCTGCATTCTTATTTTCCATAGCTTCGCACAACCACAACCACAACAGAGCTAAGGAACAGCAAAGGAACTGTGGAACTGTGGAGCTGTGGAACCGGGCTCCCATTATTATTCCCGCAGCACGCCTCAGTGAGTCCTTGGAGCTAGCGAAGGGGCAAACATGTCAACATTTGCCACAACCGGCGTAAGCCTTGAACTTTCTTATTCTCCGGCACCGAGACGTGTGTCTTTCTCTCTGTGTGTGTGTGTCTCTCTGTGTGTGTGTGTGTCTGTGTTCATGTGGTTTACGTAGAGTGCTGTGTGTTGGCGCTGCACATGTTCGAAGCATTTTGTGCGGAAGAATCGAGTTTATTTCAAATTCATACTCGCATGTATCTTTCCGCAATACTTTCATGTGTTTCCACAACGATTCACACACACACACACACACACACAGACAACTTCTCCCCTCTCCCCCCTCGCTCCGCATACACAGACACATTTATTCAATTTTAAATGTTGTCAAGTGAAATCTCCTTCCACTTAAGCATACAAAATTCCACGAAAGAAACTATTTATATTTCACGATTTTTCACTTAAATGCTTAATTGATACCCCCTCCCCTCCAATAAGTATTTATGCAAATGTTGATAATACTTTGTTTATTGCCACATCCTTTGGGGACTCGCGTACTTTGGCCGCTGAGCCACAGTGCGTTTTGAAAGTTGTCGACAAGCAGCGGACCAAGGCCGCGAACAACATCAGTTTCGATGAAGTGATAATCTGAGAGGCAAACAACTCGTTTCGCCGGCTGCCCTCAACCGCCCTCGACAGTGTAATCTGCGTCAGGACTTTATTATCCCACTCCTTGCTCTCTGGCCTCTGCTCCCTACTTTTTCCTTTTCACTGCCAAGCACTGAGAACTCGCCAGTTGCTTGTTTAGGGTTCGAGATAATCGGACAAAAGATTGCGTCGCGATTCGCGTGACGCAATAATTTTCTTTGCAACGTTTTTAATAATATTATTCAGTAGGTGAATGCTGAAAGAAATAATAGAGGGGAATATCTGCTTGTTTAATGCGAAATTAATGAGAGCAGCAAGATAGTTGCTTCAATTCAAAGGGAATCGCTTAATCGTTGGATGTGATTTCATTTCCAAAGTGCAGCCTTAAGCAGGTTTGAATTATTCGCTAGAAACGCAACTTTAAGCTACTTGAAACAATGTCCTCGCAGCGAGTCCAATGCCATTATTAATTCGCAAGTGTTCCTCGTATTAAATATCTACTGAATGCCAAAAGTCTATGCAAAGTTGCTGCTAACCAGCGGAACTCTCTCTCTCCATCTGGAAATGGATAAATAATTCCCTCCGCGGGAGGCGCTTCGCCAAAGTTGTTGGAAAGTTTACCGTGCCGAATCTAATCCAACAACGGCAACATTTTTGATAGTTGATGCCTGGCAACGAAGTGCTAATGCGATGAATAGAACAAGAGGTGCCACTTTGGGGGACTGAGTGCGAATATTCCACACACGAGTCTTACTAAAACTTATTAAGTTACCGCTCGACTCGTCGCATTCCAAATAAATTCGGCATAAGTTATTGTCAAACTTTGCCAGCTGCAAACTACGAGGGAGAATTCATGAATAGGAGGCGACAATGAAACGAGCATTTTATGCTTGTAACTTGAATAAGATAAGTGAATTTATGCCGAAAAGAATAGAAATAATTGGGAAGGTATTTTTACGACAGCACGAGACTGACGAGCTCATTGACTAGCCGACTACTGTGTGCGACCAACAATGAGATTTATTTATTGGCATATGACTGAGTGATTGGCAATTGAAGAAGCTGGCTAATTCAGTAGTTTAGCAGCTGAGTCATATTCTTTCAGATTAAGCCTTTAGGAAATTAACTGGCTGTTTGCTCAACGAAAGTCTGTAATTGAAAAGCAATAAAGCGTAAACTTCAAAGGGCGGCAAGAACTTTCAGTCGCTCTGGCTTAATCTTGATTTAAGTGGAGATGGAAAGTGTAAATTTCATTAAACTGCAGCAAAGCTATCTGGGAAATTGATCTAGTTAAAGTCAGTATGCGTAAGTTGCTTGTGTTGTTTCAATATATATACTTGTATACTATATATAGCTGTATTTAATAACAAAAGGAAGCGCTCTGAGTCTTGAGAGCACTCGGATCGTGCTGCTGCATGCACGTCATGCTCGTATTCCAAACTTTTCTTACCAGCTTGGGCATTTGCATAAATGCCACATGCACTGCCACAGCACACACACACACATATATGGAGATACCAAGTTGCAGGCTGGCAAAGGCGATTCACACACACAAAGAGGGAGAGTGGGAGAGAGAGATGAACACACGTGCCTGGGGGCCATCGGCATTGCGATGTAAGTAAGTGAGTGAGGGGCAGAGTAGCAGGTCCGTCTCCGTCTCCGTCTCCGTCTCCATCTTCATCTCCAACTGTGAGCCCCCCTAGCTCCCCCTTCCCCCTGCTCTGTCTGTGTCCTGGCCGTGTGTCGACGTGCGTGTCTGGCGGCCTCTCGTAGTCTGCGTGGCAGTTATTGGCATCGTTTAACGAGCATTAAACGGTTTGCAAATATTTACGACTCTCACAATGCAAAAGTTCGCTCAAACACTCGAGACCAGCGCAAGGGCTGCAGAGGCCCGGAGACGAGCTTCCAACTGGGGCCGAATCAGAGCCTCGGCCGAGGCAGGTGGCTGTGTTTTGTGGCTGTGTGGTGTCGATGTGCGGAGAGAAAGGGTATTAAGTGGATGCGTGCCCGAGTGCATATCTTCTGGTTATTTGTGCAAATAATGGAAAGTATGTGCTTCCATTTTAATTGTGGTCCACGCACACAGACACACACACACACACACACACACACACACTCACACACTCATCTGGGCGCACACAGAGCTGCAGGTGCGTTTAATGACGGCATTAAGATGAATAGCGTAATCCAGTAAGCTGCCCAGCCGCAGGCGCAGGAGGAAAGCGCAGACTCCAAGTGCATCGCAATCATGCTTCAAGTTGCCGTCGCAGTTGTCGTGACACAGTCACAGTTGCAATCGCTGTCAGTAAGTGGCAAACTGCGGCCATAGCATCAGTTAGCATCGCAGTTACTGTCGCACTTACAGTCGCACTTAGAGTCGGAGTCGGAGGTAAAGTTGCAGTCACTGTCTGTAGCACAGCCACAGAGTGCGGCGCCTAAGCTGCCACCCAAAAGGCCCGTGACTACGCCGCTATTCATATGTGCATTACTCGGCTTCAAAGCGCCTTTGTGGGCGTGTAAGTTTCCTAATTGAATACACATGCAATCGCAGGGGCAGGGAGAGAACTGCCTCCCAGTGCAGGGGCGGGGGCAGGATTCAATTTAACTGCGTTTCTGTCGGCTCGACTCGTACGTCACGCGTCGTGTGTCCATGTGATGAATGCACGGCATTAATCTGACAGATACCAACTCTGAGCTCTGCGCAGTGCGTTTGACGGCACACGACGAGGGCCGAGGGCGGCGAGGGGGGAGTGGGCCAATTGCGCCGCGGGGACAGTCGCATTGGCTGCATGAATGGCAGCATGCGGCTCAGTTAGCTGGCTTTATAAACATGGGCACGTGGTCACGTGTGTTCGGTGGCAGTTAAAGCCCAGCCAAGGTGGAGCTGGTTAAACAGAAGGCATCATCCATTGGCCAACAGCGGCGCCTCTTAAAGCTGGAAATCGGAGGGGGACAGAGGGCGCAGTTTAATCAGTTTGCAACGCTGCACAAAAGTCAGGCAATTGTGCGCTTAGAGCGCCCATCAGATCGGCTTGCGTGTTGCACGACGCTGAAAGGGGGAATCACACGCAAATCTGTGTCGCATGAACGGAGATTGAGCTCGGATTGAATATTCAATGGCTCTCGCACTTTTTCGCTTGATTTGCGCTCTTTTCTTCTTGCTCTGCTCCTTGCTGTTTGCTGTGGCTGTTGCTGTTGCTGTTGCTGTCTTTTCGCCTTGACGGAGTCGTGGAAGTGCCACCAATAGCGTCGCCTAATGCAAATCCCCATTGCCAGGCTGGCTCAGGGCACTCAAGCGATTGGTGTCAGCGCCCCTCTCCGTCTCTCTCTGTCGTCCCCTCTCTGCTCTTCTTCGGTCGTCCTTCAGCGGGAGCACAAACAAAAACAAACCACAAGGATTCGCATACAAATAGATTTGCCTGCCACTTTTTCTGCCCTGCCGCTTTTTGGACACTCATCGGAAGGGGCACCAAGGGAAGTGGCAAGTGGTGTGTGGTGTGTGGCAAGTGGGAACAGAAGGCGTTGGTACAATAACAGGCGCTACTCGTTGTGTATAATTAGATCGACTTTGTAATGGCGGCCAACATGGCGCTAAAAATGTCTGCCGCAGCACTTTATCGCATCAACGACATGCCTCCGCCTCTGCCTCCGTCTCTGCCTCTGCCTCGGTCTCGCCTCTGCCCCATGTTATGCGTCTGCTCCTTGCTGCCTGAGACTGCCACAGGACAGCAGACGCCCCAATTTAAGTTGTTTGCTCGTCGTTGTTGCCAACGTTTGAAGCGCTTTTCGCTTTTCGCTTTTCGGTGTACGAGTACGAATGAATAGGAGTACGAGTACTCGTACGAATACTCACACGAATACTCATACGAATACAAATATATGTAGCAATATAAATGCCAAAAGCAAACGCAAGGAATTAATGTGGACTCCACGTCGACTTCTCCGAGCGTGTGTGTGAGATATCAACTCGAGCCTGCGAATACATGTGGAGAAAAACATCAAATGGATTTTTGAATAAACAGTGAATTTGTGGGAGCTAAACAAACAGAGAGAAAAGAAAATTAAATTTTTAACCGCGATACAAATTTGGAAATTTAAATTCAATTCTAGAAAATATTAATTATGTTATTCATGAACAAATCTTGGGAGCTGCAGATATATTTCTCGCAGTGTACACATGTATTTGGGAGCCTTAAAGCGCCCTAAGTGATTGCGGCTGCTGTGCTTCTTCGGCTCTCCTCCTGTCACTCCTCCAGCTCCCACTCCCCCTCCTGCAGCTGTGCGCTTCCTGGCCAGGAGCCTGATGTATGCGAGCTGTCGTCGGAGTGTAGTTGTCTGTGCAGTTGCGTCGACAGTCTGTTTGTTTAATCAGAGCACAACTACCACTGCAACAACTTGATCAAATTTTCACATTTTAATGCGCACATTTTAATGCGTTTAGCGCGGAGGGCGGAACAGTCGCCTCCCAGCCTCAACTGCGTCTGAGTCTGAGTCTCAGGCAGAGTTGCAGTCTGGCAGAGTGAACGGAACTGCATACAGCTCATTTCCCGCGCTGTGCACACGCTGTGCAAATATTGCGCCATCTGCCACCTCCACTTGCAGAGCTCGCTCTCTCTCTCTCTCTCTCTCTCTCTCTCTGTGTCCTGCGATAGGGATGGCGATTGGCAGTGGCGGGCATTAGGAGAAAGAGTGCGGAAGCGGATGCGAGTCCCACTCACGATAAGTGCCTTTGTACATAAGTGCAGCTCGCTACAGAGCGAGTGAGAGCGGGAGTGAGAGAGAGAGCAGCAGACTGCGCTAGCATCAGGAGTCAAATGTGAAATTAATTTCCAGCAATTGTTCGACACAGCGAACAGAAATCACAAAGAGCCCGGGCAGCAGCGGGAGGAGAAAAGAGAAAAGAGGGAGAACTACGAGAAACGAGAAGCGAGAAGCGGAAACAGACGGCGCTGCAGGAGCAGCAGAGCATTGGCAAACAGCTTGCTGTGCAAAATTGTTCCTAGTAATTTGTCTCCGCCACTCGTGGCCATGTGGTGAGAGAGTTTGGCGAGAGGGGGAGAAAGAGAGAGCTGGACGGGGGGTTAGGGAACTAGCGAACGTGCTCTCGAATGAAGTTTATTGCTTCAGAAATAATGAACTAAAGGCTAAATAATTTATGAAGGCAATTGCAAAATGAAATTCAATTCCTCGCCTGGCAATGCGATGCGCATAGATTCAATTTTCCTTTTTTTTTTTTTTGAAGCTGTGAACTCGATCTAATTAGTGTTATTTTCCCGCATTGTTTTGCTAGCAAACAGCAAACAGCAAAGCAGAGAGAGAGAGAGAGTAAGTAGAGTACACAGAATGTGGCGCTAACATAAGCTTATCGCAAGAGGACAAAGGATTCCACGCAGTCACACAGCGCAGCGGGACAATCGTTTAAGGAGACTGCAAAAAAAAGGGCGGCCAGCTCTTGGACTGAAGTGAATTGCCACTTCTAGCCGCACTTGCCCGGATGATGCTGGCTGCGTGGCAACGTCGCAACGTCGCAACGTGGCAGAGTGGCAGCTGCACAACCCTATCCGCTTACAGCAAGGACTACAAACGAGTGCAAATGAGGAGTTAGGTGGCGCGATAATACGCCGTCGAGTTGCGACGAGTTGCGTAACAGTTGCCACAAGCGAGCGCGACAAGCATAAAAGGACGTGTTCAGCGCCTGGTGCTTTGTATCTGCTTTCTGTTGGCATTGCAGAGCAATGCAGTGTGGTTGCAGGGACTCAAACACACACACAGAGAGAGAGAGAGAGGGAGCAGCATTTCTCACGCTGAGCCCTCGTATATCTGCGTGGGGGGTTCTTATGCCCATTAACGCCTCGCCGAAAGACGCGCTGAAAGGCTGAAAGGCTGAAAAGGAAGCGCTAAAACAGTTTTATGTGTTTAAGGAAATGCAGCGCCACCCGCCACATGCTCGGCGATGACAGCTACGCGACAAGGACGTCGACAGCCTGGACAAGGAGCCGAGAGGGGTGAGAAGGGGGACTTGAGCCTGCAGCTCTTTTGGAGCGGTAATCAGACGACTGCCTGACTGCCTGACTGGCTGAATGGCGAACTTGGCCAAGAGTGGCGACAATCGCGACCGCCTGTTTTGTGCTTTTTATAGCACGGCGCAGTCCCTTCTCATCCCCCGTAACAGACTGCACTGAATGCACATTTTGTGCCCTGAATGCCTGCAAGAAATATGGGAGCCCGTATTGTGAGAGCCTCCTCGTCGTCTGCGTCGTCTGCGTCGTGGTCTTAAGTTCTTCTGCCACTTTTTGTGTCGCCTTTGAATGCACACAAGACACTTGCGAGCGCTTGACATCACGTCACAAGTTACAGCTTGTAATTTCTCTGCGTGCAGCAGCTCCTTTCTCCTCGATTTTTAATATGATTGCGAGCGGGCGAGTGTTGAAAGTTGTGCTCAGCATGTGTGGATAGTAATTTACGGCCCGTTCCCAGATAATAAGTGCAGTTCTTTTATAGAAAACAGCACTGCAAATAATAGATATGAGTCTGAAAAATATTAGATGTCATTTTCACATAGCTTATTCGGAAACAGAATTAATTTCACAACTTTGTTACAATTTCCGCCTTCTCGATTCTTCATAAGAGACCCTTGGCTAGCTACTCTGATAATAAGTGCAACGCTTTCATAGAAAACACCCAAAGCTGCCTATAAATAGATCAATTCGAAGCAGTGCACATCAGACTGGCAGCATTCATTCTTCATGCTGCCAGACTGACAGCTGCAGCGTCAAAGGCAGCCTCTCCACAAGCCAACGACATCTTGGGGATGCTGCCTTTGTGCATGCAGCAAATGGACTGCGGCAACACTGCAAGCTGTGTCATCAGCTATCATTTGCAGCCGGCAGCTGCTGATTTCCTGATGGAGTTGCTGCCATCACATCATCAGTGGCAGCAAGAGCAACAGCAACAACAGCGATGGCGTGCATTGAACGCCGCATAAATGAATGGGAATAACTCACATTCGTATTCAGTTGTCAACTGAATCGGAGGGGGCGGCATTTAAAGTGAGCTTAAAGAGCGCACGCTGCGTATACGTTATTTGTGCGACAATGCCACAGTGCGCACGCTGCTAATTTCCGAGCCAGATACACTCGGCATCAGCAGCAACATCAGCGGAAGTCAGCCATGTGAGTGAAGCCCCTAACCTTCGCCTGGCAGCGACGACACCTGGCAACAACCAACAGCATGGGGCCGCAAGTGGGGCACGAGGGGCAGGAGGGGCAAACGTTTTCTGCATATGCAAGCGAATGTTTTTCTGCTGCCTTTTCGGTGGCTGCAACCGCAACACAACGCACCGCAAACTTGGCACGTCACTTCTTCTTTGGGGTCGTCCGTGTTTGTGCTTTTGCTTGTGTTTTCTGCTCATCGGTGTGAAAACTTCAGCATGTAAATTACTATTTTTGTTCAGGCAAGCAGGTTTCGCCCGCTCTCCCCCGGGTGCCGCCGGCACGTCCTTTTCATTTGTTTAATGCCAGCTCACAGCTCGGAGCTCGGAGCTCGGAGCTCGCACCTCGAGGTGCTTTAAGTTGCCACTCAAGCGAAAATATTTATATAAAAACCAGTTGACAGCAGGTTTAAGAATTCAGCGCAGAGATCAATAAAGAAAACTCTTTTCGGCTCGCGAGTAATTTAAAATTGCATTTTGTGTGCTCACGTGCCGGCGTCCTTTGACTTGGCCACCAAGAAATTAATTATGGGCTGTACAGTAATTGAATTATTGCGTATACGGCACGTTGGTTTTAATGCCGCGCCACGCGCACCATAAAAAGCTGTCGTGATGGGCTTCCGACTTTCCGACAAAGTCCAGGATTCAGGAGCCAAGGTTATTGATTTGATTTGTTGCCATCGCCGCGGTTGTTGCCGCCGACTGTGGCACCTTGCCGGAATTTGTTGGACCATCTCGTCATACTTTTTATGACCATTTTATATGGCCTTTTATTGGCATTGACATATTTCTTATCGCCAGGCAAATAAAACCAAAAATCATTTCCGCCGCTCTCGCATTCCGGATGTGGCATGGAAGCCACTCCGTCGAAACTTCTTCTCTTCCCTGTTGGTGACATCGAGGCGGCATCATTTGCATGTGCCTGCATCGGAATGAATTTGAAAAAATGCGCATCTCTTTTTGAATGTCATTAAAAGCAACACATAGCACGTGCTGTGTGCTGCTTTTGTCATTGCAAAAATAATACAGAATAACCAAAAAAGCCGAACAAAAAAATGAAATCGATTTTTATTAAAATAACGCAACATTGTTGCAAGCGCTGTGAGCGGACAGACTAGTGGACAGATGGACAGACGGGCAGACGGACAGACGGGCAGACGCACGCACGAATTGCATTGTCGGTTAAATTTATTCGCAAAGAGTTGTTGCTGCCGCTGCTGCGAAGGCTGCTGCATTCTAGGCATGTGTTAAACGAACGCTGCAGGATTTCGAGGCAATAAATGAAAATGCGACACACAAAATATGCAAATGCTCGACACGGGATACACAGGGCACGCAGGCGGTGAAGCAGACCGACCAGGAGGCAGAGACAGAGGCAGAGGCAGCGGCGGCGGCCGAGGCAGAAAGAACGCCCGCATCGTGCTTTATCCTCCCGGGAGCGAACATCAAAGCAAGCAGCAGCAAGCAGCATGTCCTTGCGATTAGTCCCATGGGATTTACAGCACTCAGTGCATAAATATCTCAGCTGACGCGCACTCAACTTAGCCAGGTTCCACTGTACTGCACTCCACTGTACCGAACATCTAACACAAATATATTCACATGTATGTTGCCATTGTTATGCTAAGCGACTGTGGCGTATCTTCAAGTCTTTATTAGCAGCGAGTGGCCTCTGATCCCAGGACACAAGCTGACCAGAGACCACTGAGCAGTGACCACTGACCACACGGCCACGCCCCGCTCCGCCCTGCCCTAGGACGAGGCACTTCTGCCACACACACATGGCCCAAACTAGCTGACTTCTAATGCCACTACTAAATTTAAACCAAATGCCAGATTTGGGAATATTAGAAACAGCCGCAGGATCAACTGAATGTACGAGTACTCGCTTTCATACTCGCTTTCAAACTCACACTCACACTCACACTCGCATGTATGAATAGGGCTTTAAGCTTATTGTCATGCTCGTTTATAAAAGCAGCTTTGTAGCGAGCACAACTTCTCTTTATGCTTCGCTTTTGCGGCACAGCTTCGCCACAATAAATAATAAAATTTTCCTCTCGCTGCTGCCTTTAAATCATTAAATTCGGTCTTGATTCGCATGCCATTCGAACAGACCATCCATCAAATTGGCCCTTGCCCAAACATCTTTGAAAAGTTTGCGGAACTAAAAGATAGAGGCGGGAAATAAAAGAAATCGAGAGAGAGGGAAATGTTGTCTCTAGGCGATAGATGGGTTCTAATCAGCCCGTCCATCATGCTGACCGCGTGAAGCGGTTGCTTGCAACGCGGGCCTCTTGATAAAGTTGGCCAACAGTTCGATGTTCGATGTTAATTTAATTTCATATTCTTGTAGATTTACCACGAATTTGTCACTTTGTTAAGCTTTGTTCGCTTTCGCTGCACGACAAACTCGTTTGAAACTTTCCTCTGCCAGCACAAACTTTCCTGATCACACACATTATGAGGACATTCATTCGTCCTTGCAACAATGTCGAGCTGGGCGTGGGCAGTGCCAAGCAAGGGACACGTCCTTCATCGATTGGGCTATTCGCATGGCGAAAGTTACAATTGAATATGTCGAGTAGTTGTAATTCCCAGAAACACGATGATATTGCTTGTGGTTGCTAATAGACCTTGATAGATGACACAAAACTTAGGCGGAAACCGAAATTGAACCCATAACTGAAACCGAAACCAAAACCGAAATAGAAATGAAAATGAAAATGAAAATGGAAATGCAATTGAAATAAGAAAATTAATTTAATTAAAACATTGCAGCAGCCGAATGTGATCTGCAAGTCAATGGAAGTTAGACAGGATTAAATTTCAATTCGCCGAGTAGCTGCAATTCCTGGAAACAATCTGAAATTATTTGTGGTTGCCTATAAACCATGATGAGCGGCAGAGACTCAAGCGGAAACAGAAGTGGAAACCGAAATGTAAATGCAATTAAAATTAAAGGTTAATTTAATTAAAAGAAAAGATTGATGCAATTCACGAATCATGCAATCTGTAATTCAAATGCAAACTCCAATCGCAAGTTTGCAGAGCTTCAATTGAAGAGTATCGCAACGCATTTCATTACATTCAGTTCGTGCTCGGAATTTAATGGCCACCCGGAAGTAGGACGCGCTGTCCTCGCAACGACGACGTCTAGATACCCTAGCCAGCAATGACAACTGGGAGCATGCTGCTCTAATGAGGTGGCATGATTCATTAGTGCGCCGAGTCGCCCGCCCTGCGAGCAACCGAAACGATGAAGAAGCACTCGAGAACATCTACGTGACTAAACTGCACTCACACACACACACTCACATTTGTGCACTCATTTGGGGAGCACAACATAACCTCAATGTGCATACTTGTATAACGGGACAGCTGAGCTACAAATCAAAGTTTCATTTGCTGCATCAGCAACTTTCACTGCAAATTTGGGGATGCAAATTACATGTGGTATGCTCGCAAAAACACCTCCACTCGCACTCACTCTTATGAATACGCTCACACACACACACACACACACACTCACACACAGGGAGAAGCTGCAGCATCTGCATGGCAATCTTAATTGCTTTGGTCCTGCCACGAGGCGAGACGAGACGGGAGGAGGCGAGACAATGAGTTTAGCTCTCAGCCTGTTGTGGTCTGTTGTTGTCCTTAAGGATCTCTCGCTATCTACACTCCACAACTACACTGCGCTACACGCACGCTGTTGATTGAGACTTTGCGCCTTTATCGCGTCAAGCATGACGCATACGCCCCGTTGTACACTTGTGCACTGCAAATGACGCCTCCCCCAGGACTCGTATTTCGTACTTGGCTTGCGTGGGCGCAGCACATATTGGCCAGAGGAGGGGAGGGGAGGGGGGAGGGCGGCACATACACGGCGAGGCGCCATAAGGTGCTTAAACATAATTTTGACCGCTTTGACCTTCACGTCAGCCTACTGGGCGCCTTACTTAATGTTCTTACTCTGCATTGCAGACATAAAAGTGAGAAAAAAATCCAATAAAATGTAAACAAAAAAAAAAAGCAAGCAAGCAGCAAAAACACTAATAAAAGCAAAATGATATGACCTCTTTCCTGGGCCAGCGACTCGCATTTAACATTTTTTATTGTAGAATTTCAGAAGAGATTTTTACAGTTGGCTTCAGCGACGCTAAAGTTGAAAGCTGAACGTCGACGCCGACGCCGAATGCTGAATGGGAACACGCCGAACGTCCAGCGGTTGATGCTGCTGCAACATGTCGTATACGCAATTTTGTGTTTATTGCCTTGTAGCACTTTTATGTGTGCGTGCGTCGGTGTGTTGACTCTGAGCGTGTATTTGTAGAGAGACTTGGCACATTACACTTACAGCGGCGGCATCGTTAGTCATAACTTGGCGCTGCTCCTCGCGACGTGCAACATGCCACACAGCAAATCAATGAAGTGCCTCCAGGGGGGCGAGCGGGTGGGGCGAGCAGCGGCTCTTCTGAATTTCATGTGGCGAGCAGCAGCAGAGTTGCAAAGTTGATTGATGACTTTGACTGATTGCCATCAAGTCTGTCCCCTTCCCACTCACTGTTCTGCCGCCCCCCGCCTGCCCTGTTGCCGTCCGTGCTGCGGTCAACCGATGATTAACTCAATCTGCCCTGGCTGCGGGCTAATGTCGAGCGAACTGGCGTCGTCCTTGACGTCCCTGACCATGGCAACGACAAGTTGTCAACGACGCTGCCGTCTGCCAACTAGTTCATAAATAATGCACTAACGTTACGCAGCAACCGAGCGAGTGAGTGGGCGAGTGGGGAAGTGAGAGCGTACATGTTGCATGTGGCAAGCAGGCGGCACAGTCGAACAGAGTCTGACTGTCACGACTCTGTTATTAATTATGCCAAAGACAGCGGGTCAGGCGTGCAACTTATTGTGTCATTTTAAGTAATTATCCGAGGTTAAGCTGTAACCACTTCTCAGGAGAAATAGCGAATAGCGAAAGCGAGCGCGAGAGAGAGGTGGAGAGGCGAGTGCGTGTTGCAGACGTGCTGAGCTGCCCCAAATGCCTGTTGTGGCTGCTGCTTGCCGCAGCAGACGTGCCCCAGCTGCCATGTGCAACTAATATATTGAAATGCCAACGAGCAAAGTTTGCCAACGAGCAAATAAAAAGCACATGTGGCCACTCGATGCCCTTGCAAAAGCAATCCAAACATGCCGAACCGTCTGGCTGCCAATTCCGATTGCACGCTTAATTGTCTTCAAGTTGCAAATTGCATTTTTGCGTTACGCGCACAAAGTTTTCTTGGCTCGCTTTTGGGGGTCATTATGCCTGCAATTTGCATGAGCTTTTCGCGAATATTCGCTTTTCAGCTCCGCCTGTTCCCTCGACTCGCCTTTGAGGTCTCGCAATCGCAATCGCATCACGCACTGTTTGCTGTTGTTGAGCTGAGCCAAAGACTCTGTTTCTACTCGCAGAGCGGAGCTCATCTCGAGTGATGTTATCCTAGGCTGGGCAACCAAAAGCAACCACCGACGAACCACTCGACGTCACAAAACTTTCCTAATTGCCTCAGGCAGTTGAAATCGAGTGCTCGACATCAAAAGCGCGCTCTCTCTCTCTGTCTCTCTCTCTCCTTGGCCCGGTCTCTTTCAACTAAATTTTGAACTAGTTCTGTTGGAACCCTCCTCATGTGAGCTTGGCTTCTTTTGACCCTTGTCTCTCTGCAGTCTCCACTCGCCACACTCTCCAATGACTGGCGATGATTGCCAGCCAGCTGCTTTGTCAAAGAACTCGCTTTGCCGTTCATTAACAATGTCTAGAGGCCAGCTGAGCAAGTACTATTATACACCAAACTCATATACTAGTTGACTATTCTTTTCTTCTCTTTTGAGCCTTTCTAACTTTTTCACTAATTAATCGCTGATACTCTGCCGTTGCTGCCATTGTGCTCATATCAATTCTCTACCAGACTGCATACATATTTGTATATCCCCTGCAATTGGTAGGGCGAAGGGCAATTTAGTTCTCTTCAACAGGCTGGCGGAGGCGACTCAAACGGCATGAAGTATATACATTTATTCTCGATCAAGACAAGACCGTCTGACTGTCCGTATCAGTGGATCTCTCTTTGATGTGTGCCTTCGTCTGACCACTACAGACTAATCGCCACAGGGTATCTCGTAGCAGAGCACCCGCGACTAGAGCCTTTTTACTTGCTTTGGGCGAAACTAAATACGAGCAGCAGCTACACCCACTTCACTTCGCTACACTTCACTTTACTTGCTTGTTTGTTTGTTTTGCTATTTTGCTGTTGTGCTGTTTTACTGTTTTGCCTTTGTCTGCGCAACTCATACATATTTTAGAGTGAATATTGTGAATATTGTATTCTATTCACTGCGGACAAAGTGAACTGTCACTGCCCATACTGCGTCGCACAAAAGGCAGCATTGACAATCTACGCAGCAGTTTAGCCATCGAATTTTTCATACACAATTTTATACCTTCCATGTATGCTGCAAACCCAGTGAGTGATACGCGCTTTGTCCGCCACACTGAACCCGCATGGAGCTGAGAGTATTTAGAAGTCCACTAGCCATTTTGCTAATATGCTTTTCGATTGGCGCAAGCCAAAATATTGCGCAGCATTTACAAATACAGTTTGTATATATTGTGGATATGCTCTTGGGTATTTACTCTTACTCACAATCATGCTACAGCTTGAATTCATGCAGTTAAATCTCTTTGCCTGTTCGCTTTTAAATCGCTCTTCTCATCGGCACCTGCAGCTTAAGCCGCTGCTGCAGTTGCTTTGTTTTTGTGCAGCTCTTCAGCCTAAGAGTCGCACTTGATCCGAAGCAAAGCATAAACACAGTTTCACTCTCTCTGCCTTTTATCGCACTTTGGCATGCGGCTGATCTCCTTGGCCTCGGAGCTACAGTCGAACTGTTTTCAATTTCTTATTCACATTCACATTCAACTTCTGGCTCGGGCTTTGGCAAACGGCAAGAAAAGAAAGATATTTGCCAATCCGGCACTTTAAAAGCTCAGAGTCACTTTAATAACGCTTTTTTTTTAATTGTTGAGTCGTGTTTTCAATCAAATATGAGCAATTCAGCCATTGACGTTATCGTTCGTGCACATTTGTCTGGTCTGGTCTTCAGAAGGCGACCCTCGTCACAGAGTTCAATAAATTTGTGACAACAAAGACACACGAAGAAGGGACACAAACAGCAGATAGCTGCAGATGGCTGAGTAATCTCACATATTTCTTCGGCTACTCGGCTACTTATGGGGAAAGTCAACATTAATTGGTCTCTTAGAGCCCAGATTGAGCACGTAGCGAAGGTGTAAAAAGGAAAAGTGAAAAACGCACTTGGATTGTGCGTTCAAAATGTCAGCAGATTGACAAAAAGCATATCGTTTATATGAGTTGCTTGTTCATCAGTTGAATAAAAAGGACACACAGCAAAAAAAAAAAAAAAAGAAACACAAGAGGAAAAAACAGTTCACAGCTGAGAAGGACTCTCGGTCAGAGAGTTGCAAAAAATTAGATAAATTATTTGAACAGCATTCAATTTGCGGCCAACGGCAGGACCACAGAGTGAGGCAGAGAGAAGAGGAAAGGAAAGGAGAGGGCAGCACAGGGCAGGGCAAGGCACATGAAATGCAAACACGAAACGTAAACACAACAATTTCGGGCTGCAGTTGTGGTGAGCGGCGATGGGAAAGGTCGGCAGGAAAAGAACGTTAAGAGAACTTTGCCTTCAACTCATATTTTATTCAACTGTACCGGAGGACAACACAGCTTTTACTCTGCGGCTCTGGCTAAGGATACAGCTCTGCATCTGACTCTGACTCTGAATCCGAATCTGAATCCAACTCAAACTCCCTGCGTGGCAACATTCGCGAAATACCCGGCTAACAGTTAACGAACTTCTGCAGCTGAGCTTTAGTCATTTTTCTTGTTCCCTTTTGCCGCTGTGCTTGCCTTCATTTTTGTTTTTTCGTTAGCGTTTTCCACAATAGTGAAGAAAGTGAAAAAATGATGAGAATAAAGTGCAAGTTTACTGGCAAGCCAACAGAATCCTGGACTTGGCCTTCCTGATTGCGCCTCATTTGCATATCCTCGCGAAGGGGCGGCGCATAACTCAGCGAGTGGCTTATGTGGATAACCTGGTCTCTTAATTAATGTAAAAGCCTCTAATAACAGTTCTAATTGCAAGTCTTTGCGATTAAAAACAACCAGCTACCACCTTACTTAATACCCATGTCTAAATTTAAAAGACAGCGCCCCAAAGTAGGCTTCAGTTTTTGGATTTTGCGACGACAGCTCATCAAGAAGCGACTCAAAGGATGAAGGAGCTGCACTTGAAGATGATCAATGGAAAGCTGGTATCCTAACCCCGCCAAGAGAAGGTCACACATCCATGTACAGTATGTACATACATACGAGTATAATCGATTTAATGGCTCGGCCAGGCGAGAAATGAAAAGAATGTCGAGTGTGCTTCCGTTGATGGCAAGCCTGGTTGACTTTTTGCATTATCCAGAAGTTTGACAAAAGAAAGGAAATTATCATAAGTTTCGTTCGACTTGCGAGCACAGGGAACTTGCTTTAAAAGTACTTACGCAAACAGTGACATGAGCGGAGGAGAGACATAGATAGATAGATGATATAGAGACACGACACACACACATACATAGAGGCACATGAGTGTGCTTGGGGGGAAAGTGTTTTATGAATTATCGATTTTCATTTAGGAACATACAAAAAGGAAGTCTGCGAACATAGGAGACAATGGGTGACACATCTCCCTTTCTTCTCAGCTGA
The DNA here is from genome assembly GCA_035047445.1 of Drosophila siamana. NCBI lineage: Eukaryota > Metazoa > Arthropoda > Insecta > Diptera > Drosophilidae > Drosophila > Drosophila siamana. The sequence goes on from JAWNPP010000004.1 coordinate 691,391, forward strand.
CTGTCTTGCTGTGTGACGTAATGAAATTCCTGCAAGGTATTTGACTTCCCCCTCGACTCCCAGCGCTCTCTGCGCTGACTGTTGGCTGTTGACTCTCATCAGTCCGCGTTGACGGCACGGCACATCCGTGACATGGACATGGCGAAAAGTCTGCAGCTGCCTGGGGCAGAGTTGACAGCATGGCTGGACGGACAGTCGGAGACAGAAGTTGAATACCAAAATGGCATTAATGTAATTAACGCCGCGTGTTGCAGGCAAATTGTCTCATCTCGTGTCGTCTCGTCCCATTCAGCGTAGTTGACATGCTCGTGTTGTGGCCGAAATCACTTCAGATGATAGCTTTTGGCTTCTTATTAGCGGGCAATGACCAAATGGTCAAATGGCCAAATGACCAAGTGGCTAACCAGTCAGCAGCTTAAACTCCAGGCTTGACATCACGCAATGGGCAGCTCAGAAGTAATTACAGCCCCATGTGGCAGGTGGCAGTTGTGGGAAGATGGCGACGGCGACGGCGACGGCGACGGCGACGGCGATTTGCGAGTCGGCCAAAAGTACTTAGTTGGCTGTGAAGTTGGCTAATGGAGTGTGCGCTAGTTTGGCCCGCTCATGTTTCCTCATTGCGCAAATTAATTAATAACGCCCGCAACATTATCTTTAATTAGATTTCAGCGACTTGGGCCACATAATGTACGACTTCTTTACGACCACGCGTCGTCGGCCAGCACGCCAACTCAGCCTGTAGGTCAGAATCAGAGTCAGAATCAGAGTCAGAGCCAGAGTCAGAGCCAAGTGGGTAATAGATGTCAATCTCATACTTTCGAGTGAATTAAAAAGTCGCACTCTGATTAATTACCGGAATAAGCAGATTAATTTCGGCCCGGCCCTCGGGCGACTTTAAGATTTATCATTTGACGAGTGGCTTTTCGGCATAATTCACAGCTGATTAAGTGACAGATAACAGTTATTAAAGACTTAAAGACTTTAATGCGTACGCGCTTTACTATGTGTGCACAATCTGTAGTAAAGCGACACGCAATCAATTATTGAAATGTGAACAGCCTACGAGCTGCCTTAGACACCTACGCATTGCAAAAGAGCAAGTGAATGGTTATTAAGTATACGCCTCGAACGCCCGTTAACATGGCAACAGCCTCCCATCATCGTCATCACCATGAACGTTTTGGGAGAACGATTGCCTGTTGCAGAGCGTAATCGAGTCATTAAAATCTCTGCCTCGATTATCATAACTCGAACGTGAGCTTGTCAATATAGTCTGAAACATGTGTTGAGCTGACATCCTTCATGCCCATTGCGTAGATGTTGTTATTGTAAATATGCCAGTCGATCAATTTAATCCATTTGAATTTAGTACATATATTCCCTCTTGCCCAGCTGCCAGCCAACAGCAGCATCCAATGTTCGTTTGGAAATGTTTCTCACTTTGCTACTGTCGATGCTGCCGTTGTTGTTGCTGTTGTTTGTTGTTGCTGCACAATAAATATTGATTACGATGGTGTTTTCAAAGTATTCTCCTCTGCTCTGCTCCGCTCGGTTCAGCGCTGTTTTGTTGTGCGGTGGGTTTATTTGGCTGAGATGTCTGGCTTAATGTTCCGTTGAAATTCTAATTTATAAACCAATTAGCAGCCGAAGCTCATGGCGTTCCCATAAATTTAGCGCTGCCAACAAATTTAATCAAACTGCTCGCTTCCCGTCTACTTTCGCCTAGTTATAAGCGAGCCTTTACTCTTTGACTCCTGGGAAAAACCAAGCGAAATAGACTGAGAAGAGTCCTGTGCTCTGCTGTGCTGCGCTGCGCTGTGTTGTCTGTGGAAGGCGTTCACTTAGCTGTAACTTGATTTCATTCACGCTTCGTTAATTCGCATCCGAATATAAATTAACTAGTTGTAATACTGTTTGCCTGCCTATGGCCCATGAATTCATAGACGAGAGCAGTCAGAGTCAGAGTTAGTGCGATTATCCGGAGAATGGCAATAAACGAGGCCAAACATCGAGCCAGATTAAGTTCCTTAATGCGTTCAATAGGCCAAGGGCTAATCTCTGTTTATGTTCCCCTCCACCCCCAGCAAAAAAACAGAAGCGCTGGAATTGAGCCGAACGTAATGAAATCACGGTGCTAGTTACTCGAATTTTCAGTTAGTTTTGTATTTTATTTGTATGTATTAACTAGTAATTTATTCAAAATGAAACGTACAAAAGGTGCGAATACATAAGTGGAAAAACTATAATCAAAATCATATTCACAGATTTAGTTGAAAGTTTGAAACTTAATGCTACGCTTTGATTTGCATCAACACATGCACGTTGTTGTTGTTTTTGTAGTTGTTACTGATGTTGCCGCTGCTGCTTTTACCCCCACTAGTATTACAATATTATTTATTCAACATTTTCGCATTACGAGGACTAGATTTCAGTGCCCATATATTCACACGCTCAAACCCTTCATAGTGATGCATTTATTGTATAATGCGCTCAGGTCTTTAATTAATGCGACTGTATGTATTTTTAATGAATTCATTTACGACTAGTTTTCCATTTGGCATTTTGCATTTTGCATTTGCCATTTCCCATTTTCCATTTCCCACTCGTTTTGCAAGTGCTTACGACTAATTCATAATGCAGTTAGTTGAGCTCTTTGTCTCGTTTTATCTTTACCATTATTTCTTTTGTTTTACAATATTTTTTTGTGATTTTTTTTCTTTCGATTTTTATGTTTTTTTTTTTTGTTTTTGAGCGCAACACGAATATATTATTTACATTTAATTAATAACTTTTCTCTATTGTGAACATGCTGTAATTGTTATTTACTAATTGAGTCGCTGCTCCACTCCAGTCTATCCTTTGTCGCTATCAACCCAATCACGCTATTTGCTAGTTAGTAAAGTTCTCCATCTATATTCTCTGGAAGTAATTTCACTATATCATATTTCTTGCGTTATTTACACTCAGACTAATTGTGGGGAAGGACTGTCTATTAATTCGTAGTATACACTCGAAGTATTCGCTATGTACATTTTGCAGTTTGATCGGATGCAACTTATTCGGTATTACAGAAGTACACACACTTAAATGCTAATCAGGAAGGCACTTGACATTCGAAACAATAACGTCAACATCAACAAAGTCGCACAAAACAAGACAGAGAAGAGAGAGAGAGAGAGATAGAGAGACTAGAACACAGTTGCAAACGTTGTACTCAACATACTTATATACACACACAAACACACAAACACACGCAAACACACACATACACTTAGTCGGAGAAAACACTCATAAACGTATTCATACACTTAGTAGATCTGCAAACGAATGTACCCAAAGTCTAGAGACTGCTATGACCTAGTTTGTTGTTGTCTGCAGCGCTTCGCTTTCCACTCACACACTACACGCTTATTTACACACACACACACACACACACACATGCACACCTTGGCTTGTTTCGGCAATCCATTAGCTCTGGCTGGCCAGATCCTTCCGCCGACCTGCGACCTGCGACCTGCGAGCAGCGTCCTTCGTTGCGGGCCGGATATTAATTACGCTCATCCATTTGTAGCGCATTAATCCCGAACACACACTGAATTATGCAGACACGCCAAAATCGCTCATACGACAAGTGGTACACAGCGAGCGGCTGAGTTATGACGAGCGGCATGTGGCGAGGCTTAGCACCCTTTAGACACACATCATGTGCCCGCCCTCTCGATGCGCAGACAATTATGAAACTTCTGAGATTGCGAGCGTTGTTGGTGGCTAATGAAAATAACGTGAAAATTTATCAAGGCCCATAAGTTTTCCACAAGCCTCGCTTCTTCTCTTGCTGCTGCGCGTGTATTTACATTATTGATAACATCAAATGCGCCTTACGCCATTTGTTTCCATTCAACAGCGACTTACCCAGCGATTAGTCGCGCTTAAATCATTCATACGCCGCTGCAGACACACGAAGAACAAAAACACGCACGTTTCCTCGCGAGCTTAGCCTAAACTTGCGCTACCCCAAAGTCGCTACAGGGAGGGAGGTCGCCTCTCTGCCTGCCTGCTCCACGCACTCGCTATTCACAGCTGCAGGAAGCTCGTCCACATATCTAAGAGTTTACCAGCTCTTCCCGTATAGTATTTGGTTAATCAATCATTTAAAAACCGCCCTCCACAGCTGCCTGCTCTGTGGGTAGTTGCTCCGCCTGCTTTGCCAGTTGATTTGTATTGTCCTCCGTGCTGAGAGTGCGACCCGTTCGCCAGCCCTCCGCCTCCAGCTAGGGCCTGGCCACATGGCCAGCCTCGACATCGCTGCCCTGCACAACCGGCGAGGCGACGCTGATGGCCGTGGTGTAGACGTGCGGCTCGCAGTCCACCGAGCTGGGTCATCCGTAGTAGAACTGCGAGCTCACCGAGAGTCCGGTCGAGAGGGTCCTGGGAGCCGTGCCGTCGTACGACAGCTGCGGATGCAGCATGGCCGCTGCGGCAGGCTTGCTGCGGCGCAGCGTCGAGGTGGCGGCCACCGCCTGGCTCTGGCTGAGCGGTGCCATGGCCAGCGGCGAAGTGGTGGCTGCGGGATGCGCGGGCGAGCCGCTGGCCAGCGAGGAGGGCGGCGTGGGCGTGTTGCTGGGTCGCTGCAGCACGCCCACGCTCTCCGCGTTTATGAGATAGCCGCCGCGGATTGTGGGCGCCGTGGTGTACTGCGTCAGCGAGCTGAGGGGCACCATGGTGTCTGCGAAGGGAAGGGAAGCGAAGGCGTCAAGCACAGCCGGCGAGGGGCTCAACAGGATGCGGGGCTATACTCACTCATGCCGCTGCTGCCGGGCAGCGGAACGCCGGGACCGTTGGCGCCTATGACGATGGCGGGCGCCAGGATGCCCGTCATGGCCGCTTGGGCGGCGGGCAGGCTGCCCGCGTTGCCCACGCTGCCCACGTTGCCCACGCTGGTGGCCACATACGAGCTGGGCGCAATGCCTATCAAGTCGGGCGATTGGCGGGCGCCCACGAGCAGCGAGCTGGGCAGCAAGCCGGGCGGCGCCGTCGAGCCCTGGACAGCCGACAGCTGGCTGGGCGCGAGGCTGGCGTAGAGGCTGCCAGCCGGCGCGTAGGTGATGTAGTTCTGCGGTTGCAGTGGATGCTGTGGTTTAGCTGACAGCTGGAAGACCGCCGGCATACTCACCTCGTTCTTGGAGACGCTGGGCACGGGAATCGAGGTGGTCAGATCGATGTCCGCATCGATCTCCGAGATGGTGTCGTTGAAGCCGCTGGGAATCGTCGTCTCGTCGGCGAGGCCGCCCGTGCCGCCGCCCTTGGAGGAGTTGGAGTGCGTGTCGCTGGCCAGGCGACGCCGCTGGAGCACGAGGCGCGTGGCCACAATCACAATGGAGCAGAGCACGCCCAGCGAGCCGGCGATTAGCAGATACAAATAGAGGCGCTGCTGGTCGTCTGCGAAGGGGCAAGTGAATGAGAATGAGATGAGATTGAAGGTGGTGTGTGGGGAGGGGGGAGGGGGGAGGCTTAGTGGATCCCGCATATCATTATTAAAAAATTCATTCGGCTCGGCAAGCTGAGCCAAGGATTTGCACACAGCACACAGCAGACAGCGCGCTGCCAAATTGACTTTAAGTTGACTTTAAAGTTGTTTGTTTGTAAACAACATTTGACATTCACAAATGTCAGACTCGTCCTCGCCCCCGCCCTCACTTCTTCGCCCGGCCGGGATTAGGCTCGTCTTGTCGGACTTTGTCATTCACGAGGCCATCTGCAGACTAAACAGAGCTCCAACTTCTCTTCTTCGCTCTGCGTGTGTTCTTCGTTCTGTTATTGCAAATGTAACCAATCGCTTAGCCGCCTGACCGGGCCGAACGCTGCGAGAAGGATGGGTGAATGGCAAGCTGACTTACCCTCGAGGCTTAGGTCGGCGCTGTGTGTCATGACGGGATTGACGCCGCTGCCATCGCTGTCCGGCGCATCGAGTGAGCCGTTTGTCACGCTCTGAATGCCGTCGGGGAGGCGGGTGCCATTGATGCTGGTGGCGTTGCCCTGCGCTGTTTTGGTGGTGTTGCTGTAGAGCTTGGGTATCGCCTCGGACTCTTTGTAGATGAGCTCGTCGTCGTACAGGTCGTTGATGTCGCCCTCGAAGTCCTCCGTCTCATCGGCCTCCACCTCCGAGTCGTTGCTCTCCTTCAGCACTTGCTTGGGCACTGCGGAACAAAGAAGGACATTCTCAGTCCCCGAATCCCCAAAAGCGAGCCCCATAAATCTAGCGTCCAAGTCTGCCCGACAGCCCGAAGCTTCAGCAGCGCGCATCAATCTTGCGACCTGACGCGCGATTCTGCCAACAAAGGCGCGCGCCCTAAATCATTCCGAGTGGCAGGCAGCCCCCTCACCCCCCGCACCACCACTTACCGCATGTGTAAACCACCTTCAGATACATCCGCGAGTTCGGCTGGCAGGGCGTGCCAAAGGTATTCGCATCGGCCGCCAGATTGCAGCGCCTTCTGCCGTGGCAAATTTGCATCACAGTCTCGGTGGCGAAGGACGCCAGGCACGCTACACGAGGGCAGACAGTACAGTGAGGTCAGTGCTGCCGTTTGGCATCAATACGTATGCGTCGAGCTCCAACTCAATACTCACTCTCCTCGCGCACTCCTTGGGGCTGGGGGCATTGAATGCTCTCGTACTCGGTGCGGCCGAAGCTGGCGCTGTAGACGGCGATCCTGGAGTACGGGTTGCACTCCAGCTGGGCGACATCGTTGTGGCAGGCCACCTTGCTGCGGAACTCATCTGCGGAGCGCAAGTCACACAAGTCAATTCATGAGCCCAAAAACCAGCCACGAGACGCGCAACGCGAAGTGCGAAGCGCGAAACGTGAAATAAGTGTCTTCATTAGCGAAAGTTTCTACATGCTATCTGAAGCTTGTCTATCTTCACTCTCGCAACTCAAGTACTTCAGTACAGTCAACACTCCCTACAGTCAACTAGGAACAACACTTCACTCCAACACGTTGAACTTCAATTTGTTTGTACGCTACTCGTAATGTGATGGGTTAAATAAATTACATTCGATAACTTTCAGTAATAAATTCTTCTGAGCCTAAATAGAATTATGAAATCTCTGCTGTGCTGAAATTGTTGCTGCCAAACTCTTACTGCTCTGCTTAAATCACATCAAAATAGAGCGATAATTTCGTTAACGTGCCAGTGAAGTTAAGAAATCAGTTTCAATTAATTTAAAACACGTTTCCTGATTAAACCATTACAGAACTTCGCTCTACCAATTTATTCCGCCAGCAAATCAATCACTTCTGAGACTCCACACTCAGCAAAATCGCTGTTGAATCTTACGCAAGCCCGGCTAATGGAATGCTTCCTCCATGAAGCGTGTTCTCAGTAATTCTAGGTTGCAGGCAGTCGGTTTTCTTTCGCCTGCCAAGATAATGTCATACTCGCTCTGATTAAAGTGTAATCAATGATTCAGAACTTTGTAATTGAAAGTCACGAGCAACTCATTTTCTGGCGCATCATTTCAAGCCGAACTTCTCGCTGGCGAATTCAAATATTCATTCGACAATGGCTCCCACTCTGGCCCCCGCCGCCGATGTGTGCTGCATGGGAAACTTAATTTTGTATCGTCGATGCCGTTGCGAGCTACACAAAAGCACGTCCAAACACGATTCGAGTTTCGAGGTTCGAGGTTCGAGGACAAAGTTGCCGCTTCTGCAACCCAGTCCCAGTCCCCCTTCACTCCTCGCTGCTGACTATCGGACTAGTCAACGCCCGCCCATGGAGCCGTCGATGCCTCTATTCCACCTGACTGCATTTTTGGAACGCACGACAGCTCACTAAACTCGCTGTCTCGTTGTCTGGGTCTAGTCCTCGTTGTGGCTCTGGTTCCGTGTCTGACTCTGTCAGCAGCGAGCAGTATTTGCTCGACAAAAATATCGACATTGCGCTGCAGTGCAATGTGTACTCGAGGGCATTGCCTGCAACGAAAACTGAGACTGCGACTGCGACTGCGACTGCGAGTGGCGAAATGCTAAACCAGCCGAAAAGCCAAAAGCGTGGATAAAGCCCAACACTCGTTCGACTCATTCTGCTGGACGTTTATGTGTCGATTCCGGCAGTCGAGCGAGATACGAAATGGTTTCCATGCACAATGCTAACTACGAGCATACGCTACGTATACTTAATGCATAGTGCAGAGAGTGGAGCGGCGAGGAAGGCAGAATCCGTTAGCCATTTTACGTGCCCCATTGTGCGCCCAATAAATTCGTTGCAAATTAAACAAAACTTCGCTTTCTTTCGCTCCTCGGCTGCGACTTACATGGACGACATTTGTAGGCGACTTCGACGATTTTGCGACGCTTGGGACATGGATCGTTGCTGATTGCATTCGAGCTGCTGGCCGTGCTGCTGTGGTAGCTGCTGGTGCCGGATGAGTCGCCCACTCCGCTGGCGCCCAGTCCGTAGAACTGCGGGGAGCCGTGGAACTTGCAGTGCTTCTTCTTCTGGCAGGCTTCCACCACCGTCTGCAGCAAGGAGTACTGTCAACATGAAGCACCAAGAGAGAGAGAGAGAAAAAGAGGTAAAGAAAAATCAGTTGCAATTTAGTTTTCAATTCGCTTGCTGGTGTGCAAACAGAAGAAGCTGAAAAGTGAACGAGTTCAGCAACTGGGCGGAAATTGTAAACTTTTACAAATTGAAATAAAATATTTGCATTAAAAATGTAATTGAAGTGTCTCCAGTCGCCGCTGTGAGTTCGACTTGCAACTTTCCGTTCGAAGTTCTCCATCTATTTGCCGACACATCTCATATAATAGCATAACTAGCATCTATCTGCACCCACCTAGCTTCGCTTGGCAGCTCTGACAGATTGTTAATCCATCTGTTAGGACCGGCAGACGACTGGACTGTCAGCTATTCAATCAGTGCCCACATTGTTGCTAACGATGTGCATTTCTCACAGAATTATGTGCGAAACGCCGCTTTGTTTACTGTTCTATTTAGTGTGACAGAAGAGCTTCGGGAAGCGTGTGGGCAGCAGAGGGGAAGAGGGGGGAGAGTGTTAGTTGGCGAATGTTTGCGCCTCTCTCTCTCTCTCTCTCTCCCTCGTAATCCGCAGCGCCGCAGCGCGAGTGTAAACTGTTTATTTTCAAGTTATTTTTCACTATCTTGTGCTGACAGCCCGCAGAGGACGAGAGGACGAGAGGACAAGAAGACGAGGGGACAGTCGGAGTCTGACGGCAGGTTGAGATTTGTCGGCTCCGTCAGTCGGGGCGTCGGACGAGTCGTCACAAAATTTAATAACAACGACAACGACAACAACAACGACGTCGACGACGACGACGACGACGACAACGTGGGCGACAACAAAACCCTGCAGAGACGCAGACACAGGCAGAAACAACGAGCAGCGAGAAGCAAACAATGGCGACAACACAAAAAGAGAGCGAGAGACAAAAACGATGCGAGAAATTATTTGCTGCGGTTGCCGTTTTCAGCGAAGCGTCATGTTGACGCAAAGGCCGAGCGCAAACTTTTCCGTCGGCCAAGGGGAGTGGGGAGGGGAGAGGGGAGAGCGGCGTTGGCGGCCTAATGATACCCCATGGGACGTGAAGGAATCTTGGCCCGAAACTCAGCGTGGGTCGTCGTGGGTCGTCGGTCGTAGTTGCGGGAAGATCGCGTTGACTGGGCCCGACAAAAAAGGCAACTTTTCCTCCTGTGCCTTTGTCAATTTGCCTTCGCATGTGTATATAAGTGTGTGTGTAAGTGTTAGTGTGTGTGTCCTGGCAACTGCCACTTTTAGCAAACATTAAAAAGAAAATGAATTCAGCTGTCTCGTATTGTTTTCTACGTTGTTGAATTTGCTCCAAATTTAAATTGATTTCGTCCGCTGCGCATGAATTTGGGTTCAAAGGATGCCTTCGAACTGTCGGCGCAAAAGGCAACTGAAATGTTTAATGAATTGGAAGCGTTATTTGGAATTCGGACAGAACGCCATTCTCTTATCCCTTCCGCCTTCGCCATGGCCAACGCCGAGGCTGGCAAACTGGAATTTATAATGACAAACTGCCTCAGCCTCAGAGCGCATCGCACTCAGCGGACTCGCAGATTCAAAGGCAATCCCTCGCTTCCGTCCAGGCCTGGGCCACATCTCGCTCACCATCGATCGCTCTAGCTTTCGCCTAATTGGCCAAATTCAAGGAAATTGTCATAAATATTGAAAAATGCGCCCGAGGAATCTCAGCTTGCTCAGTTTGATGGCCAGCCGGCCATGAGGCTAAATGAGGGTAGGCGGCCTCATCTCTGGCCACGCAGCTAGCTGCTGCTCTAGTTGTGATTAAAAAGTAAGCGCATTTATTATAAATTTAAAACTCCAATCAAGGCGAAAAAGCTGTCGAGGGAGCAGGGAACTCAATTAAAATTCACCTGCTTCCACTCGCCATCTTGTTGAGCTCCCTAATATTCTCATTACACGCTGCATTCTATAGCGAAATTGTGCTGCAAGGTGGAGTCTTCTTGATTCTTACTGTGGATGGTGTTTGGTGAATTAAACCAACTTGGGCTGTGCAAATAATCATTGCTTGGTCTACAAACAGACCAAGCATCTTCCATTACTTTTGGTCCATTGTATTTTATCTGGGGATCATCCACATTTGATTTGGTCGAATATAGCTTTGTGTCGGTCTAATTTGATTGACAGTTCGCTGACTGTCTGAGCCTCTCGAAATGCCATCGACCCACTTGAAGGCTGTGAGGATTTCTTAGGCCAGTCGGTGTTGAATTCAATTATCATTGTCAACACTTGTTTAATCTCCACAGTCACATTAATTTGGCGCAACGAGACAAGCAAACAAAACGAACGAAATCCGAGAAATGCGAGGAAAGAAAAAAGAGACGCCGCTTCTTAGGGCGATGGGCGATGGGCGATGAGCGATGGGCGATGAGCGATTTGCTTACCTGGAGCGCGTTGGGCCACATGCAGCTCTCAGAGGAGGAGGCAGCGTCGCTATTCTGGGCATCGTCTGTGGCCGACTCGGTGCCAGTTGGACTCGTCACGGTGGCTGCGGCGCTGGGCACCTCCATGGCGATGGCGTAGCCGCCGTTCACATAGCGATTGGCGGGCACCTTCTGCGTGGCGGAGCCGAAGATGGAGCCGCGCAGCAAGTGCTTGGCCTTGCCACGTATCTCGGGCCCGACGGTGCCGGCGACGGGGCACAGCTCCTCGATGCTGTAGCCATCTGTGTGGAGGGTGGAGACATAAAGCACGAAATGGCAGACGTGTCAGGAATAAATGGCCCTGCAATGGCCCTCCAGAGAGCTGGAGAGCTGGAGAGCGACTCCAAAGAGAGGCGGATTCGGAGCACTTACCTTTCGCCACGAACTTGTTGTACTGGGCAAATTCAATTGAGATGCTGGTGCCGCGCGGGCAAGCAATTACCACCTGATCCGTATCACAGGCCGCTTTCTGATATGTGCGCAGTGTGGCCGATAAAAGCGCTATGCGTGGCACGTGCAACACACACAAGCGGACGCATGCAGCACACGAGTGTCGACAGTCGAGTGATTGGCATGAAAAGAAGAGCAAACGTTGCATTTAAATTAATTTGTGTTTATGAAATATAATTATGATTACGCTACTTGTTGGCCATGCAAAACGAAACGAATTTTTATTAATTGCAATGCAGTTTAACGCCTCAACATGTCGTAATCGCAGATGTCGAGCCCAAGCCAATTTATTTATATATTTATTTATAACCGTAGCCCGTCTCGCTCGCCCTCGAGTCGTAAACGAGCTGCAAGTTTCCTTTCTCTATAAAACAAAGCAGCAAATTGAAAATGACAGGACGTTGTCTGAGGGCTCCTCTGGGAACTGGAAACTGGCAACTGGCTGCCAGTGAGAAGCAGTTTGAGTGGAGCACAAAAGCAGCCCATGCGGTAAGCTGAGCCAACAATGGCGGGGGAGGGGCGAGGGCAGTGGACACAGGTGGCATAACAAGGAGCAGCAAAGTTTTGTGGCATCGCCGTCACTCGACTAGGCCGGCAAAAGTGGCGTCAGAAATGCGCTTCCCCACTGCCAACAAGGCGTAAACTGCACATTTTTAGCGAGTCTTCTCTGCCCCCCTTGTGGGAACTGCGACTAGACGAAGTTACACAGAATTCTTGGCAGAATACTTTAGTTCACTATGCGAGACGCGAGTGAAGCATGTCGAAAGAACAACAAGGCATCGCTTGTGCTTCGTCCTGGGGCCTTCAATTAGATCATGCAGGAAGAATGGATGCAAAAACTAAATGAGCCCGCCCATCTATCAGGCGAGAGCAATTTAAATGGCGCACAGTGGGTCAAAGTGGGACAGGGACAGGGAGAGGGACAGGGACAGGGACAGGGACAGGCACAGAGACAGGGAATATAATTTGGCTGGCCCCGTTCATTGTGCGCCTAATGAGTTTGGGGCCAGAAGGGAGCGAGGAGAATTGCGGTTTTGTTTCTGACGACTGCCGTCGGCGAGGGCGTGACAGCCAGCGAAATGGACGGCACACTGAGATTGAGGATACTGCAGGCCTCCCCCGCACCCCCCTCGCCCCCTTGGCCCCCCTGGAATGCGGGCAACCGACTGATTTATATTGCAAGCCATAAATTATATCTAAATGCTGCGTTCTCGCTTCTGGCAAACGCGGACAGCCGAGAACGCAACTCGTAATTATTTCCACATATACAAATACACACAAAAACACAGATACAGATATAGATGGCAGATGCGAGACGCGAGATGGGTATAATCAAGGACTATTGGCCATTGGCCCACAGCCAGCAGCCAGCAGCCAAATGGCAGGTTGCCGCCCACAGACGATGAATTGCGGCGAGCATAGTTTGCCTATCGCTGCTCGAAAGAGTTGCACAATAAACTTGTCATGCTTTCGGTCGTTCAGGCCAATATGAGTAATAGATTTAATTCCAGCAGCACTAACTGCACGTCTGCTCGCATCTCAGCAATTGCTCGCCAGTTGCGCCAGCTGGACGCATTAAATTAATTGTTATGGCTTTACAGCTCTCGCTCGCTCTCTCGAGACCAAGGGGAGAGGGGAACTTTCAAGTGCGTGTGGCCGGAAGTCGCTGAAGTTTTTTATTGGTGCCATTTGAGTTCAGCAATCGAATCACTTTCGTACTGTGCGAATCCCAAACAAAAGTTCGCTCTGCGCTTGCCCATAAAATCCAGAGTCACCTCCCGCTCCGCTCCGGCTTGGCGAGAGGCAAAAAGTTTACCTTTTAAAGTGGAAGCGTTTTCCAGCGGGTTGCTTCAACTGCAGAAACAATAAAAATCACACAAAAGTCCCTTTGACCTTGCTGCGGTCGGGCCCCCGCCCCTGCCGAGAGTGTGCACTGTAGTCTACACTGTGTGTCGTACAGTGAACACTCGCCTGCCGCCTGCTGCCTGGATGATGGCGCACTTCTCAGGCGTTGGCTTGAAACTTTTTATTTGATTTGAAATTGAAAGCGGTCCAGACAGATGCCAGAGGCTTGCAGCAGGGCTGGGGCCGAGGCAGAGCGAAGGGGGAGGGAATGAAATGTGCTTTAAGCAACCGCAACGACTTCACCTCGCAGCATCGCCGAGCCGAGCCCGAGTCACAGTGAGTGTGTGTTATCCGCACTTGCACCGCATCGCTTTACATACTTATGAATAATTTAAATGTAGGGCCGCCTCCCCTCCTCCCCTCCCCTCGCCTGCTCGCTCAAGACTACAATTGAATATTTATATAGATGCCAGGGCAAGCAAGATATGTCATGCGACTCATAGGCAAATCTCTGACTCTTTACAAAATTCGGATCCGCATTCGCAACGCATTCGAATTTGTATTTCAATTTCTATTTGGATTCGAATTTGTATTTCTATTTGTATTTGCTGTATTTGTGTTCAATTAAATGCAAAGCCCACGAGCTTGTCCGACATATTTGTATATAGCCAAGACAACTGGGTCAAGTTCGTCAGGGCATCGAGCATTACCACCAAGTAAAATGCCAGGGATCGAAGCAGATACACGCAAAATACTTGCTATGCACATCAATTCATTATTCATGTCGTGCACTCACAGATTAATCATTCGCCTCAAGTGAGTGGCAGCAGTTGCAGTTCGCAAGCGAGGCGCAAGCGAAGCAGCCGAAATTGATGGTGCAAGAGCCGCGTTGACACTTCGATGGAGACAACGCGGCGTATGCGTAACTTGCAGCACGACACTGCGGCACTTCGCTCGCTTAACCCCAATTTAGTTGTCACTACACTTTGGGCACGCTTCCTGCTTAAGCAGCAAGCTGTCAACAGCCGGGCTGCGATGGCTACAAAGAGCTTCGCAATAGCCCAAAAGTCGCTTGACTGTCAACGGGAGTTTGCCGAGTCAATGGCCCAGAAGAAATTGATTTGTTTTGATTTATTCCGATACCATGTACCCAACATATACATAGACTATAAGCGAGGGAGTTTGCTCTCTCTCTCTCTCTCTCTCCCTCTGCCCCTCTCGGCCCTGACCCTTGGCACTTTGGCTGCTTTGGAAGCTTTGATGTTGTCCTGCGTCCTCCGTCCTGCGCTCTGCGCCACGACTTTTTCTCTCATTCTTGTCGCTGCTCATGCAAAGTTGTGTTGATTTCTTTCGGGGTCCGCCTCCAGCCTCCCCATCAGCCGCATTCATATTTTATTGTGCCATTTGACTCGCTTAATAAATGGGAATTTGCCACTGTCGATACTGTTCGAACGCAGCCCCAGCGAACCCCAGCAAGGACGTCGAGCGAACGACCCGCAGGCCAAATTGGCGTTGCGGCATCTTTGTCCTTTGCCCCACCAAAAATGCTATAAAACTTGATATGTATCCGATATGCCGCCTGGCGCCCACTCAATGCCTCCCTCTGCTGCCCTCCGTCCTTCGTCCTCCGTCCTCCGACTTCGGTCCAACAAACAAAATCTAATTAAATGAAATTTAATATTTCCCCATCATGTAACATATATATGTATATCGATTCGAGATCCTGATAGATCATAAAATAGCTGACGAACTACCGCAGAATATTTCCCGGGATGCGTCATCAGTTTGATGGTCTTTTAATCAGCATTTAGTTTTAGTGTCCGAATCGCTGGCAAGTCCCTTAACAATCCGATGATTATCTTCATCTATCTGCGAATTCGTGCTCGTAAAATAATAAGGTTCACTTGCATAATGGATTCGTTTTGAGGCCATAAACGACAGACGGAAGTACAACTAATTTTCTTCCTTTTTCTTGATCCATTTGCGCTGCTTTTACCAGAGAAATGATTGAGCAGCAACAAGCTCCCAGATATTTATGTATTTTCAAAGTCATGCTCATAAAATAATAAACTTTACTTCAATAATAAACTGAATGCCAGCACAGTTTCAGGACCAACTGCAAATTTGCCTCCTTTTATCGCAACTTGCTGACAAACATAATATTTGTATATCTAAAGTAAATGATTTCAAACTATCAGAAAATAATCTATTTTGCTGTGAACAAACTGTCTAGATCAGACTGAGCTTGAGCTGTTTTATTCTAGACTTAAGCGCCGTTTAGGCGACATTCGGAGCGAATTTTCATCGTTGAGAATCCTTTGGAATGCACTCTCCGCACTAAGTATATCATTATGCTACGGCAAATAGAGATGCTCGCCTACACTTCTGCCAGCAGAAGGATTTGTATTTACAAAGCGTGTCCAAGGGCAGGCGAGAAGGAGAAGGAGGGGAGAAGTTGGCGAGTTCTCGGCGGAAATAAGTCATTCATAAAGTGCAAACAATACAAAAGTGAAAAGAATAAAAGTGAACTGCAAAATGTAGACATAATATTTTCCCTTTATGCTGACTCGCAATGGTTTATTCCCGGACTCGTTTGCAGGGTTCTTCGGGACTGAGGGGGATCAAGGGGCTTAGGGGGGGTGCGGACTCGTGCTTTGTAGTGGACCCCGGCTCTAATCCTGAGGAAACAAAAGTTTATGACATTTTACGAGCTTTTTTAATACTTTGTGAAAACTTGTGCACGTTGCCACCCCTCCACCCGCCACATATCTGTCTGTCCGTCTGTCCGTCTGTCCATCCGTCTGTCTGTTTGTCTCTTCGTCCATCCGCAGCTTAGCCATCTTTAAGCCTTGCAACTCGGCGGAAACAAAAACGAAATTTATGAGCGTGTTTTGTCATGTATGGATGGCTGCCTGGACAGTTGTCCTTCCTCCGCCTGCGTCCTGCGGGGCGGGGAAGTGAGCCAAAAAAACACACACACACATAGATATGTGAGTTTAACTCGCTTCGCGCTTTGTTCTCAGCCGCTGCATGCGGCGGCGCTTGTGCCACATTTGGACGCACTGTGTCGCGTTAAAAAGTTTTCCGTTTGTCTACACATCAGCGACAAGTGGCCTGTGGATGCATGGCAAACAGGGGGCCTCAATCTCGAGGCATGCAACATTACTTTGCGTAATTGAGAGCATAAATTTTATGAGCTCGCTCTGGAGCTGTGAGCTTTGAGTCTACGCGTATCTGATGGGCTATGAAATATTTTGTATGCATTAAAGACATTAAATAAAGCGCTGAGAGCGCCAAGGGGCAGGCAGGGAGGCAGGGAGGCTGGGAGGGGGGCAGAGAGTCGTTGGCTCACTGAGCGAATTCTCAAGACGGCCCAAAATCTTGTGAACTGCGAATAGATTCAAGGGCCCTGGGGAAATGCGACAGTTGGCGACGAGCGGGCCGCAAACGACATGTTGCAACATGTCAGGCTTATCCTGGGAGTTGATAGGCAGCGGACGCATTAACATGCTAAATGGCCAAATGGAGTTTTATGCTTTATGTTGTGGCCGGTTAATCATATCCTCTTATGGCGTCTAACAAATTGCCAAGCCCATGAAATGTTAATTAACATGTGTGTGGGAGTGGAGTGTGTGGCATGCCACATGGTGCACGCTGCTGCTGCTGCTGCTGCTTACCCAGGGGATCAATCCGGAATATGATTTCGCCTTCGGCACGCGCCGCACTCAGAGCGCAGAGGAACGAGAACGAGAACGAGAGAATCAAACACTTTGCCTGCGAATAATCCATTATCCTGCGAGTCGGCGAGCGCCTGCTGCACTTGCACTTGCCACGCGACCCGTTGGCCATGCCGGGCATTAAGCAGCAACACCACCGCTGTCACCACCGCACCACACGACGACGCGCCTGAGAGCAATCGAAGCTCGCATGAAATGTGCTTTTTATTAACAATTATTCGCTCCTCCTCGACCTCCTCGCTCCCGCTCTCGCTCTCGGTCTCGCTCTCGCTCTCGATTTCGATTTGCTTGTGCCGGCGGAAAACGGATGTCGTTTCGATTTGTGCTCTGCTCCCCTGCTGCTCCTCTGCTGTGCCGTCGGCGATGTCCTGTCGTTGTCCTTTAGTTTGATTTCACTTTTTCATGTGCATTTTTAGCTGGGCTTTTCTTTTTTGTTTTGTCTTCTTTTTAGCACTTTTTGTCTCGCTTTTGTCGCTGCAACAACAAATGCGCGAACTTTTCACAATTTTTCAGCTGCGTCACAAAAACGATTCGTTTCGACATTTATTATCAGCTCGAGTGAGATCAATAAAAGCAACACAAACATCCAGTCAGCCACCCAGTTGCCCACCCAGCAGCTCTGGGCGTCTGATTGTCATGGAGGTAATCAAATCGAACATCGCCTCGCGGTGTGTAAGCAACGTGCCCCAAACAAAGGGAGGGCAACGACAGAGGGAGAGAGAGAGGGAGGGAGGGGGCAGAGAGCTGCAGAGGTATTCGGTGTGCGAATTGAATCGATGCAACAGCAGAAGCTGCCGCTGGGCACGTGCCACGCCCTTCCACCCGCTGCCCACAGCGGTGGCAACAAAGGAAAAGTCGCCAGCAAGGCTAACTGCCAGTTTTCACGCATTGCAATTTAAATAGAAATGCGAATGGAAATGGAAATTTAAATTTAAATTCGAGCTGCGCATCAGAATTGATTGGCTGCGACCAGCGAGTGGCGCCCCCAAGTGTGGCAGCCCCCACAGCGCTAATTGCAGTCTCATTAACCGGGCCCAAAATAGTTGCCACTATTATATGGTCGTCGTTGTCGTCGGTGGCGTCGGTGGCGGCGTTGGCGTTGTTCTATTCCCTCAACTGGCACATCGAGATGCAATTGCCATTCTCATCCATCAAGCTGCAGGCAGCATGTGGCAGACAGCAGGCAGCATGCAGCATGCCCCAATTATGTAATTCCGCCGGCGGAAAGACAACAGACAGTCGTCAGCGAGTCGACAGTTGATAGTCGCGTCGAGTTGGGAGCGGAAGCTGAACTTTTAATTAAAATTCGTATTTGACGAGTGGAAATTCGGCTTGTTAGTTGCCCCATGACGCATGTTGCGCTATTTGCCCAACGGCTGCTCTGCTGACACTCGAAATTAGAAAATAATTGCGAGCTCATTTAATTTCGGGGCATCGCAAATCAAGTGCTTTACAGCTGCCTCCCCCGCGTCCACTTCAGCTGTGGCAAGTGCAACAAACTCGCCACGCTTGATTGCATATTAAATTGATATGCAAACATCGGGAAAGCGCGGATTGCGGATTGCGTTTCATTAATCAAATTTGCCAGAGCCCTTAATTGCAGCTCTGATTACAATTACACTCCCAATTACAACTGCAATTGCGAGTCGGAGTCGGAGTCGGAGACGGAGTCAGAGTCGGAGACGGAGACGGAGTGTTTGTTTGCTTGCCAATTGTTTGGGGCATCCTCGGGGGGCAAATCAAGTCGCCTTCTCAGCTGGCATTAGTTGCGATCTGCTATTCAATTATTAAGCTGCGATGGCAGCCACTTGAGGCGCACTTTCCCCATTTGATTAATGACGCGAGCCCACAAAGACGGCAGCGGGGGAGGGGCGTGTGTGGGTGCCACAAAGCGCACATTTTTCCGCTGTCATTGCAGCGCAGTGGCAAATGAGGCTCGCGGTTGGCGGCGAGTCCCCGCTGGACTGGCGACAAAATTGAAATAAAGCGACGCCCACCAGACAGCGGCGACAGTGGCCGCAATTGCGGAGTAAGCGAAGCGGCAAGCCGCAAGACACTCAGGAGGCACGTGGCTTATCACTGGCCACACAGAAGCAGAGGCAGAAACAGAGGCAACCTTGGCTCATCCCCGGCTTCAGGCGCTATCTGGAAAAAGAGGCCAGAAGCCAAGCTCGCCTCAATGCGCTGCCATTCGGCCTGTTAATTTCGCATATTTGTGGCAGCCGCTGCTCTGCGAGATTAGTCGGCTGCTGTGCTGCCAAATGGCTGCTGGATGCTCGTTGTTCTTGTGGTTCTTGTGCTCATTTGCATTTTTTGCAGTTGGCCGCGTGAAATGCCAGCAACAAATTCCGCGCACTCAAAGCAAATAACTCACTTTTTTTTGCTATTTCTCGTAACTTTCTATTTTTTTCTCTTCTTTTATTCTTGCGTGTGTGTGGGCAAAAAGCACGTGTAAATTTCGTTGGCACTGAGCGAGCGAATGCGGGATGCGAGATGCGCAACGTGAAACCCGAGCCGCAGTAACTTGCCTCGTTGTGTGGCAGCTGTGACTGTGTGTGAGTTTATTCTTCTACTTCCGCTTGTGTCCCGGCGAATCGTTGCAAGAGCACCACGCGCGTTGCACGTCCGTGGCGTTTGAGAGTCGGCGAAGAACTGAACACAGCTCGGCGGCACGATGCCACACGATGTGTGGCACAGCCCGAGGCAGGCAAGCGACGACCGTCGACCGAGCGACGAGCAACGAAAAGGGAAATAATCTCTTCGACAAAGTGCGGCTCAGAAGAGCGCCAAGTTCTCGAGGGGCTGACGAACTGCGTAACTGGGTCAGTCACCCCCTCCCCATTCCCCTCTGCCCCCCTGGACACTGGGCCACTGCCAAAAGAGAGCGAGAGAGAGAGCGAGAGAGAGCGAAAGTGTGCGAGCCGCATTTAATCGAATGTAACGTTTACAGTCAACTTAACACATTGATTTAGCCTATCGTAGGTAAATTAGTGGCCAACTGCCAGAGTCCTCAAAGTGTGCCTCTGCGTGTGTGTGTGTGTGTGCGTTGGCTTCAGTGTGTGCGTGTGGCGGGGCGATTACAGCCAACGCTTTAGCCCGGCGTCATAATTCGCTGCGGAATCGCTTTTATCACTTACGCCAGTTATTCCCCCCTACCCCCCCCCCCCCTGCCCCTCTGCGGGGAGTTTGAGGAGATTGAGCAAGGACACGTCGCAGTGCTGCTAACGACGACTTGTTGCCAATGCGAACACAGAAGCAGCAGAGGGAGGTGAAGGTGAAGCTTGTGCATTTCTTGGAATTGAGGCAATCAGTCTGCTTCCCCACATGACCAGAAGCGCAAGAGTGACAGAGAGGGAGAGAGAGAGAGGGGGAGAGTGGGAGCCAAGACCATTAAATAAATTACACTCATCACAATTATGACGTTTGCCTGGTTACCAACCGACTCCGACTCCGCCATCAATTGCATTAAATGCCTACAGGAATCGACACAAATTCCACATGTAAAGCTTGCCACATATTTGTTGTCTCTGCTATTTAATACACACTCACATAGATGGATCACAAACGTGTTTGCGTGTCAATAATAACAACAAACAAACACTAAATTTATTGCGTCAACAGCAATCGGGCAAATGAGTTAAATATTTGATTCATTGTGGCAAATTCGTTGATTTATTGATTGCAACCAGCTTAGCCTCTATTCACATGCGATGCGAATTAGAATTAGAATTAAAACTAAATACAATTAAATCAATGCTATCAAAATCATGCGTCTCACCTGCTGCCAGTCATTTCACACCTTTGCAATCACATCAATTTAGGGAAACAAAACACAAAAATAAATAAATTAAATAGAGTTCGATGTCAATTTTGAATCTCTGGTCGGAATATTCATCACTACACAATTCAAATAGTTATTATCTGCTGTCTATTGCAAGGCATAATTAAACATTAAGTTGATAATAATTTCACACCTTTGGGCTTAAACTAATTGTGAGAAGAGCGAGAAAAACACTTGAATAATGCCAACCAATTTAGCATATTTTCACTATGCACTTCAGGCATTTAATTAAGCTGCTGGCTGGAGTGTTTTGAAACTTTTAAATCGAGGCGGCTGCTCGAGTTCCTTCACATGCATAAATAGTTGGCTGGGAAAACTTCAGTCGTCCCCTCGTCCCCTTCGCCCCCTTCGCCCCCTTGACTTCCACCCAGATCTCGGCGCACTGAATAAAGAGATTATTAATTTCAAGCAGCCAGGATGAAGCTTTATGAATAGATGGCCACCTCACGCATTAACAATCAAGTGGCTGTTGGCCATGTTAGCCACGTTAGCCACGTTGGCCACGTTACTCGTTGTTGGCTGTTGGCTGTTGACCGTTGTTGGTCATCGTGTCCAGGGCGCAACTGAAGAAATCGCCTCGGAATGCGCAATGAAGGTCCGCAGTTGTGGACGACGACGAGCGACGAGCAGCCACGCATATTTAAGCTGTCATCCCACCTGCCACCCGAGACCTTGCCACCTTGCCACCTTGCCACCTTGCCACCCACTACATGCTGAGAGCAGCTCGCAGCTGGCATCAGAAATCGAGGCCACTTTGCCTGATGGCCAAACAGGCTGTTCGAATTGTAGCAAGATTGCTTCTGGCCTCTTGGTGTGGATGCCACACAGACTGCTGTGCCTGCCACCGCGGCTTAATTACGCTGTCACAAATCTGACTCTGACTTTCAGTGAAGCCGCAGCTGGGCAACAGCCGCAAGGCCGCTCATCTGTTCTGCTGCATTGGATCACATTTCCATTTGGATGCCGAAGTCGGACGCTGATTAACTGAAGTTGCATGACCAGAGGCTAAATGATGGATGATAAGCATTGTTATTCACAATCAATGCTGAGTGCTGGACTCCCGCTCCCGATGCGACTTGTCGACTATTCAAAAGTCAACATTTGAATTGAGCTGCAAACCATTTGGGAGACAGAATCCAACAGAAACCTCAAGCTGAAATGCGACCCACTCGCCTTTGGTTCCACTTCCAATGCTAACTTTAACAGTGAACTGCTTGTCCCAACGTTAACAGAGCTATGTTAGCGGTAACTGAGTATCACGAATGGTGCCTGCATTGGCTAAGCATGGTTAACCACTTTTTACTACAGGGACGCACTGTTATATTCCAAATTCCAGTCATACAAGACTGTCAAACAATTCTAAGTTGTTATAATAAACAAATGTATAACAATTTCACATGTTGTCCTACATTGCTCAAGAATGCTTTGTAAACGAAAACTATTAAACGATATAAAGAATGAACAGGATTTTCTGTAGAAGAATTTGATGTGATAAAATAAAGTGCAGTGTCTTATAAAGTAAATTTTATTATATGCTCATGCAAGTTTGGGGCTTGGCTAGCGAAAAAATTAGCAACCTGACATTTTGTAAAATCAAAAAAACATATTCCGTTAAATTTGAAAAATAGTTTTAGTGCCTTTCGCTTCATGCAAATTGTTATAAACGGAGATTTCATTGGATTCAACAACAACTTGATTTCAAATCTAGGAAAAAAGGACGTTTGAACGCAAGGAAAATTAATTTCCTTTCAATCCACAAAATCAGACCTTGGAAAATGATTTATACAAAAGTGTTCTACCTAAAATTCAAACTGTTTTATTATATAAAAATTTTTAGCACGTTTGGACGCAAGGAAACCCAATTTTCTTTCAAGGCCCCAAATGACACTTTGGCAATTTTTAAAGATATATACAAGAGTGTGCTATGCAAAATTATTATACCAAAATTTGTAGCACACTTGAAAGCAAGGAAAAACCAATTTCCCTTCAATGTCACTTTGGAAATTTTCAAAGATTTATACAAAGTGTTCTCTTGTTATACAAGACTTTGTAGAAAGGCATTTTTGCATCTTGAGAACAGATTTTCTGAATTTAGCACATAGTGGCATAAAGGAAAATCTTTTATACAAGTGGCAGGATTTCTTAAGTTATACAATTCGCTTTCATACGTTCTATGTTATAATAGCGTTATACGTCGATGTGTGTTATACTCCATTAACAACGGGTTTTCTACTGTTCTACGTGTTCGATTTGTGTCAAGTGCAGTCTTATATTTATAACAGAAGGACCCATAAAATATTCTGTTGTAAATTAAAAGCAGTGCACGTGTCCCAAAAGCAAGCAGTCGGAAGCAGTGCAGCTGTTAGATCAAATTGACTTTACAGTCTGTTAACAGCTGTTATGATGTGAGTGATAACTGTAAATTCTGTTAAAGTCGATAAAGAAACGAGGTTTTCGTATTTTGAATAGCGGACAATTTAAATAAACTTTGTAACGGCTAGAATAAAAACTGAAACGACCCTTTAACAGACATTCAAGTATGCTGCTATGTAAATTCATTGTACTAAAGCAAATCTGCCCCTTGTTCCTTGACTTTGACTTAATTTCTCCATCGAATTCCCCCAAAAGATATTTTTGCCCCTAATTGCGCCTCGTCTGTGCGAATAAAAATCAATGAGGTTAACCTTGAGGAGAGGCACATTTCCTCAGACATTAATATTTTCCGCCGAGACTTGATCCTGGATCCTGGGCTCCTGAGACGGGCAGATGGCTGAAGTCGCACGGTCGAGTTATGGCCCGAATTTATTGTCGCAGTTATTCAGTGACTTATTTAGCTGCGTTTGGGTGAGTCGAGCACTCTTGGTGCTCTGGAGTCTTGGAGTGCGCGGCTCCCGGCTGTCGACACTCGAGTTGCGTGCCACTCTTCGACAGGTCGCAGAACTCGAGAAGTTATTGCTGCAGCGAGGCGGAAAATTGCTTCTTTCTCCACGTGCGAATTGCTCGCGGGCCTCCAACAAAGCGAGTTAAAGGCGAGCAAACATTGCAGAGTGTTGCTGAGTACTATTGCCACACACACACACACACACACACACACACACACAAGCTTGCATCAGTTGAATTCAGGTGGCAGAAAAGTCGGCGCCCGCATTGTGTGCAAAATTTCGGGCGCCTGATTGCCGCTAATGAGCGTCAAATTGAAATTCCTGCTAGGCCCTGACAGAGGGGGTGGAGAGGGGAGAGAGCGGAGGAGGGAGGAGGGAGGGGCATTGCAGGAGTATATCATCGATTTCACACCAACGCACTCACAACACACTCCCAAACAATGCCTATCCCCAGTTGTAGTTGGAGCCCAAGCTGAATCCTCCAGCTCCACTTGCCCCACTCAAGCCCAGAGCCCAAAGTAGTAAATACAATTTGGCATAGCGCCATCATAATCCAGTTGGCTGCCTCGACGCCCTGCCAGCTGCCAGCGCCAGCTGCTGGCTGCTTAAAATTCCACATGCTCTTCATTTTGATCCGCCGCGAGCCGCCTTAAAGCCGACCCCGGATCTGCCCTCGACCCCTCGACCTATCGACCTGTCGACCTGTCGATGTCGGTGGTGGCACCTCGCGTCATTAAAATGCAAGGCGGCGGACTGCAAACCGGATACACTGAACACCGGACGCCACTCAGCATTCAACATTCAGCATTCACACGCATTGGGAAACTTTTGTCTACGATACTCGCCTGCGATGCATTGCAGCCCCTGCGACCCTTGGCCGGCGTATTAGAGGGCAGGGAGGGGCAGGGGGAGGGGGCATAGTTTTTATTCATGCGGCCAACTTTGGGTGTTGTGCCAATGATGACGACAGGATGTGTCAAACAGGACTCGACACAGACACTGTCAAAGGCAAAGGCAAAGGCAAAGTCACACAGAGAGCCCAGAAAGTTTTGCGAAATTTATTTGCCCAGCCCCAGAGCCCCAGAACCCCAGAACCCGAGCATCCCCGGACCACAGAACGTGCCACGAGCACCGAGAGAGGCCAGGGTTAAGTCTACAAACACTGGGCTCTGGGCTCTGGACTCCGAGCTGACTCTGGCGACTGTCTCCGCAATTTACAGCTTCAGCAAACACGCTTGCTAATGGTCTTCGTAATCGTCTTTCAATTGCAGGTGATTTAAGTTGCTTAAAGTTGGGCGCAAACAAATGATATAAATGAGAAAGCATCGCATTTAATTACAAAATATTAAACATAAGATGAGTGAACAACCCAAATACTTCTGTCTTTAATTCCATTTCAGAATAATTCCAGGAATTACTCAGACTGAATGTTTATTTCAATTTAAAGTAGTTTCCAAGTTAAAACATACAAACATAGTATTTGGCTAACTATTTGAAGCACATAAACGAGATTTGTGGCAAGTATTCTAAAGCAAAACAAACATACAAAAATATTCCGAACTGCGAAGCGTCGTCATTTGAATGATTTGACTGAATGACAACATTTCGGGATCATTTGCCCAGACGACCCCAATCTGTTAGACATGCCAGTGGAGTGCGGAGTCTGTGCCTCAAGGACAAGGGCAGCGACTGCCACAGGGGCAGCGTCAGGGGAATGCTGTCAAAATTTCGTGTAATTGCGGCGCAGAGACATTTGTTTTTATTCATACAACGTCTCGCTTTCCATTTTGGAAACTAATATTTTAATGTTGCATGCAAACGACAATAAAATGTTGTACGTGTTGCACGCTGGGCGACAATTCCGAAAATAGCCCGAGGAGGGGATCAAGAGCAGCGCTTCAGAGAGGGGGGGGAACTGCTCGGTTTATATATAGAATCTGTGGAGTGAACTCGCTGCCTGCTAAGCAGCTGCAACGTGCAACGTGCAACGCGCCACGTGCAACAGGTGTGCAGCCCAAGCCACCCCAAGCGGTCGTTGCCCCAAGATGCGGCACAAATCATGCTGCATTACGACTCGAGTCTTACCGCAGCAAGCCGCTTGCCGCACTAATCGCTCGCCAATCCATTATGCCACTTGCGGCAAGGGGCATTTGTCTTTGTCAGCCGCACATTCGATTGTGCCACAAGCTGCCTTCGAGTTCCATTCGCCATTTGCCATTTGCCATTTGCCATTTGCTGGTCTGCGTAAGCAGCTCAGGACATTCCGAACATTTCGCCTCAAAGTCAGTTGCAAAGTGATTTCGCAACCTAATTTAAGATTAATAATAATTATTGCTGGCGGAAAGCGGCCTCCACGAAACACGCAGCTCAGAGAGAGCAATCTAGGCGTATGTTCTTGCCCCCTGCCCCTCGCCTAGAGGCGCTTGCCACACGGCGATGCCTCCGACTCAGGCATCAGACAGCAGCCAGCAGACAGCGGACAGCTTGTTGGGACTCTGCTCGGCATTCCTGGCACGTTTCGGTGCGCCAAATAAATTTGAAATGTTTCATTAGGCCAGCAGCAGCAGCAAGAACAACAGGCAGGCAACGCAAGTGGCAGCAACAAAATGAGGCAGGGCTGGGAAAACAAAGAAATTAACTTAAGGCTGCGCCTGCCGCTGAACTCTCCATACAAAAAAGGCAATTAACGCGATTGCTCTTAAATTTCGCACAATTAAAAAACAAATTGCGACATTGATGGCCAGACGCCCCACTTCATATAGCGATATATATATACATATATATATATTTGCGGGATTTGCAGGTAGAAGACTGCGGTATTCACTAATCGATAAATAATTTACAGGAGGCTCCGACAAAGAGATGTCAAATCAAGTAGCAGACTTTAGCTAGATAAAAACTTGCAGAGCAAAGCAGTGATTTGATTTACTTTATTTATAGAACTAATTACTCTAGTGGCCTATTACTATTCATTACAAAAAATCAACAGTGAAGAGGGAAGTTTTTGTTTGATATAATCTAATCTATTCTGTAATTAATTTGATGATATTTTTAACATATTGCATTAAATCAAATCAAACGAAAAAACTATTGTTGGTTCATAAAGTGACAAAGAATTGCATTGATTATTCAATAATTTGATTAGTGTCCTATAACCATTCACTACAAAATTAAACCTTATTTAAGTGCAATATAATAGTGACCATTAAAATAATACAGGAAATGTTCACTGTTTGATTTGGAGTCAATATCAAAATAAGAGAAAACAGTGTTTTTATGTGCGTGGCTAATCGATAATTAATTTAATGGGAACTCCAACATATTGAATCAAATAAAATGGCAAACTTTTGTCAGAGAAAAACTAGGAAATGAAAGCAGAGATTTGAGTAGCAAGGAAATGTTCTCATTTCGAATAGTTTTGAAGTTCAAGCCAAATGAAATGAAGTCCGGGGCTTTGAAGGGTTTTAGTTGATATGTAAAATTATGCACACGAACTATGATTTCGAGTTTGAGTCTAGGGTTAATGCGTCCTGATGGATGCTTCATTCTCCTGTTTTTATTCTGGGATACGTTCCCTAGACACTCGTACAGTTGGAGCCGCGTTTCCTCTGCACAACTCCATCAGCGTCGGGGACTTTGGGGGGACATTTGCTCGATAATTTCGGGGCGACGTCGTTGAGTCGGTCGTCGGTCGTCGGTTTTTATTGCCGCGAATATTGCTGCTCATAACTTTTTAATGCGGATGGCTGGTTGCCCCTATAAACAACTGGCGCTTGACAAAAAAACTTTGCTCTTGCTCCGAAGTATTCCCCCCCCCCCCCTTCCCCTCCTTCACCGCACACACACACACGCACACACACGCGCACACTCACTCCATTGGATAACATGTTTGTTCAGCGACTCAAAACAGATTCGTGTTACTCACTTCGCCTCGCCTTTTGGCTCATTTCATGTAATTTACGCACTCCGAGACGACTTCTGTGGGTGTGTTTGGGGGTGAGTGGGGAGGGGGGAGGCAGGGTGTGTGGTGATTGCAATTGCCACCGTGTTGTGGGGCTTATCTTCAGCAAATGCCACCGCAAGCGGCAATCAAAAACGCATTTCTCCCCCCGGGCAAATGCGTGAGTCGCGATCATAACTTTATATAAAATTCATTCCTGCTCACCCCACCCCCCCCCCCTACGAACATGCTCCACATTAACTTAAGTGTAAGTACTTAGCATAAGTGTATTTTTACATGTGTGTGTGTGTGTGTGTGTGTGTTTCACACACGCAGCTAATTTCATTTAAATTAATAGTCTGCGGATTAACAACAAGCCGAGAGTGGAGCACAAACCAATTCTATTTGCATTCAATGAAACTGTGGCAAATTTGTGGCAATCAAGTTGGGGCAGCTATCGCCATCAACCTATATTTCTCAATTAATATTGACGACAGCCAGGAAATAAGTGGAAATAAATGGCTCAAACTTGATCAATTTACGAGTGCATAAAAATAAATGTATGCCATTTATTTATTTTAATTTCTGATATATTGAAATGTCGTCGTTGGCGCAGGCTGTGTTATTTATTGCTGTCAACATTGAATCGCCACAGATTGTATGAGAGAAAAATAAACAGACTCGATGGAAACGTTTGTCGAGTTCAAGGAAATCGCCAGCAGCACTTTTAATCTCTGAGGACGATAATTTCATAAGGCACAAGCAGCAAAATTGATGCAACTAGTCGTACAAATGAAATATTTGAACTGGTTAAATTTAGATATTAAACCAGGCTCTCTCTCTCTCTCTCGCTCGCTCTATCAGTCTATCTCTCTCTACCAATATGTTTGCTCCCGAATATCCAATTTGTGTATCAGTTGACAACCCTTCAAACTCCTCCTGCAGCATTCACCACAATTGCATTCCTAAGTTGATCTATCAAAGACAGCTTGAGAGTCTCCCCCATCCCCCTGTGGTGGCCCCTTCTGGCATTAGACGCCCCCTTCCCCACCACCTATTTATATTGAGTTATGTGTCGCGTGAGTGGAGTATGAAATCAAATTCCAGAGAACAAATTCAGTGAATTATAAGCAGCTGCCTCCCTGCAGATGATGTCGGAAGTCGGAAGTCGGAAGTCGTAAGTCGGATGGGAGCTGGAGTTGTGAGGAGACCACAAATAATTCAAGGCATTTGCATATTGGGATTGTATCTGGCAAGGACCTGCAGTGCCTGTTGCGCGGCTTTTCGCCTAAATGCGATGAGTTACCCACTGACAAAGGCAGAAACAAAGCGGCCCAAAGCAACAGGGAAGCAACACACGCGGCACGTACGTGTCAAAAAGCGTTTTGGAAGCCATCAATCTGAAGGAATAACAACGACAGATGACAATCAGCGAGCTCGCAACACGGCGCTCGCATCGAGGCACCAACGTCTCCAATTGATTATCGCATCAAGTTGTTGACATCTCAGGAGGGAGGGGGAGAGGCATAGAGAGGGAGACAAGGAAAGTTTTGCGCCTCTAATAGCATGTGATGGGTCCGAAGTTGGACAGCATAATTCGACGTCGACGTCGATTCCAATTCCCTGAGGGGCGCATTTATAGTTCTCGGACTCTCGTAAAAACTTCTGGCTCTCTGCAAACTAAGCGGCGAGCAGATGGGAACGAGTGGAAAATAAAATAAAATAAAACAATGGAGCAATGCTAATAGGAAAGCGAATGGTTCAATGAGGCCAACTTGTCGACGACAGGACGAGCACTCGAAATGGGAATGGAAAGCGCTTAAGCGCGTTCACTCGGAAGGCAATTAAAAGGACGCCAAACCCGATACGAAAACAGATTAGATTTGTTGTGCACAGAAGCGTAATATCTGTGTGGTAAACAGAAGAGCGAAGCCAGTCAATAGAATTACGCTTCGAAGTCCTTTGGCCCCCGGCTGACGATGGTGATGACGATGGTAATGTTAGTGATGTTGGTGATGGAAATATTTTAGAGTGTAAAGTTTTCGCATTTTTCATCGAGTTAAGCGAGCGAATGTAAATAAGTAGCAAACAGACACACAGAGAAAGAGAGAGAGAGAGAGAGCTTAATGAACTCGCCGTGGCAGCTTCAACCAAATCAACGGCACAGAAAAATGTCAAATAACAACTCAAATAAATAAAAGATAAGAGCGAAAGACGCGACAAGCAGCACAAAAGGACACTCCACGCACTGCTTTTGCTCGTCCTTGTTCTTGTTCATGTTGTTGATTTCGTTTCGCCCTGCCCGCGATACTCCTTCACCCATCCCTTCCCCTCCCCTGCCCTCCCCTGCCCTCCCCTGCCCTCCCCTGCCCTCCACGCACAGCTGCAAGGATGTGAGCCGAGCTGTAAATAAGCAAAGCGATAAAGCCACTTACCCAATTTCTCGCCGCAGCGCACGCTGTCGAAGCTGGCGGCCAATATCAAGGCCAATAGTGCGACTCCTAGACGAGTCCTGGCCTGCGTGCGGGTCCGGGTCCGGGTTCGGGTTCGGGTCGGAGTCTTTGGCTCCATCGCGAAACCTCCGCCGTGGGGCGAAGGCGCTTGGGTGGGAGGGGCGTGGAAGGAGCTACGGTCAGTTGCTGCTCGCTTAGACAAAGGATTTCTCTATTAAGACGAGCTGCTTCAAAGTGCGAGTCCTGCAATTTACTTGGTCACTCCTCCGCCCTTTTCGCTCATCTGCAATTAGCGTCCAGTGGCGTCGCGTGCTTTCGTCTTTTTTAATGGATGTGGAAAATGGACTTTCTTACGCTTCGATTGGCGCTTCTAGCTCGGGCCCAGCAGCTGCATCAGCGCATATGGCAATAGACCCAAAACTCGGGGCCCAAAACGCAATTGAGTGAATGTCTCTGGGCTTTGCTCTTCGCTTCGCCTCTGTTCAGTTTTTGCCTTCTATTTCTATTTGGTTGGCTAGCAAATGTTAGGTAAATTTTGCATAAACATAAGCAGTTGATCCTTTGATTGTTTTGCTCTTTAGCTTCGGCCTTCGTCGTATTTCTCGTACTCCCTGCTGTCCCCAAAATCGGAGCACTTCACAATCTGTGTGTAGTCTGTTTTTACGGCCGCAATTGTAATTTCAGAGGCTTCCACACTAAAAGTGGATTGTTCGCTTCCACTCTCATGTTATCTGCAAGCAAAACAAAGATATAATTTCTACCTAGCCTTCGAAGTCGACGTCGCTCTCAACATCCCGAGTCACTTAACATTATTCCGGGTAGCTTAACATTTAATGTTAATTTATTGCAGCAATTGACTTACCATTTAGAAGGTGTCTTGTAATCCAAATTTATTCAGATTCGCCTGTCTATATGGCATAATATTTGAGCTGCCGCTGCTGCGATTCCATTTAATCAACGTCACACAAACTCGGCAGTTGGCCGTATTATCCTTTTGCACTGTTATCCCTTCACGTGTCACTCAAAATGTCGCATTTTCTGCGCAATTCGCAATGCTAGAAACACAAACAGGTTTTAACGGCTTTGTCAGCTTGCGGCTCTCTTTCTCAGTATTATTTGAAAATTATTTTCAATTGCAACTGGAATTCTGGCTTCCTCGGAGCACACACAATTTTTGATTACATTCCACACAATTCGTTGTGATTGGATTCGATTCGACTCGACTCGATTCGATTATTTATCACTCGAACAGCCTTGGCTTTCTTTTCTTACAATTTATATGCGTTGGTTGGTTGAGCCTTCCTAAGGATAGTTTCGATAGCAACACCAACGGCAACAACAACAACACACACCACACACATCCTTTGAGGATATTAATTTCGCGGAATCGTCTCGCAGGGCGATTCAAATTTTCGTTCGAGGCTGATTTGTCGCCGCTGACCCCAAGAATCGCAATTTATGGAAAATTATGGCCAAACGATTTTCACATTTTCAGATTTGCACATTTGTATATTCCTCTCGATGGGCGAAAAACAAAGCCATTTCGTGCCCAAGCTTCATTAAAGGCAATAAAATAAATTGATTCACAACAATAGCACAAGTTTGCTATTATATATGTTGCTATATTCCGTTCCGAAACTTTGATCCTTCGATTAAAGTATTTGCTCAATTTCGAGTCTTTGCTTTTCCACTTTCACTTTTCGTGGCAACAACAAACGATCACTGTACTATCTCGTAATCAGTTTCAGCAAAATCCTGCCACCACTAATTCAATTTCCATTCTCATTTTGCATTTTTCATTTTTCATTCCCCATTTTCATTTACACGGTCACGAAACGTCTTCAAAATTGAACAAGGTGTTTTCTCGAGACACGCTAGTTGCGTAAATTCGCGACAGGACTCTGATTGCGCTCGTCCGTTGTACTGGGATTTGCTGTGGCTGTGCTGCGAAACGATACGGGACTGAATCTCAAGTCCTGCCAGCGAAACGGGCCAAGCACGAGATAAGGATGCTTTCCGACTGCCCACGCAACGAAGCGAAGCGACGAAGAGATTCGGGATGCTGCTTAAGAGCTTAAGAGCGCCCTGCAAACGTTTCCAAGAAGCTTTCACTGTGCAGCGAGTTCAGCTAGTTGCACTGCTTCCTCTCGATGCGCATAGGCGCCCGTGCGTGTGAGCAGTCAAACTGTATGCGTGGTGTGAGAGCGTTTGAAGCTGCCAAAGCTTTCAGAGTAACGTTGACTTACGCATTCGTACCTTTCATTCAGTCTTCAATGAACAATGACGGAATGCCAAATGCTGAATACAATAACAACAACAGCTGGAAGTCAACTTATTTAAACTGTCGCTACCTTAAGCATGACTCACCGAGGGTGCTCGCAAATAATACTGCTATTAATATGCCATTAAGCCATTGATATCATTAACAGCGTGATTTAGGCTAATTACACACATATGCATAATTGCGGCACTTAAAGAAGCCCATTAATTGAGTTGCTCTCGCTCAACTTTCAACACCTCCCCAACCACGAAGAGAATATGTTGGTCGTGCACCTAGATAGTTGCCGTATCATTAGAATTCCACCGGAGATGCTGATTGAGTCTTAAAGTGGCTTAAGTAATTAGGCGTCTCAAGTTTTATTAGCCACGTCCAAGTTTTGTGACAAAACTCGCAAAACTTTCAACTTCCTTCTTCCTCCTTCCTCTTTCCATTGTTTATCCACGTGTAAAGCCATCTATTTGCCCAATGCCTAATGCGCGTTTAACAGCATAAATTTCTTTGCAGCAGAATTGTTTGACTTTGAAGTGGCCAATAGGCCAACTATCTAGGG
Source organism: Drosophila siamana (assembly GCA_035047445.1). Taxonomy (NCBI): domain Eukaryota; kingdom Metazoa; phylum Arthropoda; class Insecta; order Diptera; family Drosophilidae; genus Drosophila; species Drosophila siamana. The sequence goes on from JAWNPP010000004.1 coordinate 724,365, forward strand.
CCAAGTTTTCCATGACCTGCAGACTTTGAGTGTTTACATTTAGTGCGATGGCGACTAAGTCAGCATATCAAATTTCACTAGCATGCAACAGTTGCAATAGCAATAAAAGAGATTAAATTACACTTGAAAAAAAACACACACAAATCACTGAGCAACCGCCTTGCAAAACTAAACTGGCACGAAAAAGGCGGCAACATTATCGATGAAATATGAAAATAGAGGGAAAATATCGACAATTACTTAGAAAGCCTAAATGGTCACTTCTTAATTTGAAAGCAACAATCGATAGCTAAGAAAGCTAAGATAGCCGCTGCAATTGCGATATCGATATTGCATGCAAATTAGCGATAGTTACTCAATAGTTATTTACACGAAGAGACGGTCACACGAAAAGACGCGTCGCGAAAAAGTGAAAGTTGCAATTGGCAGCCAATGAAAAAGTGAACACTGTCAACATCTGTATAGATAATGAAGTAGAAATAGTGCGATCTTAATGTGGGCAGTGTGTAGTGTGAGTGGAAATCAAATTGTAATGCAATGACCGCAGAAAACATGTTGAAGTAGGAAATACACATGTTGCACAAAATAGGCTGCAGCTACGCAGTTGATACGCAATAAAGCTTTTGCAGTTACTTGAAGCGTAGTATGGATACTATGTGCCGATTGCCGATGATCGAAAAATACTCAAAACGGTCACACGAACAAAAGACGCGTCGCGAAAAAAGTGAAAATTACAGAAATTGCTATTGGCAATAAATCAGTGCGTGAAAAAAAGAGCATCTGTGTGAATAATTAAATTGAAACGAATCGAAGTTAATGCGAGCAGTGTTGAGTGCAGGCGACATTTCACATTTTAATGCAAAAGGCCGCAGGAGAGATTTAAAGCAGTAAGTACAAATGCACCTGTTACTAGCATATACATAAATAAGCAATGGCCGATCGTAGGTGCAAACATGAGATTCTATCAAAGTATGGCAACCATTTACGAGTAGTTGAGGTATTTGCACGTTTGCGGTCAAAACCAACTTTAAAATTCAACAAGTCGAGAAAAAGCGGTCGGTTGATTGCGGCTTTGAGCGGCAGCTGCAAGGGGCCGAGTTGCATAATGAAATTCTTGGTACACTCGTGGGACTGGTCTTAAACTTGAAATTGTTGGACTTCGCAATGGATGCGAGCGCTGGAGAAAAGCCATTAAATAGTTTCTAAACAAAATAAGGATAGTCGAACGGCCCTAACCCCAAAAAGTTTGCTTCTGGGGCCCTGCGTGTGTTGTCACCTAATAAAGGGGCATTGAATGAATGAGGTGGGAGGGGAGCGGGAGGTGAAGCGCAAAACTTTGCGATATTTTGTGATTGTTTCTCGTTAAATAAGAATACCGTCGGTGACACTCGTATATTGTTGCTGGTTTCGGCTTTCGGCTTTACTCTATTAATCCCCAGTTGGCATTTAACCAAATGTTTTGCTTCTTGTTTGCATACTTTTTGCTCCCGGACTCTCGTTAGTATTTATTGTGATGAGCGCAATTTACAAAATTGAATTTTTCACACAAACTGTCGAAAGACAATACACACACACACACACACACGCAGGCAAGCAGGCTTTCTTTAAACTCCCCCTTTTGAGTTTGTGAATGTGTGTGTGTGTGTGTGTGTGTGAAATTGTTTGCTTGTATTGAGACAGTCCGATTGGAAGAGCAGTGAGATTGAAAAGCCCTTTTATCTCACTAGAACTAATTGAAATAAGCTGAGAAAATAGTTTAGTCACTGTATTTAAACTTGATTATAGAATTTGTCATAGCTGCAATTAATTTACTATTTTATATCGATTGAACTCAACTTTCTCTAAAGATAACTTATTGAAACACTGCTAGATGAAAGTAATTAAATATGTTAAATGGCACAGAAAATAGCAACGTGAAATTTATTTAACCCTAATTTTCAAGCAATTGCGAAATTTGCTAGACATTGCATGGCTGGCATTAAAGTCAGTTTTATGATAACACATTCATTTAAGCGTTGCTGACAGTTAAACGTTAGGGCAATTTATATAAATGAAATCGTCGTATTTGTCACGTTTGCAATAAATTCCATATTTTTTATGGGCAGTCCTATTATTAATATTTTACTAAAGCTAACGTCTGATTTCTGGTATATTACACGCAATAGAACTTTTATTGAACCACAGAGGAAGTACTAAGCAAATGTATTTGAAATAAATACGCTTATGCTTTCAAATTAATTAGCAAACAACGGTAATGTGGACATGCACCTTGTCGAAGGAATAATGAAATTGCTTAGGCTACTATTAATTTATTATAATATTAAACAATGGCTTTCAGATGTCCATCTGATAAGATAGAAGGCCTTCTGTCTATTCATTCCACAATTTGTGACGACTTTGAAATGCTCATAATGGTGAAATTATAATAATGATACGTCAATTGAAATAGCAATCGTATTTGATAGCTGTCAATTGGTGGATGCGTTGTTGGTGCCGTAGCCCTGTTGTCAATAGTTGGACGCACTGAGCGTGCACTGGAGGGAACTAATTCCAAATAATTGTGTGTTAATTTGTTTGTGTTTGCATTTGGGGGGATATTATGGAATTTGTCAGCATATAATTGAAGCAGCTGGTGTGCTCGGCTCTGTGCAGCCTGTTGTCGTTCTCGTTCTTGTTGTTATCCTGTCAAGTTTCGCAGGCTCATTGAAGAGTCATCACGGCATCAAGGTTTGCCGATCCTTCGGCAACCTTGGCAATTCAATTTGCACAGCTTATAGGCATTTGGGCAAACAATGCCACCATATGGACGGACCGACGGAGCTCGCAGCTCTGATGGGCGGTTGGCTGATGGGTCTGAATGCCAGGCGTCGCCTTCGACATGCCGACGCATTCGCATTCGCATTCTGAATCGCTTTCGTTTTCGGTTTCGCTTTCGTTTCGTTTCGTTTGGCAAATGTAAATGAGTCTCCAATTGTCTCACTGGCAATCATCAGCAAGGACCTCGACGGTGGGAGAAGCTCCCCCATCGCCAAGTAATTGTCAGTTTTATTTTGCTTTGTCATTTTAACGAAGTTCCAGCATCTTTTGCGAGGCAAACGCGCGGAAAACGGCAAACCGATGTCGACGTCGACGTCGACGTCGGCGATGTCGATGTCAATGGATGAATGTCGCTGTGTGTTGTGCCTTGTGTGCCTTAGTGTCCTTTTGTGCGATGCTCTTACATTTGGGTAAATTAATAAAACAAAATTGTGGTTAAGCACACAACTAAATATGTTAAAGCGTCTCCAATTGTGCTGAACAATCTCTTTAAAGTTTAAACAGGACGGCAGCATGGGCAAGGATGATTTGGGTAATTTATTTGTGTTTGTTCTATTTAGTGGAACATGGGAAGACACTACCGAAATACACCCCCAACACCACTAACTTGATTTGTTTGCTAGTCGCTGAGCTCAAAAAGGCTTTCGCATTACTGCACCTCTTCCGGTCAGGCTACTCGTAAGTAAGTAAACGACGGGTTAGCTCCCCCCCTGCACTGGGGCAAGATTTGACTGTCGTTGTCCTTTGTCCTTTGATAGCTGGAAGTGTGGCTGGAGCCGGGGTGCTGACCAAGCCAAGCCCATGAAGCGTATGCTAACGCTAGTGTATCCTTTGGAGTCGTCTAGACGAACGAATCACGGAGGCAACTGTCCCTTGTGCTTACGTACGTACAAGTGTGGACATGCCTCAAATACTTATACATATGCTGCATATGCTGGCAGTGGCACGCAAACAAAGCGAATGCTGGGGTTATCCTTTGAGCAGTCAGTCACCTGCAACCTGCAGGAATCGACGCAGTTGCTCATTTCTTGGGCTATCGTCGGCCGGAGCAGACCTGCTCTTGCAGCTGCTCCTCGTACTCGACGCCAGTGGTAGTTATAGTGTCCTATTTGTAATCAGCTTGGCTTGAAAACGCAGTGATTTCATAATGTCTTTGAACTTGCTTTGGATTCTTATTGCTGCTGCGGGTGTTGTGCAATGTCATCTAACCCCTCAGAATGATGGTGAGTTTCCTGCTCTTCAGCTAATTGTTAAATGTGCAACAAATAAAAACTAAGTTGTCTAAGTGTTTGAGGCATCAGTGCTAATTCTTCTATGAGATGTTGTCGACGACTCCTTAGACTCGCAAATTATTTATTTATTTAAATTTTAAGTCAAATTTGGTTTAATTAAATAACAATTTAGTTTAATTGGTATCTCGAGGTCTATACTTATCAATGACAAGTGACTTTTCAAGTATTGGCTACAAGCTTTGCGTTTGTTATTGGCAAGTGTACTCCGATCACCCTGTGCTGCCAAGGAATTGAAAGCTTTGCAAACTTAGCGTTGTTTGCTAAAGCTTTAAAAGCTTGTAGGTTTCAAAATTTGCTAAAGTTGTGCAGTTGAGCAGAGTCGTGCTTTAGCACCCTTCCTAGAGGTATAATGACTATAAAGCAGGGGGTGCAACATAATTGAGAAATAGGAAAAAGTAATTTATTGCATTTACATACATACATTTGCAGCAATTAAATGTTCACCCAATTCAGCTGAGTGTTCCGCCGTTAAATTCGAACGTGGTGCATTCGAATGAACTCATTTCAATGCAGAATAGCAACCGACAATTGAAGAGAACTATTTAAATACAATGTGGTCTCGACACTAGTGATTTAGTTTGGTTGTTTTGGTGCCCCCAAATATCAATTCCTGGCGTGGCGCCTCGAATTGTTTGCATGCAGCAGAGCAACGTGGAAGTATGCCGCGTGTTGTAAGCTCATTTCCCATTCCCCTGCAATTGTTGAAGCCACATCAAACAGCGACCACTGTTGCCGCTGTCGCCACTGCCTAAGCCATTATATGTATGTATTATTTTGTATTACATTTACATCGATGTACATACATATATGTATATAGCTGAGTCCCTCCGTCGCCCTATTAAAGTCGCTTTGCTTCAAATTTTATGCGCGCTTCATTCTCAAATTATTCAAACTCGTCGGGCAAACGAGAAGGGCGACCAAGTGTCATAAAAACAAATACTCTTGTCTCGATAAAGATGCGAGGGAGGAGCGAAGGAAATTGTCTGCTTGCAAGTCGCATAAAATCAATCAGAGATCTGAAGCGCAGGAGACGCGTCAGGAGGAGCACGCGGGGAAATTCTCGGAGCAATTAGTGACGCTCGATAAGAGTAAACAGATGTTAATTTCATAGCTTGCCATAAATCAAGTCAACGCTGAGCACTTGGTGTCGAGTAGGGCATGTAGTAAGTCGGCTAGGCTTATTGAGTGATGGAGATTAGGAGGCGAAGGAGATGCGGGGCTGTGGCTTCGAATCATAGATACGCTCTAATAGTTTAAGTTATTGAAATTTATTGATTGATAACCCGAAAATGCTTGCAAGTAATTAATTTGCCATTAATAGGTTTTTGTGGCTCAAATGGCAAAGACAAAGCCTTGACACCTTCGCACACACACACAAACAGAGATAATAGCGTAGTGAAGGAGTGTGATAATTTGTAATAATAAACATTGTTGAGATTACGCAAATAATTAATAAATTATGTGCATGATAATGCTTGAAGGCAAACAGCAAATGCCAGCCCAAAATACAATTGGAAAATGCTATGCAAATTGAATTCAAACAACCGCAAACACACTCAGCTAGAGGGGGGAGGGGCGATAACAGGAGGCAGGCAGATGGCAGATGGCAGAGGTGTAAATGGAGCATTATATCAATCCGTGTGCGTTGTTGGTTGTCGTTGTCATGGATGAGGTGGCTGAGCATTGACACGTTTAATGGCAATCACTTTTTGCTCGCAGTTCACAGTTCGAAGAGTGGCACTTTAAGTTGGACAACTTCATCAACAGATTTGCCGTAGACACACTCGACTCGAGTCGCCCTGAATGTTATTGTTATTGGTGGCGTCGTTGTGTTGCTGTTGTTTGTTTGAGATGCAAAACAAGAGGACTAATATGAACATCTACACTGATGTCGTCCCCACTCGACAGTGGGCGACCCAGTGTCTAAGCGATGGTAGCAGGGGGGACAAGGGGAGGACGGTGGAGGTCTGGGCTTGTGATTGTCCCTTTGCGGCTTGTCGGATATTCAACTAAGTAAATTATGCAAATTCTTATGGCCGAAATGCCTACTTGGCAGTTTACATTTCAAATGCCGAGCAACGAGCGCGCTGAGCAGGACGAGAGCAAACGAAGCTGAACGATGGACGATGAACGATGGACGATGGCAGCCAGAAATCGGATGCAGGCACTTTTTGGGGGCCAATGGGCAGTCAGGGTATGGATAGTGACAGGCGCAGACACTTTTGAATGACAGACAGCATCTGGAAGCATCTGCGCTCCCCGATGGCTCTAAACGATCCAGCAAATATATTCAAAAGTCGGCATAAATATGCATGCAAGCATATTCAAATGCACATGGAACTTATTCACGAGTACTTGCCATACTTGTGGCTGAGTTCATTTATGGATGCGCTTGATAAAAAGTAAACAAGGACCCAATTTCGTAAAACACTTGACAGATGTTTGACTCCCGCTCTCACTCTCACTCTCACTCTGTCTGTTGCTGTTCAAATTATATATTACAAGAGGAGCAGCAACAATGTGCTGCCGTCTGGCCCGACTGAAAACATGATACAATATCGTTGTGGGCCTGCATTCAAATGGCACAACAACAACTAGGCCAGTCGAGTTCCCTTTAGGCGGCAGCGGAGCACGACAGTCTCGAAGGGACGACAATCTCTGAACAGTCTCTGTTGGCCAACTACATATGAATACAATGAATCTGGTCCATACACATGCACACATGCATTTCGCATGCCCCGCCCCGTCTCGGCCCCGCCCATCCCAAATGCAGTCACATCCCCAATCTCGTTCTGTATTCGACACTCGCACCGAGCATTACCAGCTTCAGAATCAACAAACACACAAGCAACAGGGGGGAATAGCGGAGAGTGGGGAGGTGGGGAGGTGGGGAGGCGTCGGTGTGTGTGTAGTTAAATTGAATTGAAAGCTTTGTTATCGCACTGACAGAATTATGATGCGATAATGCTCCTAATGACCTGTTTTTTGTTGTCGACTTCGTTTAAAAATAAACTAAAACTGTGAAATTGAATTAAGGTGAACGCCCTCCGTCCTCCATTCTCCGACACTCGCCCGCTTCCTTGCAGTAAAAGGCGGAAAATCATTTTGGTCAAGCGATAAATCCAATTTAACACCCATTATGTTGAAAACACAACAAAAATAGCACGCAATCAGCTACACACCCTCGGACAGTGTCCACAACTTGCCACTTGGCACCTTCACAGTGCTGTCTGTACCCGACCCTGAAACAAGGGTTGCAGCTACACTCGCATAGGGACGACGTCCATCTGATAAATGTCCGGCTTTAAGCGACCCAATTTCCCCAACGATGCCTGTGTATTTTTAGTTGTTCGCAGGCTAATGAAGTAATCATTATTGAAATTAGATACAACATGTTTTCGAGCACGCTGTAAGAGGACGACAATCAGTAGATTGAATCTGGGAATTATCGCAATTCATTGTTTCAACCCAACTATGAACGCATAGCAATGAGAACTAGGTAGGCAGATTCATATTGTAAAAGGCATAGTTATCGTCATCTTGTGTCGTATTCCAAAAGTCCCACAATTACTCGGGACTCGGACTCGTAGCGAGCAGATCAAACTTGCTAGTCCGCATGTATTTTTCATGGATGGCTCTGGGTTATTACTTTTGCAGAACTTGTTTCACAACACATTTTGGCAGTGGTACTCTAGCATACATAAAATCGGCGCAGAGTTATCTGCAGTTGTTTTCGGATGTTATGGAGTCTATTGCAAAGTCATAAATGTGCAAATTATACGTTCGCTGTCGTTAACGACAAGCTGAGCATCCATATTTAGTGCTAATGTGCATACGTGATCACATATGCCATGTGTGTGTGCGCCATTAGGGAGGCTAGGCCAGGAAATGGAGGGGGAGGGGGCGGGGAAGCGCAGAGCGGCAACGAGAGTTCCGCCAATTTCTCAGCTATGCGTTCACGTAAGTCTCAGTGGTTTGCTCTTGCCACGTGGCGTGTGTGACTCTGGTGGCAAACACGGAGTCAAATGAGGAACAAAGGCACAGAGTCCTGGCTGAATAGATGAAGAGGCAAATGTGCCTTGACTGTGCCCAGCTGTGAGCGACATCTCAACCAAATTCAATGACCATACCAGCAACAGCAGCAGCTACAGTCAAGTGGGCAACGGTCGAGGGAGGGGGAGCGGCACAGGACAAGCCACAGACGACGTCATCGCATTGAAAACATGAGTCTGCTGCCTTTGGCCGCTCCTAGCCAATGGCAAACATTGAACACGATGACAACGATGACGGCTAAAACAAAGGCGTGTGTATCGACTGCTCTCGCTCCTGTTTCTGTTTCATGTTGCAGTTTGAAGGGAACCGAGCCCATCAGCAAGCAGACTGGCCATGTCAGCAGCCATCGAAGGGAGCAAGAACAGAGGGCAATACATGCATACAGTGAGCCAATGTTGGTGCATGTGAGAATGAGTGAATGTGTTGCAGTTTTTACTGCACAGTGTTGGGCACAACTGTTGCCAACTTGCGACCCGAACACAGTCAAAATCAAAGCTACATTCATTTGGACAGATAGATTACAGCTGTAACAGCGTCATGTTGAACTCATCGATGACAGACAGCCTCCTACTCATTATTCTAATTAGAAGCAGGAGGAAAGTACAAACACACATTCAAAGAGGGAGAGATGGAATTATTGGGAACTGCCAGCAGCTGAAATTCCTAGTAGTTGATGAAATCTTTCAACGCAAAGACTCACTTCCGACCGATGTCGACGTGGATGTGAATGTGGATGTGAATGTGAATGTGGATGTGGATGGTGTTGTGCGCTCCATAAAATCAACTCTTAACCAATCTGTTTCATCCAATGAGCGTCGCCACATTTGTTGGTGCGACAAAGAAACCACGCTCACCATCGCCACACACAGACACACACAAACACACACAATCGCAGAGAGCTAACCAAAGCAGCCGACTATTTTCAAGGGAACGCCGTGGAAGGGAGCGAGGGGAGCCCGAGCTGTACTCTGTCATGGAGAAGAAAACTAACCACAGCTGCACGTGTGTGCGGGGCCCGAATGGAGGAATGGAGGAATGGAGGAAGCGGCAAGTTTGCCACACGTGGCGCATACGGAAAAACGGAAAGCGGAAAGGAAGCACGCCGAAAAGACTTTCCCCACCTCCCACGTCGCCGCTTGACACGCCCCGCTGTGGGCCTGCGTCGGCGTCGACGACGTTGTCAGCGTCGGCGTTACAACTTCAACATGTGGAAAAAAGTCAGGCAGACAAGCCCACCGATTGTGGTGTCGCGTTTGTAGTGAAAGTGCCACCGCATACACACGCACACACGCAGAATGGGTGTCGTTGGTTCGGAAAGAAAAACTACATGACATGTTTCAACGTCAAGCTTCAACGCTGCGAGCTGGGGGATGGGACGGACGGATAGCACAGCAGGGGAGAGACACCAGCGTCTCCCGCCTTATCAACAGGCGGCAGAGCTGATAAAACAGGAAGGAAGAAGAAAGGGAGCGCAGACAGACGCCCCGAAATGCGAATTAGGCAGCAAGCGTTTCGTGGTGTCGTGTCTGTGGCATCGCAGCATCGCAACATCGCCTGCTCCCTTCACGTCGATCGCTGGGACACTGAACATATCACTCTGTGTACACAAACTCATTGAAAACAACGTAAAAAATGCTTACTAGCGAGTGTGATCGATTTAGAGATACGCGTACAACTTTAAAGCTATTTAAAGGACTACGAAGTATCGTTTCCGATATTTGGCGGCCTTAAACCCGAGTTGTTCTTAGGTACAGTCAAACAGACAGACGAGCAGAGGTTAATTATAAATGGGCTTACAGATGCCTCCTGCCTGTGACACGTTCCCTCATAAGACCCTTCTAGCAAATTGATAGCGGGTATCACAATGTGCGCGTTGATTCTGTGTGAGCAGTTGACGGTCTCGGTCTCGGCCGCGCTGTCGCGGCATCATGTGGTGTGGTGTTGGAGTCCTCGCTGTTGTTGGAGTCGAGGCTGGAGTCGGTGTCGCTTTCACCCACACCATAATGTAATTTATTTTTGGCGCAATTGTGGAAGAGCAGGCAGCCAAACTCCGCTCTTGGCCAGGACAACGACTGCAGCCAATCCACAGACAGTCGCCCAGTTTCCCTGCCTCCCGCCGCTCACGTCGGCGGCGCCTCTTGATGGTAGGTAGCATGTGGGGGTATTAAGTGTATTCCACATGAGTGGATTTGCCGAGATTCGCGACGGTTCACAGCGTGTTAGCTGTTTAACCTGGATCAAAGCGAAATCACTTGCAGCCAACAACGTGGTGTCGCCAATCTATCCATTCAGCTGCCGTCCATCCGTCCATCCGTCTGACTGGCAGCCCCCATTCATCTATCAATTAGAACAGCTCAGAATGTCAATGTCGGAGCATCGCAGCGATGTCATTATCAATTTAGATCGCATCTAAATTGCCCGTTTTGTGCATAACAAATTGGCAATAATAAAACAAAGGGCGCTGATAACGCCAATTGACCACTTGAAACGCAACGCAGATTGGCTCCAATCGATCGAAAGCCTTCTGTCGACGTAAACAAATAGGCCAACAACAATGACAACAACAACAATGGCAACAACACGACCAGCAAATAGTTATTGCCATAACTAATATCAACACTAGCATATATTTATGTTTGTTTTTATGCCTCGCGCACATTTCCGCATTTTCGATTCGCATAAATACTCGATACAGAATTGTTTGTTTTGAATGAGATTTGAATAATCGATATGGAACAGGGATTTGTCCAGCGACTTGTCGCAAATTTGTAGTGCTTGAATCTGAATGGGAATGTCGTGCGATTTGTTTATTTTATGCCTGGAAAATTGTTAAAGCGTTAAGCAAACATTATTTATTCCTCACCGTGCTTTGGGACAACTGCGCAAAGTTTACTTCGGGTTTTTGGAGACCTGCTGAATGGTTGACTGCTTTTTGGGTCCATTTCAGCAAATTAGGTTGTAGTCGCGTTCACGCTTTCGCTTTCGCTTCAGTTTCAGCTTCAGATTCAGCCCAGTTTGAGATGCTGCGCAGCGACTTTGCATACCTCGTAACCGAAGGCTAATTGCCATCGAGGGGGCAGGAAGCACGCGCTCGCTTATTGTCAAAGCCAGCGAGGCTGAGCCTGAGACGAGCTATGGACTGGAATCTGTGCCACGAGAGCATGCGGCATGTGACACAGCGACATCATTATCATTGCCAACGACATTGCGTCATTAAACGAGATGCTCAACAACCGGAAAGCCAAATGTCCTTGCGATCGTCAACAGTCTGTTTGACTCACTGTGAATGTGTATAGAGATGGATGTGTTTGTGGCATGCAACACTTTGCAGCGGCAAACAGTTGCGAATACCTGCGAATTCGGTGTGTGCTTGTCACGTGTCCTGGCAGGCTATGAGATTGAGCGGGAGCTCATCAAGTCACCCGCCCTATGAGTTTCACTTTGGCCAATGCTGCCCACAGGGACTGAACTGTGAATTTATGGCATGCATTTGTTTTGCACTCTCGATTTGATTAATGTTGTGACAGCTTTACAAGTGTCGCGCCCCGAGACCTCAGTGCGGCAAAGTTCATGGGGGGATTCATCATTTACACAGCTGACTTTGGCCCCCTGTTGGCCAAACTGGAACAACAGTTGTCTGTGCGTGAGTGTGGGAATACACTCAAACTATGTGGCGATAAAATGTTAAATTCGAAAGACAAATTTACTTGGAGACTGACAAAATGCTCGCAATGAAATTGAGATGTGCGATTTAAGCTGTTTGTTTAAACCCAAACCGAAATTCTACGAAAGTTGGCCAACAAAGTGTGATTTAAGCTTGTTGGATTTCTTAAATTGCCTCAAAAAGAGTCGCTCAAAGCAGAGGAATAATAAATCCCTGAATTGATGAAAGGTTAAACAACAAGAAAATGTAATGTGGCAGATATCATTCTATCTTGCAAAAAGAAATGCGAAAGGGGGCAACAAAACATTGGAATGAAAGTCAATTAGAAAGGCTTAAAACATCTTTCTCGCTGTGTAAAGCGAATATTCAGCCGACTGTCGGACGGAAAGGACATAGCAGGACTTTTTGTAGACATAACCCTGACTTCTATGTTGCGTGCTTCTCTCTGCCAGAATGATTGAGGCGTTTGTATAATCCGTTTGTCATGGCCTCTGACAAAAGCTAATTGTCGCTAGTGTTGGCTCTCATTCAACATCTGTGTGTGTGTTTGTGTGTGTCTGCCTGTGTGTTTGTGTTTGTGTGTTTGTGTGTGTGCGCGTATCCATTTGAAAGGACTCGCAAATGGTTTTATTGTGACATTTCATTTTTACGCCCTGTGAATGCAGATGGTCTTGATTAATTATCGCCAAACTGTCGGGGCTCTGACGTCGCCGACAAAGAGTTGGCTCCCAGATTTCGTCGTCCTCTGACAGCAGACGGCAATCGCTTTGCCCGATGTGGATTATCCTTGTCCGGCCCACGCAAACAGAAGGACGAAGGGATAGACAGACAGACAGACATACATCGGGCTGTGTGAATTCAGTAAGCTGTGCTTGCAACTGGTTGCGACAAGAGCTCTTTCGGCGTGTCGGCGATAATCAGTTGGCAACAAAGTTTTAAGCGCGAACTCAACCGCAATTTCCGCTTCACCAAGATAAACGATGCGTAGTCTCAACGAGGACAAGTGTGGAGGGAGGAACTTGAAATAGGGGAGCGGGGCATGCCTCGCTCACGTACAATTGTTTACCGAACATAATTTATTCAAAATGAACATTTAAATAGGTGCCGCGTCGTGGAATATTCATTCGCATTTAAATATGCAAATTGTGAGCAACATTTGGTGCGATTGAATGCTTCGCTCAGCACTCCGCACTCTGCACTCCGCACTCCGCACTTTGCTCCGTTGTTGCACATGGATACGTTTAGCCTCAATTTAGGCTTAATTATGTTTGCCGCACAACACAAACGCACATTTGAAACTGGGCCGTGGCCTCTGGCCTGCTCGAGGTTTCTTTTTAAGGAGGCCCTTTCCCTAGGGAATGCACAGCAAAAGTCGCCATTAAAAGTGCACACAATAAACTCGAATGTTCGAGTATGTACGGAATGTAGTTACTTCGCTCCGATGGCCGAATAAATGGTCAATTGCAATTTAAATCTGTATGCTACACACACACACACTATCAAACAAGCGAAACACAATTGTTGGCCACTCAGATTCCGGATAAAGAAATTTCAATCCAGGCATCACATCGCAACGATTTAATCGATGACGTTCAATCGAGAGTCAAACAACAGACCAAGGGCTTCTGCCCTTTGGCCATCTCCCATATAAAGAATGTTTGCAGTTCGTGTGAGTGTGTCTGTGTGTGTGTGAGTGTGTGTGCGAGACGTCAGAGAATGTTAACCTTTAACCGGTCGATCTGCGGTTGACACTGTTCGTCGTCTGCATGTGGAATTTATTTATCTTGGCTTTATGCAAATGTGCCCGACAGCTTCTCCTGATTCTCGATTGTCATGAGAATCTGCTGCTTAGACATCGATTCGCTCTGCAGTTATATCGGCTATTTGACTGCAATCAACATTCACTTGCAGCATATACATATATATGATGTGTAGATAAATAAGTCTGCTTACACAACTGTTTGGGGGATTCTTCGAGAGCAATCCATTCAACAGCAGTAAAAGGTGAGGTCCAAATTAATTAAGGGTCTATCTACTCGTGGTTTCTGACTGATTGCCAATCAACAGGGTGGCTGTGGAAATGCATTCGATACAGAGTCTTCGTTCCAAGTGGTGATTAACAAAGTTTGCAAATTGCGAATAGTCCTTGTCTGAAAACTGTTGCATATCCCCAGGCGTTTTGCGAGAGACATTTTGAATTATTTGGTGCGTTGAAAAGCGGATGAGTTGCTCAAATCTGTGTTGGGAGAGTGAGATTGTGATTGTTTATATTCCAGAGTGGAAAATGGATAGCAAAGTCAATGCAAACAGGGCTGCCTGGATGTACAAATGTGGCACTTAACCCCTTAACAAATGTGAAACTCCTTTTGTTTCGGAAATTCTGAATAGCCGGTTGCATTGTGTTCCTTCAAAGTGCGACCTGCTAAGGGCTACTTAGAAATATTACTTTTCACACGGCCTAAAAAAGGACAACAAATGGGTGAATACAAAAAGCTGGCATAAGAGCCTTGTGTCCACACTCTATTGTTGTCAATAGTTACATAAATTTGAATCAAATTAGGTCTTCAAAGCCCCCAAAGTGACCAAAACACTAACGCATGTGTTGCGCATTCGTGTATAAGAGTCGTTGTCTCTCTCTCTCTTTGTTGTGTTTGTTGCCAGCGTGTGTTCTCTGGTTGTTAGCAACATGTTGCTAGCAACATTCTAAGAGCGAAAACTGCCAATTGTAATTGCATGCTCAGCTCTTTGCTGGCATTTACCTGCTGCCAACTATTTGGCATAGTTTTGATCTCTCTACAAATCGGATAAATTAAATGTATATTCGTTATTCATTTGGACTGCAGCTGTCGAGCGTATGAAGTGAGAAATAGACCAAAACATTTACTTTTGTTTAGATTTTCTTTTTTTAAATTTACAGTAAACATTGTATTTTTGATAAATGTACATATTTAAAATGTTAATTTTATGATATGCAAGTCAAATAATAATACTGTACATAAAAAGCTATTTATAGTCTAAGAAATATTATGATACTTGATTTGTTATTTATTTGTGCTTTTAAATTCTGTCGCCGATCTCGAGCTCCTAATCGTTCAATGCTTTGAGGGGGTTGCTTCAACTTTAGACTAAACTCCAACAACACGTTGTCGCTGCGAGAGAGCAAAAGTGAGAGAGGCAAAGAGAGCGAGCACGTGCCTCGCTAGCAAGTTTGTTGCTATTGTCGTCTCGTGTCGTGTCGTTGGGGCGCCTGCTCAGCCGTTGAGTGGCTGGCAGTCTAACGGGACCAGTGGATACGTTAACAACGACGCGCGGTTGCTGAAAATAGTCGAGCTGTCGTTTGGTGCTCGTCGTGATGGCTTCCCGAGAGCCCCCACCGTCGTCATCGTCATCGTCATCTCTTTCGTTGTCGTCGCTCGCTTTGTAAGTGCTTCTAGTGTCTGCTGGTGTTTGATGCTGCTGGGGATGCTGTTGTTCTTCTGGTTCTTGTTGTTGTTGTTGGCGTGACATCAGCGTCAGACCGCAGATGCTGTTGACACGTTCGAAGGGCATCGCGATGCCGGGCAAAAGCCACAACTGGTGAATGCGCGTTGTGTTCTCGTTTTTGGCAAGCGACGCTTACCTAAATAAATTACAAAAAAAGTGATGCGCTCCAAAAAAACGCCGTGAGAGACCGACTGTCTACCGTGTGTCGCATTCCGCATCAGTGTCGTTGTCGTTGTCGTTGTCGGTGCCGAAGTCGGAGTCGCCTCGAATCCTGCCAATAATCGCAATGCGGCAGCTGCTGTGTTATTTGTGCAATGCGTATAAAATACGCGCTGTTCGGCCCAGTGGAAACGTGCTAATTATAATATGTTAATGTGTCTGCCAGCACGAGGACAGCAGCAGCGTTGGCAACAACGGTGCCACAAAGAGTGCAACTTGTGAAATTGGCCAAAAATTGCGCGACCACAAGCCCAGAGGCGAGCAAATAGGCTGAGGCGGCAAATGGTGTTGCCAGCGACTGAGACAGCGACAGACGCTAATAGAGGGGAGGGGTGAAAAGGAGGTGGGCGGGGGAGCAGGCAGTGCAAATATTTGGCACATACCCGAGCTGCTAACAGCCAGCGAACGGCGGGCTGCGAGCACAAAAGTCGACGAAACGAAAGCAACAAAAGCAATTATGCAAATATTGCAAAAATAACGCCAGCAGAGCATTACAAACGCGTGTGTGTGTGTGTGTGAGTGTGTGTGCCTGTTTGTGATGCGTGAGAGTGTGTGTGTGTGTGTGTGGCCAACTCAAATTGATTAGCATAAGCGGATGCGGCCCTCCGTCCTGCCTCTTTTGGCTTCAAACTCACACACTCGCACATTTATCGACTTTAACATGTTCTATATGCAATTTCCCCCACACCCTCAACACACACACACACACACTCTGTATCGCTTTGTGTGTGCGATGTGCACAATTAGCGTCAAAGTCCACAAAATCGACTAATCAAACAAAGGGACGACGACGGCATCGTTGGGGAAAACTCGAAATTAAATTGGGGGATTTTTCACGCCTCTGTTGACGTCCTCGACGTCGCCTTGCGCTGCCGCCCTGCTTCTGCCTCTATCTCGGCCTCTCGGCATCATTCGCAAAATACGCGCGTAATCTATTTTCATCGCTCGACTTATTTTAATCTAGACACGGCCCTCTCAGTCTGCAGACTGCGGCTGATGGCTGAGCCAAGATATTCGCAGCAGTCAAAGTCAATTGGTTTACTGGGTAGCCGAGTGGCCTCCTTGCTTTGGCAGCGCAGCAGGACAAGGAGAGTCTTGCGAGTGCCGCTCGAGACGCGGCTTTGCATTCGCCGTTTGCGAAATTAAAAGTAATTTTTAAGGATTTATCACGGATTTGCAGCATCATCGTTGTGACTCGGCAAAAAATGAGACGCTTCCTTTAGTCTCGATTCCGATGTTATATTTGTGTTTTTATTTTTGGTTTTGCATTCGGATTATAAATGGATATTAATACGCGTAATTTACATTGCTGCCACTTGCCACAGTTACTCAAGTACTCAGCCACTGCCACTGTCGCTGCTACTTGCAGCACTCTTCCTCTCTTCCTCTCTCTCTTTGTGTCATTGCCACTGCCAGTGCCAGAACGGTGCTCTCCCTCCAGCCTCAGCTGGCGACTCTTGTGCCGGGCTGCCTCGAGTTGCGCGCGTGTAATTAAATTATCACAACTTTATCGCGTAGGATGAGAAAATACTCGCCCGGCAATTTCTGGGTGGATTGGGACGCGCGTTTGGCGAAGCGAAGCCAAAATCGCTGGGCTACATTGGAATCTCAGCGCAGCTTTAGTTAATTACTTGCTTAGATTTTCCGGAACTTTCGGTTAATTAGGAGATGCCTTTGCTTTCAACTCCTCAACCTGCCCGAGGCGATGCTAAACTACAACTTACGTAATTACGGCTTGCAACAGTCAAATGCAGCCTTCAATGCAGTTGGGTTTAATAAGAAAAAAAAAACACTTATGCGATTTATTACAGAGAAGAAAATGGATTTTTCGTATCGTATTAAAAGCAAACGAAATACAACCAGACAATAAATTGTAATTCAACTGGATTTATTTCTGAAAAGTTAATCCTTCTAAAGACAATTGCGTTCGCAAGCCAAACGAATATATTTACAAACATGCATGCAAATACTCGCAGTTAAATCTATTTATTCATGTGTTTTTTTATTTTAAATTTTATCAGTTTGAAAACTGAAAGAAATCCATAGCGAAGAGACGTTTTTATGTTGTATTTTTTGCGATTCGTTGTTTACATTTAACATGTGAGCCAATATTGCAATATTCCGATATTCGAACTGTTTTACCCTGGAGTATTTTAGTGAATGGGGTAGAATTGATTCACAGAAATCAATATGAATTGAATACCCGCAAATAAATTGTCACACAGTTATTTATGAAATATTTCATTTGAATCACATCAAAATTGATAAAGGGTATCTCCCAGTCGCAAGCTCTCGAACCTAGCTGCACCATTTCATATTTGTTATTGTTGCAGAAGTTTTTGGTCTTTTTGTTTTGTTGTTCTTTCATTGTGGATATACGAATGCGAATATTTACATTACTTTTAATGTACGTCCAGAGCAAAGGAGTCGCATCGGAATCGGAGTCGCAGTCAGAGTCGGAGCCGGAGCCAGAGCCAGAGACGTGGACGGAGTCGTTATGTTCGAGCTTCACTCCGAGTCCGGCGGGCATTTAAACATTTTCCGGGTTTTCACTTGCTTTGCACTTTTTCCCTGGCACCCACATACCACATACTCGGCTCGTTGTCGTCCCCTTTCTCGTTTTCATTTTCGTTTTCGTTTTGGCTCTTTTATTATTATTAAACCAAAATAAATTGTTCGTTCGTTTGTTTGCTCAACAGAGTGTTACTTTTTAAAGGCTCGCCCAGCAATGGCAACCCCTCCGTCCCAGGTTCCCCGTCCTTCGGCCCTCTGTGTTCTGTCCACAGCCGAAAGCGGTTTATTGGCAAAAAGGCATAGAAATATTGTGTTCCCTTTGGAGACGACGCATCGAACACATGTTATACATTCTTTTTGTTTTCGTAAGCACTTTCTCGCCGCCTGCTGTCCCAATTCTATGGCTCGCTCCTGGTCCCCAGTCGGTGTCCTGCTCCCCCTCCCGCCTCTGCTCTTGTGCCCAACAATCACAATCACAGTCCCTGCCGATGCTGCGACGGTTTTGTTTGCTTGTTTGCACATTCTTAACTGGCAATCAGGAGCCCCAGTCTACGCTCCAACCGCCCCCCAAATTGTGGGCCTGTGTGAGCATGTGTGTGTATGGGATTGTAATTGTTGAAGAACTTTTGTCATTTTGCTAATTTACCATTATTTACTTGTTGTTTACATGGCATCAGCACAGAGTTTATTATCTGCAAATTTGGCCCCCAAAAAATGCAATGAACAATGCCAAGTTCTTGGGGGGCCACAATCAATTCATGCAATATCGTTTCGATCACTTATATTTTATTTTTCTATTAGGCTCAATGTGGCCTTAGTTAAGTAACCATGTCAACAATTTATGTGTCATTATCTGCAGCACGTAGAGAATCGAGTTGTCTGATTGACGCCCTGGTGGAGAAAGAGCAGAATCCAAAGAACTCTCGGAAAGGCATTTGCGAAGCATTTAATTGGCGTTTAGTGGCATCAAGGCCAAATGAAACGACTTGACTGTGGATAGTTAACCCAGAATTTGAAAGCACTAATTAATTGCAATCAATTCCAGTTGACTTCTCTCAGCGCTCCACTCGCAACACTGAATTTGATGTTCTAATCAGCTATTTATTTTGGGATTCCCCTCCTGACATCTCACTCATTTCGCTCATTTTAGGTTTTCGCTCTGGCCTCCACTGGCTCTAATATTTTATTAACGTCTCGCGCTGCGGCTTGTCTATGAGCATCAGTGTTGGTTTCACTTGTTTGTTTACTGTTTGTGTGCTCAGTGTGTAAGTGTGCGAGTGTGCGAGTGTGCGAGTGTGTGTGTCTGTTGAGTCGAGTTAACTAGGTCAGGGGATTAACTTTGTTAATAATAAAACACGCAATATTGCCACTGCAGCTGCCGTGAACCAATTCCTTTGCTCCAAGTAGCAGCTGGCTTTAAAATTTCCGTTCAGCTTTGCGCGCCACTAAAGAAAGGTGGACAGGACAGAACAGGACTGAGGGGCTCACAGGCGAGCAGAGAGGGGAGAGAGGAGCGGGTCATTGGTTTGGTTTTTGTAAGGCTTGCAAGGAGGGGGTTATTTGCGGAACGCTCTGATTTCGCTTCGCAACGCAGAGTTTTTGCGAATCGCAACGTGGCTGGCAAGGAATCTTCTGAATTATTTATGACAATTAAGTTGTAATTTCATTTTATTGCCTTCAACAGAGCCAACATTTCACCGTCCGCGTATGCTCGCCACTGCCCCAACCATCCACCGCCCACATCCTGCGTTTGCATCGCAAGCTTTCGCCTCGTCGTCCTTGTTGTCGGCTCGTATCCGTAGTTCGGCACCTCCAGCTCGCCTCAAGTCGACTCCGTGTTTCATTGTTCCTCGTCATTTCACGCCACGCAGCTGCGCAGCTTCGACATGACCATCGTCCCATCCTGGCAGCAGCCAGAGCATCCAAGGCATCCATGCCATCCTTGCCATCCAGGCCATCGTCATCTTATGCCCATTCAGCGCCCCTTTCATTTTACTTTCGCCAAAATGCCATCGTAAAGCGCAAAATATATGTTCTTGCCCTTGATACCACGAACCGCTTTTTGTTAAGTTTCACTCGTTTGTTTTGCAGCTATATCTTGCTTTTTTCGGTTGTTTTGGTTTTCTTGCTTGTGGCATACGCACTTTATTACTTATATATTCTCATATAATATGTTAGATGCTCCAAAAAAAGCTCTGTACTGTACACTTAACGAAATAACAGAGCACCTGTTCCAATCTTGCGTTTTGGGCGGTTTAACTTTTACGCACGAAAACTTTTCCTCTTCGCGTTTTTTACGAATTGTTCTCATCAGTATTTTTGTATATAATCAGAAAGTATTAGTACTTTTCTGAAGCTATCTCGTCTTTCACATGTCCTGTCTCGTCTTCCGTTTCGTCAGGTCTTAGAGGGTATTACGAAGTTGCATAACAATGGAAAAATAGGGCTTTAGTAAATTTCTTTGGAGCTGTCATAAGTGCTGAAAAAAAAGAAAAGTTAAAGTCACCTACCTATAGATATCATTGGAGATGGGCAAGAAAATTGTGGTTAACTTCTTGGCAACGTTGAATGAAATCAGATTTTTAAGCTCAGCCACGCGTTTCATTTTCGTTACGGGTTGAGAGACAGAGAGGGGGGGGGGGATTAAAGGTGAGCCACAACTTGAATAGAATACCTGGCAAAATGTGCAGAGCAGAAAAGTGAAAAAATACTGAAAGGGCCGAAAAGGAAGCAATTGCGGGTTGCTTGGCTTGACTGAGGGCTAACTATGTTGCTCGCATCCTCATCAAAACCAAGTCCAGGCCAAGTCCAAGTCCCGCCCTCCCCGCACGCTGCTGTCTAGGCGAGCACATTTAATATTCTGGATGTGCAGCAAGCACAGATGCTCCGAGATTTGCACGAACCCAGATCAATTATTTAGTGAATGAAGACGCCTTGGTCCTTGGTCCTGTCACGTGGCTGCTTCAGATTTTTTTCTCTGAGGCGTCTGAGCAGCCATAAGATACGAAGTTCGGGGACTGAGGGCAGGATGGTGGCAGCTAGTACATGTACCAGACATTATTTAATAACACATTCTAGTTACAGTTGCCAATGAAAGTTGCACGGCGAGAGTCGCTAACCAAATTACTCAGTGTCTTAACTTTATCCTGCCCCCTCGCCCCCACATCGCCCAGTGTTTGAGGTGACTCTCTGGCCGTTTTAATAGGTCCACAGCTGCGTCCCAGGTTGCAGCTGCTTCGTAAGTCGAGCAGCCAGTGCACTGTCAAAAGTTTTTGACACGTACAACGACTAAACTTTTCAGCGGTGGGCACAACATAAATAAACACGCCCTTGTCGTTGTCGTTGGCGTTGTGCACGCCTACGTCCCGGAAGGGAACGGGAACGGGAACGGGAATGGCACTAGGAGTGGGAGCTGAAGATTGGCAGCGGGTCCGGAACGTGACCAGCGGCCTGCTGCTGTTTGTCCGATTTGTCCTTTGACGCTGCTGCTTTGCTGCTCGTAAATTTTTCAACAAGTTTTTATTATGGTTGCGTGTCCTTGGCAGCAACAACAGCAAGAAATAATAATACCAAACACCAGCCTACCCTAAATAATACACCTACACACACACATACGTCTTTGGTCGGATGTTTTTTATTTTATTTATTTAATAACATTTTGGAATACGGGTGCAAATAATTTATGGCTCTGGAATTTGCACATTAATCCTACGAAATGTTGCCAAATTATTGAGCTAATAAATATTTACCTTGCTTACTACCTCCTTCTCCGCGCTCGCTTCCCCTCCTCCCCCCACAAACAGTTTCATCTGAAACAGAGAACAAACTTTCCAATCCCTGTTGGCAGAGCTGACACTAAGCCATAATTTTGATTTAGCCCCCTGAAAAGCTGCTTGAGATTCGTAAAGCGTGCATTTATCTTTACCGAACACATTGGTGTCGACAACAGTAACAATAGGAGAGGGAGCCGAGACCGAAGCAAGGGTTTTGTCGGGCCCTAAAACTAAGGGCAATCACAATATTCACAATCCTCTGGCAAGGCCAAAGCAGTCCAAACCAAACCAAACCAAGACCAGGCCAAGCGGCAACAAGGCTATCAATCACTTGCTTGTGAATACAAGTATGAATTTTGTATTTTGGATTTTGGGGCAATTTGACCTGGCCGAGAAGATTTATGTGCGTGTGTGTGTGTGTGTGTGTGTGCAGCTTGCAAGAAATATTCATTTTCAATTCGCAGCTGATGAATCTATTCAATCGTATAGGTATAGGTAGAATCTGCTTTAATCAGTCACAGGCAGTTGGCTGGCTCCTTTCCAGCCTTCCCGCTCTCAGTTCCGCTTACCAAAAACACATCGCCAATTTGGCAATTGCATTTGCAAATTGGCCAAAAACGATAGACAGTTAGGTAGTTAGTGAACTCTAGTGAAGACTAATTCAAATTTACATTTGCGACGAATCAAACAGTTTGCCAAATTATTCAACTGAGGGGACCATAAACCGAATTTTCAGCTGTCTGGCGGTCCCAAAAACCACTGATGAATGTCGGCGAGACCATCATCCTCAGTGTATTCCGTGTTTTGTATGTTTGCGGCCAACGGACACACAGATCCAAACAGTGTTCATCCCATGTGCCACATGCCATGGCGATGGGATCTGATGTGTTGAAAGTGCAATTGATTTCAGTGGATGCCGCGATTCGTGTGTACCACAGGGTGAAAATGGCAGCAGAGAGCAGCAAGTGAAAAGAGAAAACAGAAAATGAAATCCGAAAATAAAAATAAAAATAAAAGCAAATAGCAGCAGGCAGGCATTTTGATATTTCCATTCAATTTCCATTGCGCGGACGACGGATGCGTTCGCTGACCGACAAATTTCAATATGATTTCAATTTTCCACTAAATTGAACTGAGCACAAAAGATGAGAAAATTACGAGCGCAGCGTTACGCTCAAATAAATTCGAATAAATAACTGAAACTGTTAATACTCCTTCCAACTCCTGTCATTAACAACAACGACAACAACAACAACAACTAGTTGTAGTCGCTGTCTAAACCAGGATTCAGATTCAAAGCGACCAAACAAACTGTTTGCAGAGTGAGACTTGCAGCTTGCGGCAGCGGATGCGGATGCTGTGGCCCAAGATGAAAGCTAAAATATTCGTTTATATTAATTTTGGTGCTCACGAAAAGCAAGAAAGCAACAAAAAATGCCAAAAAGCTAAAGAAAAACACATCGAAAAGCCATAAACCAAAGTTCGGCTGAAAGTTCATCATCGTGAGTGGTAGATGCAACAACCACTACAAAAACCTTCAACAAACTGAGCCAGCAGCAAGTGAAGCGACGGCACGACAGACATCCGACAGATTCCGATTCAGATCCAGATACAGCTATAAAGGCAAAGCGAAAGACGTCGGCGACGTCGACGTCGACATCGACGCCGCAGTCTCAGTCGATGCCTTTGGAGCAGCTGCAGCCCCAGAAACATAATGGTGTCACTAGTGGAACCGAGGGTCTCAAGTGTTGTGCTTTGCTGTGTTGCAAGACGCGGCGAGGGAGGGAGGGGCAAGCACTTTCCGCTCAGTTTACAAAATATGAAGTTTGCTTTTGAAAGTTTGCGGTTTTTGGGTTTCCTTGGTTGCCAAGCGAACAATAAGAAAGCGCCGAGAAATACATTAAGCTAAACCTAAAGAAGCATTTTTCAGCCCAACCATGCCAGCTAAACATATGCAGGTTTTCACTCTCTTTCTGTGAGTGTGAGTGTGTGTGTGTGTGTGTGTATGAGTGTGACGTACTTACTCATAGCTCTTAGGATAACAAGGGATTTGTTTGGTCTCAACCCGATCCGCAGCTTGTGGCTCCCTTCAGCGTCTCGTCTCAATGGTTTCGGTTTAGCTTTCATCAGTGTCGTGCTCAGCCGTCACTCCAGCGGGACAGCTTCCTCTTCCTCACCCGGACGGGCAGGAGAGGACAGACAGAACAGGACACGACAGGACAGGCCGTCAGGATAGTCAGGCAGACCAGCCAGCCGAGTTGGGCCAGTTGAGCCGTCCGCAAGTGTCAGTTAATGAATGTTTTGTCATACTTCTCGCATCTTTCACTGTCCCAAACGCAAACCTCAACTTGAGGCAGCTCTCGCAAACAGTTTACATTTGTGGGCTACACACACACACCCACACACACACACACATGCATAGACATATGGTTTTTGTATGTATTTTTTTGGGTTCTAGGGTGTTTGCGTGAATAGTCCCATTACTCATCTTGAACGGGATGCTTGCCTTGCCACTGCTGTTGCTGGTAGAATTTCATGGATAAATGAACTCAATTGATACCTTTTGTGTACTTTTAATCTAGTCATAGAACGCCCCCAGCTCCGAAGCCGATCATCAGCATTGAACGCACGAAGCCCCCTGAGCAAGAACACTTTCAAATAAAGTCCTGTCGAAAAATGCCAGCTGGCAAAATAGAAAATCTCTTATGCATAAATTTATATTTTTGCTATACTTTCGTTCTTGTTTTTGCATTCATAAGAAAAAAACGAAATGTAAAAATAAGTTTCACTTGCCCAAGAAAAACTAAAAGCGAGTTTGGCAAAGCTTTTCATCTGCATACTGAACTTTGACTAGTCGAATTAAAGCAACAAAATATGAATTTGTATTTGTCGACTAGTAAACTCGGCTGCTGCTTTTGGGTTTGATTATTTTATTTGCGATAAAAACCCCTCATTATAATTGATGAAATAGTCTGGAATTTTGTTAATTAAAACTTCTCTCCCCGTATTTCAAACTAATCGAAACCGAAACCATTTTCTCTTGAATCGCACATAAATTAGAAGCCCAACAATTTAACGTAAATTATTAATTTTGACGACAAAATAATCCCAGGGGGAATTGATTTGAAGTTTTAAACTGGGGTGGGAGCGTTAGAAAAGGGGGCCGAAATGAAAGCAATTAATGCTGGGTATTTTGCCGATAATCCTGCCGCAGTCTCTACGCCGAATTGTGTGAAAAGCAAACAAAAAGAAAAAAACAAAGAAAAGTTTACAAATTGTTAACCGAACTAATTAAATGTGATTTCAGCGGCGAATTTGTTTCAATTTAAAATTAATTTGGAATTCAATAAATAAAGCCCCAAACCCAATTAAGGCACGCGTCGCGAAATTACGAAAAATAAATAATTCAATAATTTGTATCGCTTTTAAACAGACCAAGCAAAAAATGTTCAAAGCCAATGAGGGTCTCCTTTTTTTATCGTTATTAAATAATCGAGTTATCAGCAGCAACGAGGAGTACTAAAATCTTGTTTTTTCTATCGCTTCGTTGCTGTATAAATTAAAAAGAGGAGACCGCAAAAACACAACAAAATGCAAAGAGTGTGAAATATAATTAATTGTTTTACGGGCAGAGCAAACAAACAAAAAAAGAAGTAACAATAACAACAACAAGTTAAATCAACAGCAACAAATTGGAAACATAACAAAGCCAATGTGCAACCTAATAAGTGCAACAGTAAAATACATTAAATAATGAATGTTGATGTGATAAAAAGTGACACGCAACAAAAAAGATATAAATCTGTATTCATTTCATTCATAATAATAATACTTCTTTGGCACAGTAGCAGACGAAAGGATGCAAACCCAATCGCATGAATACGAATATGAATACGATAACGAGTAATCGTTTGAATGTGGATGTGAATGTGAATGCGAATAACAATATAAATATCAGTATGGATATGAACATGCAGCCGAGTATATTGACCAGTCTTTAGAGCCATTTCACTCGTCGCCGTTAACAATAAATTCGAGTATGAAAATTCCAAAAAATGCAAATTGCCAAATCTGAGGGTGCACAATAAAAACGACCATAAAGAACATCAAATCAAGAGCAGACGCCAAACGACGATAATATTGGCCAGGCCACATACAGTCGAGGAAAGCAGTCGAGGACAGCAGCAGCAGCAGAGCAACAACAGCAGCGGGAACAATAACAACAAGGACAAAAAGCAGCACTCTGGCCGGTGGCAATGGCCGAGTCGCAGACCCATCCCGCACAGCATCTGCAACGGCAGCAGCAGCAGCAGGAGCAGCGACGGCAAAAGGCCCAACCCCAACTCCAGCCCCAACTCCGACTCCAGCTCCATGCTAGCAAATGTCGGCACGTGCACTGTGAGAGGTCCTGGAGCGTTGGCTGGAGGAGATTCGCCTGGCTGTTGGCTGTTGTATGCCTGCTGACGCGGCCCGTCATGCCGGAAGTTATTTATCGAGTTGATCCTTTGGGTAAATGTTTTGTTTTATTTCTCCCTTTTTCCACATTCACATTTCAGCCACAGCAACAGCTACAGCTACAGCTACAGCCACAGCTACAGATACAGATATAGATACATATATAGTAGCTCTGGCTTCATGTAGAATTTCGCGTTGGTTTTGCGTTTTATCTGCAGCAATAACCATCCCCTGGCACTGTCCTGCTGTCCCTGGTCAGGGCCAGAGACAGCAGTAAGGATGGCATGTTAGCCAAGGTTTGGGTTTAGAGTTTTCCCCCCTTGGCCTGCTTTTTGGCTAATGCAGGCGCCAAGCTCCAGTCCAACCAGGCAGAACAACTCAACTGTCGTCCGCCAAACAAGTATATATATTATGTATAAATCATAATTAAGCACAAATACACATTGAGAGCGAGTGTATTTGTGAGTGTTTGTCTTGTCTGTGTTGTCGTTGTCCAGTTCGCGTTTCAGTTGAGAGTTGAGAGCAGCGTGAAACTTTCGCTGCTGATCTGTAAGCGAGAGCAGCCAAATATTTATGTTCGTCATTAATGATTAATAGGACAGCCAAAGCAAACAATCATAAATTAAACCACATTAATTAACTGACTGCCCGTCGCAGCAGATATTCGAGTGCCCGATGGAGACGGCGCTGCTGGTGTTGGCCATGGCCCATATCCAAATCAATGTTGAGCTGATTTGAAACATTTCTTATGGGCGAGAGCATAAAAGATTTTATGGTCGAAGGGCGGAGGGATGTGGTTTCAGATTCCGTTGCGTAATATCGGCCGTTCCTTCATCATGCTTTCTCTTTGTTTTGGTCAGCTCTGTTAACAGCTTCCAATATTCGTTGGGCTTATCGATTAAGGCCATCTTCAGATTGCCAACGTTAACACAAATTAATTGCTTCGTCGATATATATTTCTGTGAACAATTTAAGCAGTTTAAAACCACGCGATTCTCTTATAAACAGGAGTGAAGTATAAGAGAGTTAACAGTCGACTGTGAGAGAGAGAGAGAGAAGTACTACTCAACTTTTGGAGAGGCACATCCACAAGCTCAATGATAATTAAATAATATTTTGGCAAACTTTGTGTTCAAGTGCTTTACGGTCTGGGTCATTAATTTCAAGGCCGCGTTAGTTGATGAGCTTGTTTTCTGTCGCAACTTTGCTCTAAACCTGCAATTTATCGTGTTGTCGCTAAAGTGGCCACTGCTGCCACAATTTGGGGCATCGTTCAAAGTGGCGGAGGAAGAGGGGGAACGTGCCATAAATATTCAATTGCTGAGACTTCTGAGTTTTGGCTTTGTTCTTTTCTTTTTTTTTTTCTTTGATACTTCTAGATAGATAGATAACACGCGCAAGTTGGAACACAAGAATCTGATACATGTGTCAGTGCCACGCCCACCTAATGTCAACGACACACACACGCAGACAGTAGAGCTCTCAGTGTTGTCAAAAAATGTGAGCTGCTGGTGCCGAATGTTGCGAGTGCTTCGTTCTCGTCTAGTGGCGCCTTGGGTCGCGTTGATAACGGAACGGAAAGTTTCATGGCCTACGCGCTTGTTTCACATTTCCCCGAGTCGTCTCCTCACATTAAGATGTGCTTTAATCTCCCATCTTCTGCCTTTGCCGTCGCCGTTGCTGTCGAGTGACTGGGGAAATGCTATCCGGGGGCCCAGAGAAGCATGTCGAAAAGGAGCAAGAGGAGGAAGAGAAGGAAGGGGGATGAGGTGCCAGAGCTATGCCTTTGTCATATACGATGCCTTTTAGTGTCTTGCATGAGCTGTAAAATTTAACTGGAGGCGACAGGATGCTGCTGAACACACGAGCAGCCTCTCCACAATGGCTGCGATGGCGCTGAGTTCACCTCTGAGCCGGATTCAACTCTCTAGCCAACAGCCAGCCGCAGGGTCGTTAATATTCTTGTTTTTCTATTTCGTGCGCAATACCCTCGACAATCATTCGAGCTGCCAAGGAATGCCGAGGAGTCTGTAATTCTCGCAGATTGCCATCTGCAGCAGGGCATCTCTTAGGCGACCCTTGATTTAGTGCTCATCGTATAACACTTGCGCTCACTTTGGCTCGCTCAACTAAACAGCCAGGTAAATGCTTGCCAAAATTATGAAAAGTGAAAGAGTTATTATCATTTTATGTCGCATAAATTTGCATGCCACTTCCGCCCCAAGTGGCTGCTTCTGCTGCCAGCCTAAAGACAACGACTGCACAGCAGTGGGGGCATCCCCCACTGTTGCCTCCCACTCTAACTGCGAGTCCAACTCCTGCTGGCATCATCGCGCTCGTAAAACGTCGTCCTGCCGTCGGCCAGGATGCGCATGACTTCTGATTTATGAAAATATGAGTGTTTGTTGGTGTGTGTGGGCCTCACACACATGTAATGCGTACTTTGTACCTTGTTACCGCTGTCTGGGGGCTGTTACATTTGTCGTGCTTCTCCTGCTCCCCTCTCCCCTTGTCACGAGCATCTCTGTCTCTAATGGCCGCAACCAGTTCGCAATTACAATTATTAAGATGCTTGAAATGCTTTTCCAGCTTCAAGCTGGCAACTCAATCATGCTACTAAGCACGGTGTTAAAAAGTTTACCGCTGAACCGCAGCATCTAACCTCATAGGATTATTGTGCCTTCAGCATGAAATGGCATTTGAAGCAGAGCGAACATCTGTTATGTCATATGCTATTTATTTGGTGAAAATTTAAAATGTAATGCCTTCGAAGTGCGAACATTTCGTATCACGTTTAGTCTGGTAAAGGGTTCATGAATCTTAAATATATGGGCCATGAAACCTAAGTGTTATTAAATTGAAGCTTAATTTCAGTACTAACTTGCATTTCTTTTAACAAATTTTTGCTTATAAACATGCTTAAAGACCTCGAAGCTGGGGGTCAAATCCCCTAATTCTCAACGATGCTTAAAATCTTTATTAATCTATTCTCATTTAGTTGTCCATCCCCTAGTTTAATATTTGTAATTCTCAATGATGCTTATAATATTTATAAATCTATTCTCATTTCATCTGTTCTGCATCAGTTGATTTCAAATTCAAAACAAACACACAGAAGCTCATCCTAAACCGCGAGTCAGCAGAGCGAAACATAATCTATCTTTTAATATAGCCCTGCCCCGATAAAAAATGTGATAAAGTTGTCTAGTAATCGCATTGTGCATCCTCTTAAAAGCATCTATATTTCGAAACCAAACACTGCCTTGCTTATGATAGAGTTGAGTTGAGTAATCGTATTAGGTATCCGTTTCCAAAGCCTTTCGGGAGCGACTGGCAGTTTTAATGCCGCACGTATTAGGCTTGTCTCTGAGTGTTTTGTGTGTTGTTTTAGATATTGTCATTTTCACGCCGTGAACTGGTTTTCAATAATAGAAATATTACACTCGCGACTATCGCACACACGTGTGCATACATGGGTGTGAGTTCAGCAGTGGGAGTGGGTGTGTATATGTGTGTGTGAGTCTGTGTGTGTGTGTACATACACACGTAATCCTTACACACACAAACCCATTGCCCCAGTCGCGTTTTATGGCGTGCCCTCTCAACTAACACCCTGCTCCTACGTCTGCCCGTCATTGTAAGGCATTTGTTTTGTAGTGTAAACACTCAGTCATGCATACACACATCTATACACACACACACACACACACACCGACACACACGTAAACAATTTGGGTAATGAAGTCAGTGGCTCAGAGGACGCCCCCAACAGCAGCAGCATTGTCGCTTCTAAAGTGGATAAGAGAAATGTACAATAAACAGAAACAAATGGCAGACAATTTTTTGTTGTTTTGCTTTTTGTTATACTTACTACACGTATTTTGTTGTTGTTGTTGTTGTTTTTGGTTCTGTCTGCCGCCGCCGCTTCGCATTCGAAGATGGCGAGCGACAGAGTCAGAGACACAGAAAAATGTTGGGAAATAATTTCACATGAAATTGAATGTCTGAGTTTGCTTAGGTGTCAAGTGTCAGTTAAGTTGAAGACTGAACGATTGCATAATGGAAATTCAATTTAGGTTGCCTCGCCGCACCTCGACTCTATTCGTAATATTCATGGACTCCTATACGAGTCTTCTACATCACTATAGCTTCCCTCGATTCCCAAATGCGCCAGTCCAATTTCACCTGCCACCAACCAATTCGGAATTCAACTTCACTTCACTTGAGTTCACCTCAATGCCAACGCCAACGCCATTTAACTTTAATAATATTTACTTAAATACAATACAATAATAATCTATTTTCAATTTTCGCTCGAGTCGAGTCGATTCGATTCGATTCGAATCGAAAATTAAAACGAAAATGGGGAATTGAAAATAATAATGAACGAATGAAATCAATTTACGCTTACGTATCGAATTGACATTTTGATTTTTCTTTTTTTTTTAACATTTCACATTTCACATTTAAGACTTCCGAAGTCGTAAAATAGTTGTAAGCCATACAGTGCTGTCCAGCAGAGTGTGCACGCTGTGTGTTTGTAAAATCACTCCCCTGACTGCCAAAACTGCCAAAAATATCCCTCACTCTTGTTTGTGTATGTTCCCATTTTTGTTAGCTGGAATCAAATATTCAGTTGCGAGAAGACTTATGGTCTCTTCTCTGTTATCTCTGGACTGTTTTGTGTTTGTTTTGCTGTGCGTTATTTGGCGATTTATCGACTTTTACTTTGTGCTTCTCATATATGTATTAATGCAGCCCGATTTTCTGTTTGCTTCTGCTTCCAGCTCTGCTGGCGGCCACCTTGCGGACCTACCAGCGTGCCGGATGCGATTCAGAGCAGCTGTCACTCAGCTGTCCACGTGGTACTAGCATTTCCATAGAGCTTGCCCAGTACGGGCGGGCAGGAGGTAAGTTTCCATTGTCACGTACCGGGGAGTCAAGCGCTATCTGCAGAGATGTCGAGGAGGAGGAGGATGCGGTACTTTGAGTGGACTGAACAACAAATGGTCGGGCTCTTTGCGGACCGAAGCGAATGCCAATATCGCAATTGATTGATTGTTGCCCAAAGTTTGTTCGTTACACGCGTCGATTGTACGCATTGTATTTTACTTATTTGTGTGCACGTGCACATGTTTTGTCTCTCTGTCTGCACACTCACACACATGCACACACACACACACACTGAGTACACTTGGCACACGGAGGGCAAAGCAATGTTCTACATACGACGCCCACATATCAAGTATACGCACTGTGAGATGGTCAGTTGACCAGTCGAAGCGTTTGCATTCTGTATCTACTTGGACCATGTGCGGCTGCAGCACACTTGACGCCACTTCAGACCACTTGAGCGTGCCCTCCACACTCCTTCCTCAGTACCCCACTTGGCTCTTGAATGTGTTGGGAGCACTTGGAAAATGACAACGACACGTTCACAAAAAATTGCCCTCTCGTCCACTTGAACAGATTTATCCGACCACAGCTTGTGTCCGCCAGTGTCGCAGGAGGACCTCACCACGACCGGAAGTGCCGGCGATGCTGCTGTCATCCACAGCGGCACCGAAATCGAAGTCAAACCGCCGGAAACGTGTACCGTAAGCGGATTACAGGTAAGCTGAATCAGTATAATTGCAATTCCATCATCGTCGCACTCATCAGCGAGCAGCAAGCAGGCAGTCAGACAGCCAGACCGAGAGCGAGACCGAGACCGAGACCGAGAGCGACTCATATATGTACATTTATCCGTGGCAAAGCCTGCAACGAGACATGAGCTGAGCTGAGCTCCTTTTTCTAGAAGAGACTCTTGGCGAAAGCAATTCGGCTTACCTTTTGCGTCTAAATGTGTATTTTCCCCATTTTCCGCACGATTCCACAGTGTGCATTCAAAGGCATTCTCGAACACATCCAAGCGCGATAAAATGGCCGCTCTTTGGTCAACACACACACACACACTTGTACACACGCCAGCACATATGAGTTGAGCAAATAGATGGAAAAAAGAGAGGAGAAAGTAAATCAGTGAAGTAGAACGATGCCATAAAAACAGCAATAATTCATAATGAAAATCGATTCGATTCACTTTGGACCAAGCGGAGGGCATAAATCATAAAACATTTTTAGGAACTCGCCCAGCCAAATCGAAAGCCAAAGCCAAAGCCAACGCCAACGCCAAAGCTTAAACCATCCCAATACACAGCATTTAGAATTATATACTCATCAGTTGTGTTTCTGTGCCCATCGATAAAATCTCTCCGGCATTATCACTGCAAAATATATGATTTTTTACAGAGAGAAAAGCAATATTCGGGCAGCGATTAGGCAATAAAGAGTTGAAAATTGAAGACCACAAGAGAATGCCATAAAAGTGGAGGAAGCGTTTCCATAAAACTTCATTGAACATTCAAGTCGGAAGCACATAAAATATTCCATGGGATGCACAACAAAATTAAATTCAGTATACGAAATTTGGCCTCATGTGTGTATGGCTACTATGTCGCAATTTGTCACATTTATGAGGTCGTTTGGGCCACGTTTGCAGCCAGTCTTAACTGAACTCAGCTCAACCCGATGTAGTGGTTAATTTTTCATTGAACCATATCCCTCACAAAAGGACGCAACACTGACGAACACGAAGGAGCGCTGATGGCGTTTCATTGAGCACATCAATTTGAAGTAAGACTACAAGTTTGTGCTGTGCTCGAACATACGCTCAAGAGGAGAGCATCGAGACAGAGACAGAGAGAGAGAGTGTGTGTAACCGCAACGAGAGAGACAGCAATAAGGATTGCGCTTGGGATATGGATAGGACACACTCACGCTTCATTTCCGGCGCTTCCTTAAAGCGGAACTGAATTGCGTTCGCCCTCGTGGGCGGCGCCTGACTTACGGGCGCATCGCATTAGGGCCAGCTTACGCTTACTTCTGCCTCTGAGAGACGGCAGCGAACCCCACCCAAAGCCATCCCTATCGGAGGAGTGCGAGAACTGAAACGAGAGTAAACAAATTATTGCGGGACAGAGTCCAATCGATAGACTTACTTGTACAACGACAAAGCGACGCCCCGAAAAAGCCGCAACATTTGAGGACCAGAGGACAGACCGAGCGAAAGTCAACCTCAAAATCCAATTACGTGCTTTGCGCATCTTGGCAGCTGAATCACAAAATCTGAGAATGCGGTCTGCCCAGAATCTCACTAATTAATAACAAATCAAAACACTTGACAGCACAACAAAGAATAGCACTTGATTGAATGAACCGATTGGATGCAAACACATCCCAATCCAATCGTTGTAATAACAAATTTAGCATAATGTATCGCAGATTGAATACACTTTCATTAAACAGCAGGATGTTGATATCCAAATGCCAATTCCAGCATAATCCGATTTGAGTTGTTGCCCTTTGTTGATTGCAACTCTTAACTTTGTTGCAGTTTGTACATTTGTTGCACATCTATCATTCTCCGCTAAACTTAATTGAATGCTGAACTAAAAGTCATTCTCACTCGAAGCCAACAACACTCGCCGCGTCGATGGATGCAACATCTGAGCGCCTGTCGAATTGCCAAAGCATTCTGGTATAAAATGCATTCATAGTCTTATCTCCTGGCTAGGCCGACAAAGATTTACGACCCCCAGCTGAGGTGGCGCCTCCACACCTCCCAGCTTTGTCCTAGTTGCCACCGGGGCAATCATTTCTGCTGTTTGCCATTTGCCATTTGCCATTTGCCTTGGCGTTGGCGCTGGCTTCAAGGATGCAGGACGCAGGCTGCAGGCTGCTGGCTGCTTGCAGGAGCTGCCATCTGTACCCAATATTCTATCAATAGCACCCTCATTTGCTGCACTGCTCCACTCAATACACACACATATACATATATACATATTGTATAAGCACATGAACGTGCGGCAGAGACACTTTATCTTCGCTCTATCGCTGTATTTGTTTCCTTTGCAGTACGCCCTGCTGCAGACCGTCGTGGATGCCTGCCAAAAGAAGAGACACTGCAAGTTCGCAGCGAATTCCAAAACGCACACAAACGGAGATCCTTGCTCGGGCATACGAAAATTCGTGGAGATTGCCTACAAATGTCGTCCATGTAAGTACGAGTTGAGAACCCTTTCGGGAGGTCAGCCAACCGCGACCTCTCACTCGCATACCCTTAGAAAAATATGTAAGCGTTCAGGATACGTGGCAGGATACGCGAGCGCGCTTTTGTTGTGCAGCAGGTCTTTGCTTTTTGTCCTTGCCGCGTGTTAACCATGATATATTTTATTTGCTCTGCGGCAAAATAAATATTTGCCAGATGCAAAAGTGGCAAACATCAATTTAAACTCTGAGCCACAAACAAGCAAAATTGTTTTTGACTAGAACAACAGTCGTGTAGTCGCCTTGTTATTGAAGACATCTGCATTCAAGCACCTGAGCACAGTTTGTTGAAAAACAAAGTCACAATGGGCACTTAAGGACCATGAACCACAAATAACATCAATTGGATTGGGATTATCAAAGCTGTAGTCAGAGCACATTAAATACAAGTTTCGATCAATCGTTTGTAGCTTAAATTGCTTCCTAGATAAATACAATAACCATTGAATATCTGAATAACTTGCACGCATCACGCGAGTGAAGGCAAATTGGGGAATAGCGATAACAAAATGTGAGTGGAGCATGAAACAAGATAATATCTGTACTGGCATTAAAATTAATTAATAATGACAAATTACCATTAGTCCTGAAAACAAAACAAAACATTCACATAAAAACGTGAACACATAAAAACAAAAAAGCAGCTGAGGTGTTAGCATAATACTTACTCTAAAAACTGTCAGTGAGAGTCTAAATTTCAGTTATGGCGCACGCCATAAAAAATAAAATTAATGAGGAGTCCTCGACTACGGGCGAAAGTTTCGTTCGGTTGATAAGAGACACGGCGGATGGATGGTTGGGTTTTTTTTTTATTATTTTTTTGAGGGAGTGAGGGAGCAGTTCAGATTGCGTTGCAGATTTAATTCAGCTAGAAGCATAATGAAAAATGCAGCTGCGCTTTTTGCTTTTGCTTTTTGCAAACATTAAAAATAGTTGAATAAACTTTTTCGCTGAGTTATTTGCATAGTTTTCCCTGTGCATTTCCGTTCTGTCCGACGCTGTCGCCTTTCAATGTCCCTGACCCCAGCTGCAACTGCAACGGCTGAATGCCCCGCCTCACCCCTCTTGCCGGCACCCGCTGAGCACTGTTGCCGATTGGGCTAATGGCACTCGATTATTTACGATCCGCTAAGCAATTCGTGTTTAATCGCAATCATCCGGTAAACAAAAGCCGATAAGCGAACATCTGAGGCCCCAAACCAAGGCACTTTTCTGACACCTCGGGTAATGTTTCACCGGCTTTGAGATTGCACTTCCCCGTCTCCGTCTCCGTCTCCGTTTCCATCTCTCCCGATTGGTATTGTTGCCTTGCTGCTGCAGTGGATAATAGTCGTTAAACGAGTTCTTAATGCCCTCAACAGACAGTTCAATTTTTTTGCAAATGTATTCAGATGCGAGTTGAGGAACCGAAGCAGCTGAGCTGCTCCTTGTTGAGCTCTGTGCACTCCGTATAATTCTTTGGTAATTTGCGTCAGGCTTTTAGCCGTTTCCAGCCTGGCCCGGCTCTTTGCAGATTTGGCTCAAATATTTTTACGTTTCGTTTTATTCCTGCACTTTTTCAACTCTGCTGTGTTCTTTTTTTTTTGTGACAAGTGACGCAGATGTTATCTTGTTAAAAAGCACACAAACAGACCGAAGAAGTGAAACAAACAGGAGGGATACAAAAGCGGAGCAACGCAGCAGCAACAGCAACAGAAGCTGGCGCACCATTCAAATTAGAAAAGCGAAATGCACAGCAGGACGAGAGCTGCGAGCTGCGAGCTGAGAGCTGGGCAGATAGACAGTTTCAGGCTCGCACTTGGGCTCTCAGTAGGTACTTGGATAGCACGTTTGTTGACGCCACAGGGCATGGGGGAGGCGCAGTGGCAGAGATGGCGAGAGGGGGAGGTTGACGGTGAGGTAATATAATTAAGGAGAGCCGCCTTTTTTGTGTTTTTCTTTTTTCTAAATTGTCTGTTATCTTTTGCTCATTATGGACACCAGCGACAAGTAATAAAACTGCAAAGTACGAGTGGAAAACGTTGAAAAATTACGGCCTGGTTATGTGCGTGGAAGCGCAAGTAACCCAAAAGCCCCAACCCCAGACCTAGTAACAACCCAGAGCAAAGAACTCGACGCTTCAGGCCGACTGGCGTTGCATGCAAGCCGCAGCCGTTGACTGGGCACAAAACGCTGGCGGGGTGAGGCGGCTGCGGGTGCGGAAGCAGGAAGAGAAGTACACCGTGCCAGACGGCACAATGTGGTCATAAAAATATGGCAATTTTCAACTTTTCTCACGTCTCTTCATAATAAAACGTGCACTCGCCTCTCACAGAAGGAGCCGCCGCAAGAACTGAGCAAGGAATCACAGCACCCAATAGAATGGCTCTGCACGTAGCGTGTGGGCGTCACGACCCCCCTAAGGGGTCTAGGAGGGGGCGGGGAGGGAATGCCAGAGGCCCTGGCCGTGTAAACAGGCTATGCAAATATTTACCAAATTTATTAAAGTTCATTTCTGACCATTCTTTTTAGTATGCACCATATGATGTACGAGTGCCGAGGAGTGAATGCTTTTATGCTTATATACACATAAATACATAAGTATGTATGTACTGTACATACATATGTATACGAGTATGTACTTTATACATATTTGCAGAGCTGGCTGGCGAAGTGCACAAGGAAAGACCGCAAACTCATAATTGCTCACAACAGTCACAGAAAGAGCAAACGAGTATCGTTAGAAACTTGGCTGTCTGCTTTGACAATTGTCGCTCACAGCTTGGCTCACTTCCAGCAATTTGCTGTCTCGTATC
This sequence comes from Drosophila siamana, assembly GCA_035047445.1. NCBI lineage: Eukaryota > Metazoa > Arthropoda > Insecta > Diptera > Drosophilidae > Drosophila > Drosophila siamana. The sequence goes on from JAWNPP010000004.1 coordinate 761,578, forward strand.
GAAGGCCCTTAGGCCAAGCTAAACGCTGTATGTGTGGACAGTAATTGGTAAACATATTTAGCCAAATCTGCGTAGTCTTTCCATTAGTTGTCTCCCTTGCGCACACTCGACCAATTTCCCCTGGAGTGTTCATTTGATTTGTGTGCTCTTGATTGATTCAGCAATTAATGTTTATTGAAATAGTGCACTTTTTCATTGTCACTCCACTCGTGTTTACATGACGTATGAGTAATATTGCGTATACATGCAGTTTGTATTGTGTAAATGCGCACATTTATTTGTGTTTAATTCCGCAAATAGTTGCAAAATGTCAAAAATGGCAACTGTGCTGTCACGATAAAGTAGTCCACCACCACACACACACACACAGACACACACATCGTAAAAATATAGTCGAGTATATGTGTCAGATAGGCATTTGATTGTTATGTATTCTTTCCGGCCGTTGAACATGACTTTGCACATTCGAATGACCGCAATTAGGAGCTATGTATTCTCTGGCGCTGGCCTTTTTCGGCGTGCTTCTAATAAATGTTCTTGCCCCGCACAGACGAATTCCGGAGCAAGCTGGCCTGCGAGAACGACAACATGCCGCTGATGTGCAACCCCTACTCCCGCATCGCCATCTACAGCGCCTCCTTTGGCCACACCGAGAAGGAGAGTGTGCAGTGCGGCAATCCAGGCCAGGGGCCAGCTGGAAGCGTGCTAATAAACCGCGAGGACGCGTCGCAACCCAGTAAGCATTCCTTTGCCTCCCTCTCCCCATTTCTCAAACAGTCTCAACTAATGGCCATCACTTTGTCACGCAGCCTGTTTGGTGTCCTACGCCACGGAGACTGTGATGCAGATCTGCCACGGACGACGACGCTGCTCGGTGACCGCAGATGCCGGCACCTTTGGACGTCCCTGCAAGACCGGTGTGCGCATGTACCTCAAGGTGGTCTACACATGCAGTAAGTACTGAGAGGGCTCTGCTGCAGCTATAAATAACACTGAGTGAGCTATCAATGGCTGCAATTTGTACACAACATAATTAGAAGGGATTTCTCGAAATCGCCCCTCTGCTTTGAATTATGGTTAAAGAAATAAAGAAATATATGAGAATCGATAAGTTATCACACTAACTATTAACTTAATGGCGATTACTCCTACAGTTCCTCGCAAGGTGCTCAAGGATCGCTACGAGACAGCGCCCGAGGTCGATGAGCCACAGCAAACGGATCTGGACCTCGATCAGGACGAGCTCTACGATGAGGATCAGTTCTACAAGGAGTCCGAAGCAATACCGCCAGCCCCGAAGCTGCAAGGCGCCAACAGCGGAAGACCCTTCGACTTCGATCTGAGCTCCGCTGCGGAGGAATCCACAAGCACTTTGTTGCCACCGCTATTGTCGCGCAACGACGGCTCACTGGAGGGTAAGTTGGGCAATGGCAACTCAATTGCTGGCTGCCAGCAAGCAGACAGCGGGAGTAGATGAGAGTTAAGTGTGGCCTATAGATTTGTAATTTGATTTCGGGAGCGTGTAGCAGTCGCATGGCGCTGCTTCTTTGATGGAGCCATGTCGCTTACTTCAAAGTGCCTCAACTGCGCATTGTGCATACATATTTTAGGAGCAAGCCCATCCATCTTCATTAGCCAGCTGTGAGTGTGTGTGAGAGTGTGTGTGGAAGGCAACAGACTGAGCATTAACGTAACGCAACGCAACGCAAGCCAACGTAACGTAAAGTAATGTCAAATCATGTTCATCCGCGCGCGCATTTGATGGATGGATAGCTGGATAGATGGATGGCAGGCGGGTCACAGCGACATGCAGTTTGAGTTTGAGACTCAGTCTCAGGCTCAGCCTCCATCTGAGCTAAGGCCTGAATACTTAGAGGAGTTCCTCCCATCCCTTTGGCAGAGCGACTGCAGTCATCTCTACGATTGTTAGACCGCATAAAAGAGTCGTTCAAGCAGCCATTAGATGCTGAGCCTACAACTTTGGCCAATGACCACATAAGCACAACAACCGAGGCTAATGATGCTGAAGAAGACAACGAAAGTGATGCAAATACAGAAACATTTACTGTTCCCGATGGTAACAGAGAAGAGACTCGCTCTGAGGACGGCAACTACTTCAATCGACGCAAGTGTCAGATGCTCGATGATTGGGGCCCAATAGGTCTCAACTGCACCGACGAGGACAGCGTCACAGAACGTGTCGAAGTGGTTGGTTTCTTGGCAAATTGGCTGAACACCTATCTCTATATTCGAAGTGAGTTGTTTCCCCTAACGTCCCCTGCTTCTGGCATGTTGTTTAGTTCAGTTGAGGCTTTCATGTGTAACTAATCGAAGTTTTTGTTCACACACATCAACCATACTCTACACCACAGCCATGTCACATTTCCAAACACTGCAGACGATGCCAAAAAAAAAAAGGGCGAGATACAACGAGAGACAAGAAAAGCGCAGGCGGCGTCTTTTCGTTGCTTTCCCTTCACTCGGCACTCCTGGGACTCGCTGTCATCGGCAGAGCCCAAGGCTGGGACTGTGGGAAGTCAAATGGGGGGCAGAGAGGAGGGGAAGGGGGATGGCCTATGACAGAGAACACAGCCAAAGTTGCATGTGCGGCACGTTGCACGTTGCATGCAGCTCGTTGCTTACCACACATGTGAAACTTTTTGATTTCGCTTCGGTCATATATGTGTACAAAGTCGCCCGATTAAAACTTTCGACTCGGCTGCCACGCAAATGGCAACCACAGACAACCCCGACGCGACGACTGACGAACAGACTCGTCGTCTCGCGTCGTCTGCAGGCAACAACAGACTGCAGACTGCAGGAGATCAGCCAAGTGTAAAACCCATCATCTTGCTCTGCCAGGCTTACACTAACAGCTGCACTCGCTCGTAGATTGCCATTAGGAAATTAGGAGTACGAGTGACTCTCGACCGATTTTCATTATCTCTCTTGTCTATCATCTCGTCGCACACAGAGCACCAGGAGCAGTTCTATCTCTATCTCATCATATCGGTGACTGCCGGCGTCCTTCTCTGTCTCACCATTGTCATTGGTCGGCTGACGCTGCAGAAACGCGGAGGACGCAAGAAGCGCAGCTCGAGTGTCAGCAACGTGGCCAAGAACTTTGGCGACTCTCAAATTGACGGCGCAGGTCCAGGTGGAGGCGGTGGAGCAGGAGGCGGAAACGGCAGTAATTTCCAGCAGCTGGCAACAGGTGAAACACATCTGGCGGACTCCTTTGGCGACGACATCTCCGACATTGATGTCGATGTGGATCTAACAGCTCCCATGCCGCTGTCCAGCTTATCATCGCGTAACGAGGTGAGTTGCAAATGAATTGAAATTGCTTAAAGTAATCGTGGGATTCGTGGAGAGTTGCAAATACACCAGCAGCAGCAGCAGCAGCTCAGCATACTTACTTAAATGCTGCTGAGCAATTGTCGTCGTAATCCCTTTTCGGGGGCTTAACTCGCTGTAATTTACTAAATCACCTTTCAATGGCTCCACTGAATAGTTCCCAGCATGTGCCTGGCATGGCGGGCGAAGCTGTAGCTGTAGTTGAGCTGCTGGCTCGGTCATTACCTGTGTAGCCATTACCCAGGGTAAATAATCATTTCTAAATATGGAAATTTCATTGTTCTTGCTTCCGCCCGTCTCTTGGCTGGCTCTGCATCTGGCTTTGCCTCGACAATAGACAACAAGGGCGCATCAAAGGCAACAGACTTGTTGTGGTTCTCTTTCTGTTGCTGGCTGCTCGCTGCTCGCTGCTGGTTGCAGGTGAAAGGAAATGAGAGGAAGCCCGGCGCCAGTGAAGTTCCCTTGCCATTAAACCCATTTTGGCCAACAACACAAAAGCGGCGAGTGCTTAAATCGCCCCCCGCTGTCCTGGAACCCTCTCTCGCCAACTCTCCCCCATCCACTGGGAGACTGGGAGTAGTAGCCTTGCTCCAAATGCTCGTTGCAACAATTTTTGTACTTTTTGTTTATTTCATGGGGTCGGAACAGGAGGAAACAACAGGACAGCAGCAGCAGGAGCAGCAGCAACAAAAATACCATTCCCGCCTTATATAATACTATATACGTGTATGGGGCGTGGGGGGTTGTGAGAGCGCTCTGATGGTTTGCTGAAAGGTGGAAAATTAAAATTACTGCACCCGGTAGCGGGTAGCGGGTACCGAGTGCCGGGTACCGAGTACCAGGTACCGGGTTGAGAGCATACCGTTCATCCGCCTGTCCGTCTGTCCGCAAAGAAAAATGCCTGAGGTCTTATCCGTACAAAAGATGAAAATAACAAGTACAAATGTTAAGGATATAAGCAACAACTCAGCACTGGCTACAAAAACAATTGGCCTGGCCAGTCGACTGCTTAAATCCCCTACAAACAACCTACACACTTAAGTGGATAATTGGAAAGTTTGCATAAGCGGGGAGAGAGTGTGGTTGGATTTAAAACTGAGTAAAAGTAATTAAAAAGATATTTCCTATATGGGCAAAGTTCCAGTTGATCCCAATCCCGGCAACACACACACGGGCACTCGAGTATAAGTGTGAATGTTTAATTTATGATAAAGAATTCATTATGAAGAGCCCGAAGCTCAACGACATGAACGTGGACGTGAACATGAATGGGGAGATGTGTGTAAATATGGGAGGTGAACGAGCAGCGTTCCGTCGACTGTTGTCCTTTGCCGGAAATGCCATTCCCAATAACGAGGATAAATGCACGCAAGCTTAACTCTTTGCTCTACCTTTTCATGTCGCTGCCTTCATTGTACCTGGAAACTGCCAACTGTAAACTGCACGTCAACATCGCCGCTCATCTGGTGTGTTTGCGTTGGCCACCAAAAATGCTGCATACATCAAAGACATCGTACATGACGTACGCGCCGACGCCCAACTGCAACTACGCTGGCTTGCAGGGCGCCCAGCTGCACCACCCCTCGGCCTCGTCCTCGACGGCCACCAGTGTCCTGATGCAGCCGCCAACGCAGGGAAACATTTACACCAGCATGGGACATCCGGCCGTGAGTGGAGCCATGACGATTGGTGAGCATTTAACAATTCATTCATCTCGTTTTGGCCAAACTCAAATGTGGTTCACTTGCCTGCGACGCGTTAGAAGCTCGTTAATATCGCTTTAATAGGCAGCAATTAGATTTTAACACGAAATACAGAACTCAAATCCAGTCGATTTTAATTGCATAAATGCAAATTTATGCAGTGTCCAATAATTGCAAAATATTTGCAAATTATCGTTTAACAACATTGCGTTGCGATTTAATTTGTTTAGTGAGCAATGCACTTTAAATTGTTCTAATCGAAATATTCCATAGTCGTAACACCGACAAAGCAAATCATGCCGCTGAAAGGCAAATTTGATTCACTCTGTTCAAAATGTGCATGCAACACTTATCGCGAAAGCAAACGTCGTTTGTTTAATGAAAACCTTTTGCTTTGCTATCTGCCATCGTGAACTCAAGTGCACAAATGATGATGCTCCGTGCACAAGCTTCTCACCGCGCCATTTCCTCGTGCTCTTTTGCAGGTCCACACATGCTGGGCCCCTCCGGCCTGGGTGGCGTCTCGCCCGCTTACATAAGTGGCACGATTATGGTGCCAGGACACCAGCACACACACGCTGGGACGCTGAGGCGCACGCTGATACCGACGAGCATGGGACTGATGAGCTCACCCTCGCCTCCGCCGGCGGGCCTGGGCATGGGCGTGGGCGTGGGAATGGGAGGCATGCCACCGCATTCAATGGCCTCGAGCAGTGGCAGCGGACACGGCGTCTACTACGACAGCACGGTGCCACGCACGCTGGCGCGTGGCATGTCGACGGAGAGCAGCGGACAGTGCTTCTATGGATGACACTCGCTTAACCGCAAGGCCTCGCTGCCAATCGCAATTGCTGTGCGACCGCAGCCGCACCTCAACTTCAACATGCTGCCCATGTCGGCCACGATGGGTCTGGGCTCGCCCGTCACCATCGGCGACTCCGGCAGCCGAGCAGGCACTCCCACCAATGGCAGCAGCAACAAGTCGGATATACCAGCGATCACAGTGACGGCCTCGCCGGGCCCGGGCTCCTTGCTGATGGGCAGCAAGCCGGCCACGAGCGCAGGCAGCGCGACTACGCCCACCTCCCACAGTGGCATGCAGATGTCGGTGTCGGGACGTAGCCAATGTTTCTAGGATCAGTTGCAGAGTCCGTCACCCGAACGGGGAAGCGAAAGGAAGCGGCAGCAGCTCTTCTACTTGTAAATACTGTAAGACTCAATTCACACTCACACGAATCGTCGCTCTCGAATCTCTAATCTAATCAAGTTAGTAAAATTTAAAAATTGAACCTTACGCATATACATATTTCTACGGTTAATTATAGCATAGCAATCTAGAGGCTATCGTAATCGCGAATCAAATCAAATCAAATCAAAGCAAAAAACAAATGTGACGATGGGAGAGGTTTGAAGTTATTTTAACGCATCTAGCGGAATCAACATAACATATTTAGTATAAATTTTAATACCAAACAGAGGCAGTCGCAATGTATTTAATATAGTTAATACAGTTTATACACACATACAATATACGATAATAGTAATCATATTTCATGAATTTCTAGACCTAAGTCAACGCATGAAGTTTACACATATAAAATCTATATAAAATAGTATGTCCTAGGGGAGCACAACTTGAGAGTTTTATTTGCCTTAAATGCCAAAAACAAAAATGGTAACTTACAAATTACTGAAAGTTTGATAGTTAAGTGATGAGTACGAATAGTCACACTCATTTTAGTCGAACATAATTGAGTACAAGAGCAAAAAAAACACTTTAAAACACCTATTGCAAAAGATCAAATGCAACATGCATGTAACACCCCATTTGTTCAAATTATTCGATTGCTCCAGTAGAGACAAGCAAATTCATGAAGTCTATTTTGTAAGATTAAGATGAGGAGACAGCAGGTTTCAGAGAATCAATGCTGTTTCCCTAGATTACGAGTAAATCAATAAAGAAATAAATACATTTCACATATAAAATGTGCTATCACCGTTAAATATATACTCGTTCATAGTGTATATCAAAATGAATTGAATTGAATTGAATTGAATTGTAATGAAATCGTACTTCAAGCATAGTTGAAAGCCTTTAGAAAATGTTAAACAAAAGCTGAGTGTGACTGCCAGACACTCATACTCAAGCACTCAAGAAACAAAAACAACATGAAGTAACAAGTAACAAGTAACCAGCAGAAAAAACAGAAACACGTACTTGCAAATAGCTCCTCTATTTGTTTGCCTTTTGCGACTGTAATTGTAATCGCATTCGTAATCGTAATCGTAACCATAATCGTAATTGTAATTGTTTCTTCCAGTCCAGTACTATTCGAGAAATTGTTTATTTTGTGTTGTGAGCATACTATTTGCCCCCCAAAAAAAAAAAAGAAAATAAAACAGGTAAATACGTATTGCACATTTTTGTAAGAACGCGAGACCAGAGCAAATATTGATTCATTATTAAATTAAATGGGCGTATTCACATTGAAAACAAGTGAGCGCAATGAAATGGAAAGCAAATGTAAACATTGTGTTACCTTTTATTTATAATTTCGGGATTAAATCATTGAAAGACAGGGTAATAAACGAATATACGTATTATTATTGAACTAAGTGCTTTGTCATCATTCACTCTCTCTCTCTCACTCTCTATCTCTTTTCCGAAATGGTGAGTTATCTATACGAGTAAATGTCCAATTAGCCAGAGGATGCAACACTTCAACATTAAATTGATTGTCCTCCAGCAGAACGTAATTGCAAATAATAAATGTTAAGAGACATGTTGGAAATTAAGCTAGGCAATTACTAATAAGTGGCCGACACGTGCAGAAATGGAATGTTTAAAGTTGATTAAACGAGCGAAATCCGAGTGAAAACAGCAGGATTGAAGGCGCTCAAATGGACTCTGCAGTTGGTGAGTTATTTATGAATTTATTCATCAACATGAACATTAACATTCATGTCAAAATGAATTGTAAAGACTCGGACTTTGGGTAAATGATTGTGTACTTTCCTTTTTCATTACGCTTCCCTGCGAAGAACAAAGAGCAGCGATGACGAAGAGATGCGAAAACATAGCAAGACATAAAAGAGAAGAAAGAGGCGAAACAGATATTGCCCATGCTCGATTGTAATTGTATTAGGGTCCCCTTGGCTTGCCTGCTTTCTCCTTTGTCTGCAACCGATTGCAAAAGTCTAATGGACTGCAATTGATTACGTCTGTCAATAATGATGAAGCAGCTCGCACAAACAATATGAATAAGAGGACCGAGCGAGCAACCGACTGAGTTACTGAGTTACTGAGTTACTCTGACTGACTGCTCACTCCATCTTCCTGCGACGCTCACTCTCTGTTCCTTTCGTTTGTTCTTCCGTTATGAAAATGTATGTAGATATTTCCAAGTATTTTGTTGCTAGCAACAGCAGGATGCCCGCCAATGGCGATGAGTTGTTAACGGCGCTGTGGTCCAAGTGGGCAGGAGTATTGAAGGCAAAACTTCGCCATTTGCACCACAGCCGCCATCATCATCGTCATCGCCACCATCAGCGGGCTAATTATGATAAGTGGCTGCAAGTAGTTGTCGCTGACAGCGGCAGCAACTTAAACCAAGGAACTACTGCTAAAACGACTAAGGAATACCGTTGCCAGCAGTGACCAAAGAAGACGTCTACTTCTGCTCGAGGACCAAGCCGGGAGCTAGTGGCAACTCCTGGCGGCGGGCGAGCGAGCGAGCGAGCGAATGCGACAACAACAAAACAAAAGTTTTTCAATTAAAAACGTTAAATAGCCACAAGCACTTTGCAATAAATTCCTTCTGCAAATGAGAAGCGAACAATATTACACTTAATGAAACGCCATTCCACACCGCAGACTCGAACACGGACACGGACACGGACACGAACAAGGCCAAGAAGAGGGCTAGCAACAGCAATAAGACAATAAAGGCAAATTGAAAAACATATTTTATGCGCATCAGTCCAAGCGGAATGTTAGAAGCTCTTTTATCTGCAGCCAGTACAAAACATGTTCTAGCGCAAATATAAATACAAATATTTGTGCAATTAGACAGCCAACATTACGTATACGATCTGATGGACAGCATTCAGCGTGGAGTCGCATATCGATCCACAACAATTCTGCCCAACGGGGCGTATGCCGTTTATGTATGTGCTAAAATTTAATGAATTCACTCTTTAAATGCTGCCGAAACCATGAAACATTGTTAAAATAACCAACAGCAGCAGCAACAACAACAAAAGCGGCAGCCGCAGCAGCAGCAGCAATAATAACAACAGCAAATATATTGTAGATGTACATACATAATGAATAAGTCAGAGTGCATGGCGTGAACCTGACCAGCGCAAGGATACTCTACACCAGCCAAGAAGAAGCCACCACGGCAGCCGATCGATCGATTAAATCGGTGAGTGATTTTCTCCCTTGCAAATATTACTTTACACTTGCTTTCTGGGCGTTGTCGCAGTTTTGTGAAGCTCTCGTTTGCCAGTTTCAAAGAAGTAGGGTATGAAAAATATCAAATATTCGTGGCCAAGCTGCTGAAATAAATATATTTACATACACGCGATTACGTACATATTTTTATGTGTGTATACAAATGTACATATTCTATACTGACGGAGTCCAACGGTCTCCGCTGCGAAGGGGAGTTGACGTTGCTACAATTTTTCGAATTGGATTTCGTTGTGTTAAATCGTAAAAATAATAATGCATGAAGGAGAGTGAGCAGAAATATTAAAGCACTAGTTTTTCCAGTTGGTTTTTCATTTCAATTCACATGCGTTGCTGCATGAATTGTAAATATGTTATACTTAATAATCAAACTGACTGAATTTACCCCGGCGACTAGGGCAAAAATGATGTTTGAACCGTAATAAACTTGGCAACATGGCAGTATTTCATTCATATGCGAGTACGAGTAAAATATATTTAATCAGGCGTTACTTTAACATGTGGAGAGGCAGAGGATGAGAAAGAGAGATAGAGGGAGAGTGAGAGCGAGAGAGGGAATGAGACCTTAGCGAGTACTTCATTCACATGGCACTCAATTGAATTTGAATTTAAAACGAGTATTCATTCAGCAGCCAGGTGAGCTGAGGGTTCAAGCTTCTCTTCGTTCGCTTTGTCCGACTCTTGACCTTTGTTGAGCTTGAGCAGCAACTGAAACTAGACGCATTTAATTTGGTTAACAGTGCCTGCCTTCAGTCAGCTGCTGTTGCTGCTACGGCTGCAAATGAAAGGCAAGGCACAATTGGGAATGACTGGCTGGACAGCTCGTTCATTTAGACACGAAGCACTTGCTCATCACTTTTTAATTGCGGACTTTGCTTGAATTATTTGATGCCAGCAACAAAGTCAGTAGAAAACCAGATGGATGGACGGCTGCTTGAATATCATTCGTGGGCGTGGTAGAGAGTCGAGAGTATGCCATCATCGGTGTGCCATAACTTGTTTAATTTGAGGCTTCCTGCACGTTCCCAGCTGCTGCTGCTGCTGCTGCTTCTGCTGTTAGCCACAGCCTTTTTTCCCCAAATTGTTTTAGATTCTTTGCACGTTCGAAGCGGCGCTTTTCAGCTTCAGCACCAGCTTCAGCGCCAGCTCCAGCTTCAGCTTCAGCTTATTGCACGCTGTGCAATGGCAATGGCAATGTGAAAACTCCCACCTGCGACCCAATTCATTGGGAAGCAGGCCTTAGCCTTAGCCGCACTCACGTCTGCATCCGCATCCCAATTGTAATTGGTTAAGTCACTGCTCTCGCCCTCGCCCCCTCACCACCCCGCTCCTCGTGCTCTCAGCCGAAGAGAGAACAAAACTAAACCAGCAGATGAAGCACCAAAAACGCTGATTCAGGTCATTGTATGTAAAAATTAATGGAACATTTTCCTGCAACGAGAATTTCATCTTTTCCTTTCTTTTCACGTTCTCACACACCGGCCGACTGCCGTCTGCCGTCTGCTGTCTGCTGTCTGCTTTTCCGCATTTCCGTGGAGCTTTCCCCCCTCGCCAATCAATTGTTCGTAGTTCGCTGCCATCAGTTTTTGCTGTAAGGTTTTTTTGGGTTTAGCTTGTCGGGCGAAAGTTTAATTTTCATTTGTGAGTCACGAGTTCTTCGAGCACGTCAACATGCTGCAAATTGCACGGCAAAATGGCAACCGCAATCTTTATGTATGCCCCATTCTCTCGCTCGATACATACTCTATGATTTTCCGTTGCATTTCCAGACATTTCTGTGCCATAATTCGAGAGGGGTTGCCAACAATTGCATTGCATATGCGAATATGCGAATATGCGAGTATCCAAGCCATTTAAGCGCTCATTAAGCCGAGCGAAAGTTGCTCAAATATTTTAACTATTTTACGACGCCTAAGCACCATCCTTGCCGGAGGGAGGGAGCCGAGAGTGGAGCAGGTTGCCATCGACACGGCGTCCTCATGGAATTTATGCAGGCTGCTCAAACTTTTGCCATTGGCAGCATCAGGACTTCGCCCTTCTTCCAAGGATTGGGCGCTGCCATAATGGGTAAGTGCTCAGCATGATGATAAGAGAGAAGGACCGAGGGGGCAGCACGAAAAGGGAAAGTGGGCGTATCTGCTGGCAAATGCTCTTTAACTTATTACTGCCGCAGCTGACTGACGTCGTTATGCCAATCATTTCTATGCCAGATTCGACGCCACGAAACGAGCATTGCGAGGCTCATTTAAGTGCTCCTCGGCCCATAGTCCAATGACACTTGCCGCGAATCGCAGCTAACTGCCAGGCAGGAGATTAGGCTCAAGTAGTTGGAACCTAATCAGCTCAAAATGTCATTGGATTATAGCGAGAAATTCGTTTAAACAAAAGCTTAAGTGCTTCCACTGCACACAGCGGATTTTCCCATTGCAAGGCACTTCTTGGCGAGCTCATATTACCGACTTCCTCTGCTTGCCCCCTTTAAGCAGCGATGGCGACGACGACGACGATGACGACTCCAATAGCAAGAGCAAGAGTAGAGCAAAGGGTCGCCTTTAAAAATTCCATGACCCTAATTTTTTCGGAAGCAACTGCAACATTTGAAAAACTGCAATTAGGCTGTAACATGTCAGCGGGGAGCGGAGCACAGCGTCTGCTTTTGGGTTAAGCACATGTTATGTTGCAGTTGCAGTTACAGCTTCTTTCTACTCGTACCATGCGCCATGCCACACAGAACTGCTGCCACGACGCACGCTTAACGAGCAACGAGCGGCGCGAGGCGGACGGACATAACTGAAATGAGACTCGACTTGGCAGCAGTCTGTGGCATGCAGCAGTCTGTGCGGCATCCAGTCGCAGCAGATGCTGCAGCTCAAACACAGGCAGGCAGGTGCGGACGGTGGCAACGTTGTCGCTACCCGTCACCATTTCAGGCATCTCCTGCGCTGTCTTTACAACAACTGCACAAATGGTTGACTTTGTGTGTGTGTGTGTGTGTGTGTGTGTGTGTGTGTGTGCTGGCTACCCGCAGTTGGCGCGCTCTGCATGCATGACAAATATAATTGCAACACTTTGTGGGCGTGTTTGAAGTGACAAGAATTTTGACACCATTTCGGTCTAAGGACACATTTGTTTGCATCTTTAACTTAATTTGACGCCGACGGAGTTCTTAATTAAAGCTGTCGCTTTTGTCTTCCTTCCCCGCCACACGCCACCCGCCACCCGCCACCCTGCCACTCATTCACTCTGACATCAAAACTTAAAGATGCAAGTATGCAAAAAGAAATGAAAGAAAACCTTGCCTCCAGCTGTCCAAGCTTAAATACTCATGCAGTCAAAGACATAGTTTCCACAGCAACTGCTTTCACTTTATTGCAGCCAACCGGGTTCTGTTTTACTTTCCTCACCACGCAAATTTAAATGTTCCCCAAGTTTTGTATTTACATGTTCACTAGGCTAACGCATTAAATTATAGACCTGCAAATAGTGAACAAGACATGTCGCAATGCAAATTATCCTTAATTTGAGGCCATTTTGTCGTAAAGTGTTCAAAGAAGAACTCGCTTCTATTAGGATGGCTTAGAAATGCAATAAACAAAGACTATAAAGCCACATAAATAGAATAAAATGCAATGCAAGAATACAATCATCGATCCATCGAATGCTGACTTAAGAGATATTTCGATGCAAATCTTTAATCTTTCCTCAGTTTGTCTACCTATTTAAATTGTTGGAAAATAAAGTAAGCCACTTAATAAAGAGAAACAATAAATAAAAGGAAATCTTTTACCAGATTGGCATAGCACAAAACAATTAAAAAAATGCAATAAGCTGTCCATCCTTCGAATACCTGTAAAATAGTTCAAGTGCCTCAAGGCACTCAAGGTTAAGCAAGCTTAAAGAGAATGAAGTTAAACTACGCTGCGATGCGAATAGCAAATACATAAAATGCAGCTGTTTAAGATGCAAAACTGAAGCAAATAAATGCAGCATATAAAGCACAATGGCTCGCAAAAAACCCAAATAGAATCTGAATAAATAAATGAAAAATCTATTGGCACAGCAAGTATTAGACTAAAGTATTAATATTGAGTTGCAATGTAGACATTGTTCTTAGTTCGACTTAACGTGAAGCAGGAAAGCAAGCAAGCAAGACAGCTTTAAAACTGAGCTACAGCAACTCATTGTCAGATTAAGTATACGTACAACAAGTATACGTAATGGAGTCGGACATCCTTAACCCATTCGACCCTTGTAGGCGAACACAATACGAGTAAGTGGCCTCGACACGCACGCCGCATAGATTAAACATGATTTATTGTGGACTTTTCCTAGCAAACTAGAGAGAGGGCTTGAAGGTACAGCAAAGCGATAGATTGAAGGCGGCTTAGGCGGTGTAGGAGCTGGTGCCAAAGCCGTTGGCCAGCATCTGCTGGTCAATCCAGCTGCGAGCGCCGGCAACGTTGGCATAAGCCGCAGGCACCTCGTCGTTGCAGCCAATGCCCCAGGCCACAATGCCGCTCTGCTGGTAGCGATTCTCCGCAGCGAGGCCGATGGGGCAGGCGAGAGGGGCGCCACCGTCGCCCTCGCAGGTGTCGATGCCGCGCTGCCCGCCAGCGCACATGAATGAGCGATCCAGGGCGAACTTGGGGCCCAGCCGGGTGCCGCGGAACTGCGTCTGGCACGTGTTGAAGTCGACGACGGGCAACGGCACGCGCTTCATGATGACGCTGTACTTGCCGGCGGCGCCAAAGGCATTCTTGCCCCAGCCGGTGGAGAAGCAGGTGGTGCCGGCGAGGGGCGTTGCGCCCTGGGGCGGCAGACAGACGACATTGATGTGATCGGCCAGCTTGAATTCCTCTCTCAAGATGACGAGCGCAAAATCGTTGGCCACGTTGCGCGCCTTGAACTGCAGATGCGTGATGATGCGCTGCACGGCCAGCTCCTGATACGGCAGCCGCTCCCGCGTTGTCTGTGCGTCCCACTCGCCAGCGCGCGCCATGAAAGTGTCTGGAGCGCGGTCCGCCACGCAATGCACGGCTGTGAGCACCACCTGCGGGTGGATGAGCGAACCGCCGCAGAACAGGCTGTAGTTGTTGGCATACAGCAAGGCAACGGTCCAGGGGAACTCGCCGAAGCCCGCCTCGTGCTGTGTGGCGCCCGTCAGCGTGAAGTCCAGGTCGACATTGCGGATGCCGCAGCCTCGTGGCTGATCCGGACGCTTGTCCAGCGGGGTGGGATTCAAGACGACGCTGCGCGTGCGATTGCCGGCGCAGCAGACGTCAACGGAGGCGGGGCAGACGGGATCGTCTTCGCTGAAGCGTATGTCGATCTGGCCAAAGCCATCGAAGGACTCGTCCTCGGTGATGCTGTTCGTCGAGGGGTCGCACATGTAGTAGGGCACGCAGTTGCAGTTCGCCTGCTTGCCGCTGACGGAGTTGAAGTCAATCACCGGACCGTTGGGGTCGAGGGGCTCGGGGGTGACCACGCGACCAATGCCTGTGCCTGTGCCCATGTTGGATGTCTGAGTTGGCGTTGGCACGCTGGGATTTGTGTTGAAGATGTCTTTGATGTTGCGGTCCAAGATCGAATCGGACTGCGGCTGTGGTGCAGCACTGGCCACAGCCAGCAGAGCGGCGGTTAACAGAATCAGCGGGGACATCGTTAACTGGAATAGAGTTAGATTGAGTCTGAGTTTGAGTTTGAGTTTGAGTTTAAGTTTGGGCTTGAGCTTGAGTTGGGTGCGCATTAGAAAGTCCCCCAATAAATGCTAATAACAGTAATTCGTTAATTAGCGCGAGGGAAATTTTCTAATTGAAACCTGTGAATCCCGTTTAACTCGTTTGCCACACACAATGGGAAGCGTCGTCAGAACGAATCAGCGAGCAAGTTTACATTATTGAACGAGTCCCTGATAAATTCGATTTACGACCAATCTCACGCACACTCACACACCCACATGGAGTCAGCAAGATGTTTACTGAGAAATGTCAACAATATTTCAATGACGTCAAAATCACACCAAGCGGATTTTCCCGCTGGCGAAAAATCTGGGTATAACAACACATTGAAAGAGATTGTGACTAACCTGGTAGCAATAACAATCGTTACAGATACTCGATGCGTCTTGAGTAGTTTAGCGATAACCTTGACTTTTGCTCCAAAAAAAATCCCAGCACAACTTTTGATTATCGCTTTAGCTGTATTAATCTCTCGTTCGGAAGAAGCCAGACAAATTTAGTTAGCTTTAAGCCTGCAGAGCGGCGACCAGGCCGCGTTCGAATTTCAATTGCGACTAAGCCGCTGAGCTTCGGCTCGATCAGATACAATACGTGAATTCGGCGAGCTTTTGAGTGAAAGCTCTCTCTCTCTCTCTCTCGCTCTCCCTCTCACTGTCTGTCCGACTTCTGGTTTGAGTTGCTGATAAGCGAGAGACACGATCTTGAACTTACGATTCGAGAGCCATCACCACTCAATACTCAATGCGTGCACGTCACTGAGCACAGTCCAGCTTGTGACCAGCTCGGTTGGGAAACCGGTTTGCATTGTGTCTTGTGTCTTGTGGCTTGGGCATTTGACTGAGCTTGTTCAGTGTCCATTGTAGGCGCCCCTTGCGTTTGCCGCTTTATCAATGCAAATTCTAACACTTGGCCATTATACTTATTAATCATAGACTCACCTCAAAGTCAGCAGACTTACGCCGACCACTCCATCTCAATCCCCTGTAGCTGGCTTTAGCTCAATGTGGCCATTTGCATAGATAAGAGCGGTAAGACAGCGTCCTGGTCTCCGACTCAGTCTCAGACTCAGGCAATAAATATTTTATTTGTCAATGTCGACCAGACGAGTACGTTGCCTCTGGGCCCTCACACACTCACATGTGAATAGACTCGCAACCATATGTAGATGATTTAGAATGTGCACAGAAGGTATGCAAAATCGAAATCGCTTGATTGCCATTGATTGTGGAGATGCCTTCGGGGCATTTCCTGGCCGCAATCAAGCCACTTTTCCAAATTATTAGCAACAATCAATAATGGTCTTTGGCTGAGTGAGCGTTGCATGAAATACTTAAAATGTTCCTTCACAAAATTGTTTAGAATACTAGAATATATTCGTCTAATTGCCATGATATTTGCACTACATTTTTCTACATTTTATAATTCACATTGCTTATCCAATTATTATTTGTAATGTACTATCTATACATTGTAAATTAGGAGATTTATTTGTATGGCTTTTTAATTACAATTTAAGTACCAGACAATTATTATCATAATAAGAGGAAATTATTATTCCTGCTTTCCTGCAAAGATATTTATATTATACAATTGTGTATTTTATAGGCATGGATACTCGCTCATTTAATGAACACAATTATTCTAAATATATCCACCAATTTCCGTGCAACTTTAATTTTCAGCTATCTCAAATTGGGCGTGGAAATCCTGTTGTTGTTATAAATCTATCTGCCTTTCAATTGCAATATGTGTTGCGTTACCCCGCTATGAGTGTGTGTGTGTGTGTGTGTGTTTGTCAACTGAAGGGTGTGTGTGTGTGTGTGAGTGTGTGCGAATGTCTATTAGAATCAGTTACATATGCATACGCATGATATTAAGGAAGTTCAACGAACGGTTTTCGCGATTTGCATTTTGCCGGTGGAAGCGGCTTGTTCAAGTTCATTAACTCGAAAATCATTACAACAATTAAAGCCCACTCAAATGTTTTTTTAAACACGACGAATTGCTTTGCACCCTTCAAAGTAATGCTGTAAATACCCTTCACATTCAGATTTTAGAGAACAGAGTTTGAATATTATGATAACATTCGATTATCTATTTTCCTTTCAATTTAAGATATGCATGATGAGTGGCAACTTCACTATAATCAAATCCTATATCAGCGAATGCGTTGTTGTGTTTTGCTTAATGAGATTGCAAGCATAGTTTGAAACATATATGTAAGTGAGTGCAGACATTGAAAATATACCCAAATATTTGATGTGCTTAGTAGTAATTTAATTGTAGAACCCCTTGAAATCACAGTGCAATACGAAATCCGCGGTTTATTCATGCAATTCGTTGATTCTAATTACTAGGGTGTGTTTGTGGTCAAAGTATTCAGCATTTTCCATTTTTGATACCTTCTGGAATTTGTAATACTTTTTGCCCCTTACCAGCAGAAGCAGCAGCAGCAGCAGCAGCACCGCAGGTGTATAAAAGCAGCGCTAGTCAAATTTGTAGCTACAATTGCTGTATTGGATAGCAATTCGATCGAACTCATTCGCATCAGTTGGATTACATTTGACGAAGGAAACGCAAGCCTTAACCACATCATTTGGATTCTTTCAACCAAGAAATCCGTGAAATCTGTGCAAGTGAAAGTGAACAAAACTGTCCCAAAAAGACATTGATAAAGACATTATATCGAACATTCTTGAAAAGTGATCAAAACTCAATCAAGTGCAATGGCAACCAACGTGATTTCAAAGAAGGATAAGAAATACTCCAGATCGCGCCCCGATACGGATGGCGATGATATTGTCATTTCCGGCATGGCTGGCAAGTTTCCAAACTCGAAAAATATTTCCGAATACGAGTACAATCTCTACAACAAGGTGATTACAATGTTACTCATTACTGTGCTTGATAACAAACCAGTTTGCAAAATGTGACTAATGATGTGATTATGAAATCTTTATTGCAATCTACGCATCAATTTATTGTTTGAACGTATCAAAATGACAGAAAGTTGAATTTTTGTGTGAAACTTTTTTGTGTGCATTTAAAAATAATATCGTTGCTATCTATTTGCCCAATATTACACACCACATTTACGTGTCATTATAAACACAGTAATGTCTATGAAGTTCTTTCCCAACTATTTACATTAATTGTCATTTCACTATTTAAAATGTGCGCAACATAACTTTTACTCCTTTAGGTGGACATGGTGGATGATGATGAGCGTCGCTGGCGCCACTTCAATCCAGAGATCCCCAAGCGCTCGGGCAAAATTAATGAACTCGAAAAGTTCGACGCCACCTTCTTTGGCGTGCACTTCAAGCAGGCGCACACGATGGATCCCCAGACCAGAATTTTGATAGAGACTGCCTACGAGGCGGTCATCGATGCGGGCATTAACCCCAAGAGTCTGCGTGGCACCAAGACGGGCGTCTATATTGGATCCTGCATCTCAGAGTCGGAGAAGACCTGGTTCTACGAGAAGGTGTCGTCGGGAGGCTTCGGCATCACAGGCTGCAGCCGTGCCATGATGGCCAACAGGATCTCGTACTGTTTGGGCTTGGAGGGACCTTCCTTCCTGCTGGACACTGCCTGCTCCAGCTCCATGTATGCCTTGGACAATGCATTCAGTGCGATTCGAAACGGCGAGATCGATGCAGCCATTATCGGAGGATCCAACCTGTTGCTTCACCCATTCGTAACGCTGCAATTCGCGCGGTAAGCATTTCTCACAGCTCCCAGGAATATCTGTTATCAATGTCTTTCCCTAGACTTGGTGTCTTGGCTCCCGATGGCTTCTGTCGTCCCTTCGACAAGGATGCCAGCGGCTACACGCGTTCGGAGACCATCAACTGCCTCTTCCTGCAGAGGAAGCGCAACGCCAAGCGCGTCTACGCCAGCGTCATTTACTCGAAGACCAACTGTGATGGCTACAAGCCAGAAGGCATCACCTATCCCTCGGGCAAGGTTCAAGAGAAGCTGCTCGAGGAGTTCTACAAGGAAATCGATCTGACCCCCAACGATCTGGGCTACCTCGAAGCCCACAGCACAGGCACCGTGGTGGGTGACCCAGAGGAGTGCAAGGCCATCGACAGTGTGCTCTGCAGCCAACGAGCTGAGCCCCTCTTGGTGGGATCCGTCAAGTCCAACGTGGGACACTCGGAAGCTGCCTCGGGCATCTGCTCTCTCGTCAAGGCTTGCTTTGCCTTCGAGACAGGATTGATTGCGCCGAACATTAACTTTACCGAGGTGAAGCCATCGATTACCGCACTCGCCGAGGGACGCTTGATTGTGGTCAAGGACTCCACGCCGCTGCCCAAGCCTTACATCGGCATCAACTCCTTCGGCTTTGGCGGTGCCAATGCTCACGCCATTCTCAAGGCGTATCCCAAGCCCAAGACGAACTTCGGCCTGCCTGAGGATGATCTGCCCAGGATACTGACTTGGGCCGGCCGAACCGAAGATGCCGTCAACGAGGTGATCAACGCCATCGAAAAGAAGCCGCTGGACGCCGAGTTCATTGGCTTGCTGCAGAACATTCAAGAGGAGGATGTGTCGGGATTGGTGTTCCGAGGCTACGGCGTCTTCACCAAGAACGGCGTGGAACCCGCAAAGGCGGTGGCTCGCGATGTGCAGCACTACACTGGCCTCAAGCGTCCCATTGTCTGGGTGTACAGTGGAATGGGCTCGCAGTGGAACGAGATGGGCTTGTCCCTGATGACGATTCCCCGCTTCCGGGAGTCTGTTGAGATCTGCCACCAGACTTTGCTGCCCCTGGGCCTGGACCTGATCAACATCATCACCTCCGATGATCCCGCCATCTACAAGAACATCCTCAACTCGTTTGTGGGCATCGCAGCCTGCCAGATTGGCCTGACTGATGTGCTGCGCTCCCTCGACCTGGAGCCAGAGTACATTATTGGCCATTCAGTGGGTGAACTGGGCTGTGCCTACGCCGATGGCGGTCTGACGGCTCAGCAAATGATCCTGGCTGCCTATTATCGTGGCAAGGTGAGCGTGGATGCGGAGAAGATCAAGGGATCCATGGCTGCTGTGGGCATTGGCTACAAGACCATCAAGCAGATGCTGCCCCCGACCATTGAGGTGGCCTGCCACAACGGCGCCGACTCCTGCACCATCTCTGGACCCATCGAGGATGTCAGCAAGTTTGTGGACGAACTCAAGGCCAAGGACATCTTCGCGAAGGAGGTGCCGTGCTCCAACATTGCCTACCACTCACGCTACATTGCGCAGATGGGTCCCCCGCTGCTGACCTACATGAAGGAGACCATTCCTAACCCCAAGCCAAGAACCACCAGGTGGCTGAGCACCAGTGTGCCGAAGAGCGAATGGGAGCAGCCCGAGCGGAAGATCTGCTCAGCGGAGTACCACACGAATAACCTGCTGAACTCGGTGCTCTTTGAAGAGACCTTTGCGCTGCTGCCCAAGAATGCGCTGACCATTGAAATAGCTCCCCACGGTCTGCTGGGCGCCATCCTCAAGCGATCCATGCCCGGCGGTGTCCACATTCCGCTGACGCATCGCGGCAACAAGAACAATGCGCTCTTCTTCATGACTGCGCTGGGCAAGTGAGTTGAAAATCGCAACATCTCTTTTGCCCCTATAAGCATTTGCCTCTTTCACTCTAGACTCTATCAGAACGGCGTCATGGTGCCCGTGTCCAAGTTGTACCCGGCGATCGAGTTCCCCGTCTCGCGTTCGACGCCCAACATCAGTTCGCTCATCCGCTGGGATCACAGCGAGGACTGGTTCGTCACCAAGTACGAGAACATGAAGACCAAGTCCAGCGGCGAACGCGTCTTCCCCATCAACCTGGCCAGCGACGACGAGGAGTTCATGAGCGGTCACGTCATTGACGGCAAGATTCTGGTGCCCGCCACCTGCTATCTGCAGTATGTCTGGGAGACTTTCTCCCTGATGTACCACGGTCCGAGCTACATGGACGTGTCCGTGGAGTTCGAGGAGGTGCAGTTCCTCAGGGCCACCAACATGTCGGTCAATGGGGAGGTTGAACTCAATGTGATGATTCACTACGGCACAGGCCACTTTGAGGTGAGTTCAAGTGAATTAATCGCTTAACTTGGGTGCCCAAAATTCGCTCATTGCAGATAACCGAAGGAGGCAGCCTGGTGGTCACTGGCACGATCAGGGAGATCGAGACTCCCGCCATACCGGAAGTGTACCACTTCAAGCAGCAGTCGGACTTCCCCATGGTCTCCAAGAAAGACTTCTACAAGGAACTCAAGCTGCGCGGCTACCATTACAACGGCGCCTTCCGCGCTGTGAGGAGCGCACGCTCCGATGGACTCTACGGTCAAGTGGAGTGGAACTACAACTGGGTAACGTTCATGGATGCGATGCTGCAGATTCAAATTCTGGGCACCGACTCCCGTTCGTTGCTGCTGCCCACGAAAATACGCAAGCTGCGCATCAATGGCGTGCATCACTTTGATCTGATGACCAAAATGGACCCCGAGAACCGTGTCTTCGATGTCTACGTGGATCACAAGTATGATCGCATTGTTGCTGGTGGCATTGAGCTGACTGGACTGCATGCCAGTCCAGTGCAGAGGCGTCGTCCTCCAGGCATTCCTGTGCTGGAGCAGTACGAATTCATTCCCTACCTGCCGGCTCCGGAATTATCTCCGTCGAATGCCGCGCGACTCTGCGTGCAATTGGCTCTGGAGAACATTGCGGTGATGAAGGTTAAGCTGGTGGAAGTGGACACCGATGGCCGAGACACCGTGCTCGACAAGTTCATCGAGGCCATCGAGGATTTGCCAGTCATCACCGGGGAGTACATGTATCTGACCGACAGGAAGATCGAGGAACTGCCCGCCATCCATGTCGAGAACGGCAAATTGTCGGCGCTCTCGAACTATCACTTTGTGGCCACTGGCGGCATCTGCGGCCCACTCAACGAGGACGTGATTCAGAATGCCCAAAAGGTGCTCGTGGACAACGGTTACCTGCTGATCCGAGAGCGTCCCACAACGAACCTGGCCAACCTGAAGCTGCCCGAGCAATTCCGACTGATTACCGTGATTC
This sequence comes from Drosophila siamana, assembly GCA_035047445.1. Classification (NCBI taxonomy): domain Eukaryota; kingdom Metazoa; phylum Arthropoda; class Insecta; order Diptera; family Drosophilidae; genus Drosophila; species Drosophila siamana. The sequence goes on from JAWNPP010000004.1 coordinate 783,921, forward strand.
CCCTTGACAACAACGAGGAAGTCTACCTGCTGCTGCAGAAGATCTCCAAGAAACTGCAGATCCAGCCCACTGTGGTCAAGGTGTCCGACAGTGACACCAGCTTCGAGTGGCTCAACCAGGTGCAGTCCGCCATCAGCATCAAGAGCACCGTGGTCGTCTACGCCTTCAAGGAGCAGCTCAATGGCTTGGTTGGCCTGGTCAACTGTCTGCGCAAGGAGCCCGATGGCAACCTGGTCAGCTGCTTCTACATCGACGATCCTCACGCACCCGAGTTTGATCTCGCAGATCCCTTCTATGCGTCGCAGTACTCGCTGGGCTTGGCCTTCAACATCTATCGCAATGTGAGTGACGATCGTAATTGCTAAAGTGCCCCATTGACTCGCTTTCTTTTCTAGGGCTCATGGGGCAGTCTCAGGCATCTGCAGCTGCCGGTGAACGTCGAACAGAAGCCCAGAGTAGATCACATCTATGGCAACGTGATGCAGCGTGGCGATCTCTCCTCGCTGCGTTGGTTCGAGGGACCGCTGGCGCCCGAAGATTGCATGATCAAAATCGCCTACTCCTCGCTCAACTTCCGGGATGTGATGCTGGCCACTGGTCGCCTGGCCGTCGAACTCTACGGCACCAATCGCATGGACCAGAGTTGTGTGCTCGGCTTCGAGTACTCGGGCATTAATACGCGCACAGGTCGTCGCATCATGAGCATGGTGGTCAAGGGAGGCGTCGCTTCTTACGTCGAGAAGCCCTCGAAGCTCATCTGGGACATTCCCGACCACTGGTCGCTGCAGGAGGCAGCCACGGTGCCCGTTGTCTACATCACAGTCTACTACGCCTTCTTCATGGCCACCGACATTCGCAAGGGCAAGAGCATTCTCATTCACGCCGGAACCGGAGGCATTGGCCTGGCTGCGATTCGCGTGGCCTTGGCCTACAACCTGGAGGTGTTCACCACCTGCAGCACGCCGCAGAAGAAGCAGTTCCTGCTCGACACCTTCCCCCAGCTGAAGGGTAAGCAACAGCAACAGCAACAGCAATAGCAAGAGCGAAAGCAAACATGTGAAATGAATTATATTTAATGACATCAATCCCGGGGGCAGAATCGAATATTGGCAATTCCCGCGACACGTCGTTTGAGCGCATGATTCAACGGGAGACAGATGGCAAGGGAGTTGACTTTGTGCTGAGCTCGCTCTCCGAGGACAAGCTGCTGGCATCTGTGCGCTGCCTGGGCCAGTCGGGACACTTCCTCGAGATTGGCAAATTCGACATGGCCAACGACAGCAAACTCGGCCTGGGCGCCTTCCTCAAGGAGCTCACCTTCCACGCCGTCCTGGCCGACAGCCTTTTGGTGGCATCTGACGAAGACATTTGGGTAATTACTCGTGCCCCTCCACCTCCTGTTGCTTGGCTGCTTAATTGAATTCACATTAATCATTTCAATGCGCAGCACTTGAAGAACCTCATTGACATGGACATTGCGAACGGCATCATTCAGCCGCTGCCCGTCACCGTCTTTCCCGCCCACGAAATCGAGCAGGCCTTCAGACACCTCATCGGTGGCAAGCACATCGGCAAGGTTATCATCAAGGTGCGTGAGACTCCCGAGGCACCCGAGACACTCCCGGTGCGTGTGCTCAGCCAGGTCTACTTCAAGCCCCACATGAGCTACATTATTCCCGGTGGGCTGGGAGGCTTTGGCATGGAGCTGGCCGACTGGATGGCGCTGCGAGGAGCTCGCAAGCTGGTGCTCAGCTCCAGTCGTGGCATCAGCAAGGACTATCAGTCCTACAGAATAGCGTAAGCAGTGAATACGAGATGATTTCGCTCCTGTACTGATTTATCTCCCTTTACAGCCTTTGGAAGACTTACGGCTGCGAGGTCGTGGTGAACACTGCGGACATTTCCACACTAGAAGGCTGTCGCCAACTGTTGCAAGACGCCGCCAAGCTAGGTGAAGTTGGTGGCATTTTCAATCTGGCCGTTGCCCTGCGCGATGGCATCTTTGCCAATCAAACTGCCGAGCAGTTCGTGGAGAGCTTCGCGCCCAAAGCCGGGGCCACCAAACACTTGGATGTCCTGTCGCGCCAACTGTGCCCGCATCTCGAGCACTTCGTGGTCTTCTCCAGCGTGTCCTGCGGTCGCGGCAATGCGGGCCAGACCAACTACGGCATGGCCAACTCCGTGATGGAGCGCATCATTGAGGGCCGTCACAGGGACGGCCTCCCAGCCAAGGCGATTCAATGGGGAGCTGTGGGAGAAGTGGGCCTAGTGGCAGACATGGCCGAGGACAAGATCGACATGGAAATTGGCGGCACACTGCAGCAGCGCATCTCCTCGTGCCTCCAGGAACTGGACACCCTGCTCACGGCCAAGGCAGCCATCGTGGCCAGCATGGTGGTGGCTGAGAAGCGCTCGGGTCGCTCTGGCAACGAAAGTATTATCGACACGGTGATGAACATCATGGGCATCAGGGATCTGAAGTCCGTGTCCCTGGGCACCACACTCTCCGAGATGGGCATGGACTCGCTCATGGCCGTGGAGATCAAGCAGACCCTCGAGCGGGACTTCGAACTGGTGCTGACGCCTCAAGATCTGCGCGCGCTCACCTTCCAGAAGCTGCAGGAGTACGTCGAGGCCAGGGAGAAGGACAACACGGATGCGGTGAAGATGATCTTCGCCGGCGACGGCAAGCTGTTGGGCATGGATCTGCTGCTGCATAACCTGGGCGACGAAGCCCACTGCGAACAAGTCATGTTTACCCTCAAGACCAACTCGGCGCCCTCGAAGCAGAGCGTGCCCCCCACCATCATCATTCCCGGCATGGAGGGCACCGCGGGACAGGCGTGGTACAACATCGGGGCGACTTTGCAGAGCCGGGCGAACGTCCTGCAGCTGCATCAGTTCGCCAGCCTGGAGACAGTCAGCGACATCGGACAGCAGACCCTGGAGGTGAGCTAACAATGCAGTACCCCGCCAAATCACCACTTAAACTCAACCTTCTTACAGCACGTGAAAGCGCAACTGAAGCCCTCTGACCCCTTCTACCTCATCGGCTACTCATACGGCTCCTTCGTGGCCCTGCAGCTGGCCGCGCTGCTCGAGAACCTCGGCTTCCGTGGCCATGTCATGCTCATCGATGGAGCGCCTCACTTCCTCAAAAGACTAACGAACCTGCATCTGGGCGAGAACTTCTCAGACAACGATCTCTACGACCTGCTCTTCTCGAGCATCGTCAACCAAATCTTCCCCGAGGAGACCAAGGAGTCGGCAGCCGTCATTTTCCACAAGCTCGACACGCTCCAGGAGAAGATGGAGCTGTTCATGGAGTATGTGGAGAAGCAGAGCGCCTACAGCAAGGATTACTCTCGCACCATGGTCGAGGCCATGTTCCGCAGAGTCAAAATGGCGTCCACCTACGACTTGGAGAGCGTCAAGGACTTGAAGTCGCCCATCACTTTAGTGCGACCCGCAGAGGTCTCGCTGCAGGACATCGAGGAGGACTACTGCGTGTCGCAGCTGACCTCGGGCAAGGTGACCCTCAAAGTAATCGAGGGCAATCACACCACGATGCTGGATAATCCCGTGCTGCCGCAGCTGATCAACGACTTCGATCCCGGTCTGCTGGACGACAAGAACTTCGAGGAGTACATTCGAGACTCGAAGGCAGTCGCTGTGGTCTAACTCAAATATCTTATTCTAAACCCTACGCATAACCAACTAACCACTTAATCTTAATCCGTAATCCAATCTACACTTGCTCTAAGGCTTGCATCAACTAATCCAGTTTCCTAAATAATAAAGATATATTCTACTTAAAATACTAATAGCCTCCTCAACTTGTGTTTAACGTAGCTGACTAGGAACATCCCGAACTATCTTTAACTCTCCTATGAATAACCAGCTAACAAGTAATAATAAATAATATTTTATTTGATAGAACGATTCCTCCATATTCAAACAATCCTATTGTCTTCTGTCCCATGGAAACCCCACTAATCATCAACGAGTCGAATTTCCTTAAATAATATTAATAATGACATTTTAATTTAGGGACAAAAGGTGCAGCAACTTGTGATTAGCGTGGCGTCTTCAAGGCTTGCTGCACTGTCTGCTGGAGCAGCTGCATCTTGTGGTAGCTGGCCACGTGGCTGAACGTGCTGAGCAGCGTCTCGATCTCCTTGCCGCTGATCAGGGGCACAAAGTTGCCAGCGCAGGTGCAGAACTCGGCGAGATTCTCGCGCTTGATCTCGTTGCAGCGGGCGCAGCGCAGATCCTGCAGCACGAAGGACATGAGCTTGCGTTGCAGCACATCGATCATGCGCATCTCGATCTCCTCGTTGTCGTAGGCCACATAGCACTGGGCGCACAGCCAGACAGGACTGCAAACAGCAAGGAATCAATACAACGGGTCTAATGCAAAAAAGTCTCGGCTACTCACATGCCATCCTTCATGGCGCGCTGCTTGTCCTTGCAGAGGTCCAAGTCGCGACAGTGATTGCACGCCTTGCAGATCACCTCGTTGATGATGTACGTGTCGCAGGGATCCGTCCACTCGGCGAGGTCCGAGAACTCCCCGATGCCCACCAGACGCAGCATGTTGCGCCGCAGCTCGTTGATCTGCTCGGCCAATCCCTTGTCCACGCTCAGCACCTTGACCAGCGTGCGAATGAGCTGCAGGCCTGGACTCGACTTGCCTTTGCCGTAGTTCTTGTGCAGCTTGAGCACCGAGTCGAAGGCGGGGTGCGAGATGTCCTTGATGGCCTGCGCGGTGCTCTTGCGCTCCGCCATCGACTGCATGAAGAGACTGAGCAGCGCCTCGAACTTCTCGCGGCATTCGTTCTCGTCCGGCAGCTGCTCGCCAATGGTCCAGTTGAGCTCGAGCGACAGCTCCTCCTCCTCCTCCTCGCCCTCGTCGGGCTGCTGCTGCTCGCCCTCGACTGCCGCCAGCTGCAGCTCATCATCGTCGTCATCGTCTTCCTCGTCGCCATCGCCCCGCTCATGCCTGGCCTGACTCTGGCGCAGCGTCGTGTTGCCCGCCACAATCGAGGAGACAGTCTCGTCAATGCCCTTCGGCAGCCTGCCGCGAATGCCCGAGAAGTTGGACTGGTCCAGCCAGAGCATGAAGTTCCAGCACTGCTCGAAGCTCAGCTGAATCGAGTGGAACATCTCCTTGTTGCGCAGACTCTGCACAATGTAGTCCACATAGCCCAGAGCATCCGAGACCGTCTTCTTGCCCGAGCTGAGGATGATGCGATTGAAGTCCGCATACACAATGCTGGCGCCCAGACGCTTGAACTCCGCAATGATGCGCAGGAACATCTTGCGCATCAGATTGTTGAGCGATCGCCGCAACGCGGGGTCGTAGAGCAGCGCGTTGCTGGAGCGCACCCAGCGGTAGAAGTGCACGATCTGAAAGTCCGAGAAGATGTTCTGATTAATGGACACCTCGCGCAGCCAGCCGTTGACCATGGAGCGCATCACGCGGAACGCAGCCGAGCACAGCGCCGTCTCGTCGTAGCTGGGCAACGTGGCCGCCGGCACAGTGCCAATCATCTCCTCCAGCGAGGCCTGCGGCATCACATCGAACGTGACGGCCGAGGAGGCGCCCTCCATCTCCTGAATCTTGCTCGACTGCAGCAGCGCGCTCACAGCGAGGCTGTCCAGGGCCAGCTCCACGCAGACATCCCCGTAGAAGCCCGCGCGGTTCTGCACCACGCTGATGCTCTCCTCGAACTCGGCCAGCAGCCGACTGTCGTCCGCCTCGCGGCCCCCCAAGTCGGGACGCGTGCTCGCCGACCACCAGAGCACGAAGTTGTGCTTCTGCAGCAGGCGGGCGAAGAAGAGATCCGCACCAAAGAGCACCGTGTCGGGCGGCATGTTGCCGATGGGCACGTGGAAGTAGCGACACTGGTCCAGCATCAGCTCCAGCACGTTGTTCAGGTTCAAGAAGTGCCGCACCACGGCACGCGCTCCCTGACGCTGCCAGTCGAGGCCCGACAGCAAGCTGGCATCGTCCGAGATGTGAATCTGCACCTGCGGGAACTCCAGCAGCACGGGCATCGCGGCGCTCAGCTTGCGGGCCTCGATGGCGGTCTGCAGGCAGAGCATGGTGGGTCCCAGCTGCTCCTGCTTGTAGGCGGAGAGCGCGCGCTGGATGTGCCTGTAGATCTGCTTGACGTCCACCTCGATGAGCAGCTCGAAGCTGAAGTCCTCGGCCGGCAGCTGCTCCGCCGCCGCCTGCGCGCTCTGCTGCAGGTTCTTGAGCAGCGCCAAGCGCTCCGCGGTGTAGAGCTGCTTCATGTTGGGCATCTGGTTGGTGCGCACCGTGTCCAGGGCGAAGACCAGCGCCTTCTTGCTGGGCAGCAGGAACAAGGCCCACATCTCCTTCTTGGCCGTGGGAATGTTGTGCTGGTAGAGATACAGTTTGCGCAGCTTGTTGCTCGCCTGCTGCAGGTACCTGACATGCGACTGCGGCCGCTGCTCCAGCTGCTCGATGCTGAACGACTCCAGCTCCCGCGTGGAGAGCAGCGCCAGTCGCCTGGCCTCCTCGCGCTGCACGCCGCAGATGCAGCCCATGTCCATGAGCGCGCGGAACTCGAGCGTCATCTGCGTCTCGTAGATGCCCTCGATGTCCGGCGTGGCGAGGTCCGCCAGCATGCCCAGACAGTTGTCCCTGAACAGCTGCTCGGGCACGCTGTAGCGATAGAGGTTGTAGACGGGACGCGAGCGCGGCAGCACGCGGTTCACCTTGCGCCACAGCTGCCCCTCCTCGGGCGGCGCCGCGCTGCGCTGGTTCACGTAGAAGATGCGCGGCACCGTCAGCTTGATGCGGTGCAGCTCCTCGCCGATCAGCGCCCACACCGTGAACTGGCCCAGCTCATTCACGGGCACCAGCTGCAGTATCTGCCAGGGCTGGTCCAGCAGCGTGCGCTGTGCGCGCCGCAGGAAGCCGCCCAAGGTGGCGGTGGCTGTGGCGGCGCGGGAGGCCGTCGAGGAGGCTGCGACCTCCTCGCCGGCTCGCGAGCGCTTGCTCTGCTGTCGGCAGCGCTGGCGCTGCTCCTGCTGCCAGGCCCACTTGCGCTTCTGGAATCGCACCCACTCCACGATGGACCTGCGTGTCTCGCCCATCGGGGGAGGGGCGCCCAGGGCCTGGCGCCAGGTCTTGGGCTGGGCGGCCTCCTCGCTCTCCCCCTCGTCGAGCTGCACGCGCTTGCGCTTGGTGACCACGGGTCTGCCCGAGGTGCCCTCGATCTCCCTGCCCGCCAAGTCCTCCATGTCGGCCAGCTTGTCCTCCGCGCTCTGCATGGCCGGCTTGGGGCGGGGACGACTTGTGAACATCTCGTTGATGCGCCGCTGCTTGAGCACATCGTTCTTCTCGAGCATCTTCTTGTGCAGCCAGTCGGGGTGCTGCACACGCGGCACGGGATTCGAGAGGCCCTGCAGGGCGGCTGGGATGGTGATGATCTTCTGAATGGTGCCGCCCAAGCGCTCGATGTAGTAGTTCCAGTCCAGCACGTCCCGAATGTCCGCATCGCCCATGGTGTTGTCCTTGAGCCAGCGCCGCAGGTGGTGGCGACGCACGCTCGCCTCCGACTGGAAGATGGCCAGGGGCACAGCGCGCTCGGTGACCGGGGCGCCCTCGGGCTTCTTCGAGATGATGTACTTGCAGGCGAGGCCCGCGTCCTTGACCATCTGCTCGCCCAGGAACTCGGCCAGCCGCTTGGCCGTCGAGATGGAGGTGCTCTTCTGCGCCCCGTACTCCTCGAGCTTCTTCGACATCGACTTGTTCTCGGCAATCAGCTCGAACAGCTCCGAGTCCGGCAGATTGGAGCCCCGACTGTAGAGCACGTCCAGCCAGTAGTCGGCCACCTTGGCCACCGAGGCGTAGCACTCCTCGAGCGTGCTGCCCGCCAGGAACGACTCGAAGACGGAGCTCTGGAAGTTCTTGATCAGCTGCAGCTCGCCGCGCCGCTTCACCTCGAAGCCCTTCAGCTCGGCCAGCGAGCCGTCGAAGTTGAAGACCGCGTAGCGCTTCTTCAGCTTCTTGCCCTCCTCCTTGGCGGCGGGCAGCACCATGGCCAGGTAGGGGCCGTCCACCTCGAAGAAGATGGAGTTCTCATCGCGCACCTCGTAGCTCGGCTTGCCCGCCTCGTCCAGGCGCAGCTCGTGGTACTGGTCGTTGGTGAAGTGATCCTTGACCATCGTGTTGAGCACCGCGTTGGGGTACGAGATGTTGATCTTGCGCTTCTTCGCGTGCGTCGTGAGCACCGTGAACTCCTGTGGAAAGGAGCCCGGGAGTATGCACCAAATACCGTCCGTGTCCAGCTCCAGGGGGCGGCCCACCTTCTCGATGATCTCGCGGGCCTTCGTGATGATGTTGGAGCCGGTGAGGCAGACGATGCCCGCCATGGGCATGGAGTGCCAGCGAGCGCCGCGACGCATCACGTAGCCGTAGAAGGAGTTCAGGATGCACTTGTGCGCCAGCTGCAGCGAGTCGTAGAGCACCTCCCTGCCCTTGGCGGCCTTGATCTCGGCGGCATCCCCCGAGGAGACCGCCGCGTTGACGGCCGCCTTCGCCGACTTGGTGAGGCCCTTGTACTCGTAGCGACGGTCGCGGAAGGCGCGCACGGTGTCCACGTAGAAGCTGTTCTCCTTCTGGCAGATGGTCGAGTTGCGCGTCTCCAGCCTGGTGATCTTCGTCTTCTTGTACGCCTTGCGGCAGTAGTCGGAGAGTCGCTTCTTCTCGTACGCGGCCTGGTCCTCCTTGGACAGCTCGTGGAAGGCGCGCGTCGGGCCGCCGGGGAAGAGGGGCGGGAACTTCTCGGTCTCGAGCTGCTGCTGGATGCGCTGGAACTCGTTGCGCGAGGCGGGCAGCATCTCGCCACGCCACAGCCAGTCCATGGAGCGTTTGCAGCGCACGCCCGGCTTGTTGAAGTCGCAGGCGGCGCAGTCGAGCTCGCTGACCATCGCCGAGGGCTGCAGGCGATTGGTGAGAATGATGTTGGGGTACATGGCGCCCACGTCCAAGTGGTAGATGACCGGCTGCTCCAGCCGGTTGGGTATGTCGTGCAGGCCCTGCAGCGCCTGGATGATCTCCTGCTTCACCTCTGCGAGGTTCGTGACCTGGTCGAGCGGAATGCCCTCCTCCACCTCGATGGCGTGCTTCAGCACAGCGTCCACGTGGTCCATCAGCTGCTGCACCATGTTGGGGTCCAGCCGGAAGCGGCAGGGAATGTCCGCGCGAAACACGCCCGACTCCAGGGCCTCCACGTGGCCGCCCACGTAGGTCTCGGAGTCGAGCACGTGGCCCTCGTTGGAGAGCTTGTTGAGCTCGCTCTGGTGCTTGTTGGGGTAGACGATGTTGGCGTGGTAGGCCTGCACCATGAGCAGCGTCTCGCAGAGCGTGCCGGAGCCCTTGCGCAGGATCTCGTCGGGCTCCATCGGAATAATGGTGTTGAGCGCGAAGATGAAGGGATGCACGTACTTCATGTACAGATAGTAGGTGGCCACGGCGTCGGAGACCGAGTAGTTGGAGAGCACCTGCGGCTGCTCGACGGCCATGCGGCACATGTCCTCGGGATCGAGCTCGACGGGATCGTAGCGCAGCTTAGCCTTGGCCACCGCCTTCAGGCCTTGGGAGCCCACGGGCAGGTAGGAGTCGCGCTTCACCCAGCAGAGGCAGTCCATGTGGATGGAGGGGCGACTCAGGTAGTTGCCGTCGCGCATCTTCGAGAAGCCGATCTCCTGCTTCATGTCCAGGTCGTAGACGGCGGCGCGCGTCTCCACGAAGGGCCAGTCGAAGAAGTCGCCGTTGTAGGTGACTACAATGTGGGGCCGCACCTCCATGATGTGGTCGAAGAACTTCTGCAGCAGCTGCATCTCGTTCTCCTCGTTGAACACGACGAAGTTGCCCTCGAACTCCGGCTTCGGGGTGTACTCAAAGTCGGCCACGTCGCACGAGATGATCTCGCGATTGGTGATCAGGTAGCCCTGGCCGTCGATCATGTAGGAGATCATCATGATCTGATCGGTTTGCGCGTCGGGAAACTTCAGCGGCAGCTTCGTCGTCTCGATGTCGAACGCCAGCACAACGGGCTCGGGTCTGTCGAGGATGTCGGGGCGACAGCTGATCAGGGGCAGCTCGGTGCCGCTGCGGCAGCGGATGTTGTACCACTGGCCGCAGAAGATGCGCAGATCGATGGAGACGCGCACGTGGTAGGGCACGTCGTGCTCGCGAATGTCCATGATGCAGTCCATGTAGTCCTGCTGCCGCTTGCCGCTGCCGCTGCCGCTGCCGCTGCCGTCGTCGGCTCCGCCCGACTGGGCCAGCGAGTTGGCCAGCATCTGCATGTAGTAGGTGTTGCTCTTCTCGCGCTCCGTGTTGCGGCGCACAGCTGCCATCAGTTCGCGTCTGACTTTGGTCATGGCCGTTTGGTTGAGGAAGGACAGCTTGAGGTAGTGTTGCTGCAGGCCCGACAAGTGATTGGCCAGGTCCAGATCCTCCTTGGTAATGTGCTCCAGGCTGGCCAGCTGGCCGGAGTACTTGCGCCCCAGGAAGCGAGCCACCTCCAGCTGCATGTTCTGCTCCGGGCGAATCAGTAAATACGGTTTGTAGGCGACGGTGCATTTGAAGCGGGATCCGTCCATTTGTATGAAGAAGAGGTCGAGAGCGGCCACCAGTCTGCGGTCGTCGTCCAGCACTTCGTTCTGTGAAAGGGTATTGCTTGAGTTTTTATGGAATTCTTATTGTGCTCCACTTCATTTCACCGCATGCATGTTGATCAGGTAGCCAGTGCGCTCCAAGCTGTCTTTGACCCTGTCGAAGCCATACTTCGAGTCGATCTTGTCGTTCTCGCGCGACTGCCGATAGCCCGCCTCATTGAAGAAGTCATCACTGAGCACAAGAAGCGCATTAGAAGTTTGGCTTTTGCATTAACAAATTCATTTCTTACCCCTCGGCGCGCGTCTCGCTAACAAATTTTCCAGTGTTCTGCAGCACCTTCGCCTTGCCAGGTTCAGCCATTTTTGTGTTTGTATGCACTCTACACTAAGTCAACAGTAGGTAAGTGGCATTTTAAAAACAAAACTATTATTAGTTAATTAATGTGAATGCACTTTGCAAAATGTTTGCAATCTGCTCGTTTATAGCTAAAAAGCGCGCGCAAAACTGCACTTTACAGTGCTGTTAATCGATAGGTTTTAACAGCGAACAGCTGACTGCTCAACAGGTCATCGGTTGCTGCTGTTAAACGCAAAATTGAGCAAGTTTAAGCAGTTGCCCGCAATTTTTGATTCGCCAACTTCACGAAATTAGATTTATCGAAGCGTTAAATAACAATCAATTTATTTACTGGTCCTTGAGCAATATTGATGTTTTAAAAATATTTAAATATTCTAAATAATCGTATTGAGATGGAAATCGTATTAATATATACTCTTAAGCATTAATATACTGAAAAATGACATGCTCTTTTAAATGTCGCGCCTTATTAGTCTCCCAAAATGTTAAATGAAGTGTAACCAGCTGGTATTTGAGTTTGGTAGAGGTTAAAAAGTATATTTTTAGATTGCGGTCACTCTGTAATGCAGGTGTGAAGGAACAGCTTTGTTAAAGCTTTTTTCAATTCATAGTTCTCTTAAATCTCCATTTATTTTTTGAATTGCAATGTCGCCTTTTATGAGAAGCCTACAATTGTTTCAGAATTAACTATGGTTAATAATGTATCATCCTTAGTAAAATGTAAATACAATAGCTGTATGCGCCATGTCAAAATAAGTAGTTATATGCTGTTTAAAGATTTGGTTCAATTCTGTTTAAATTGCATCTCGTTGCAGTTTAGTTTTTTGCTACTTGAGTTGGTGGACCTAAATATGAGCCTACATGCAGACGTGCTTCAAACACACTCAGTTTTATTATATGGCCGTAATTCTGTTTGCCTGCATTGTACATGTTTGCAGCTTGACATCAAATTACACACGCACACGACCAAATTCATTCATAAAATCCGGCTCACCTACACGCGTAGTAAAAATGCAGTCAGCAAACAACACACACACACAAACACAACGACTGCATTCACATGCACATACGCAGTTGACGACTGCGCGCAAGCGCTCTCTTTGCTTTGGCTCTCGCGCACTGATTCAACTCTCTCTCGCTCTTTCGTTGAGTTAGTCCTGCTGCTTCGTGCACTTGTCGCTGCTGCTGTTGCTGTGTACAACGATTTAATTGCTTCCCCTTGTGAGTTGACAATCTTTTTGTTGCCGGCGTCGCTGTCAGTCAGTGAAGCATATTTGTTACACGTGTTCGTTATGCAAGGCTGCGCCACTGGAACAGTGAACAGACTGAAAAGGGAGCAGGAGTCGCTCAATCTTATTGCCCTATGTCGCTGTCCCCTACAAAAGTAATTTATGCGAAAAGCGTTGCCAGAATATAAACACATGCATATGTATTTTTATGCGGAGGTATGTATGCGTGTGTGTGGGTATGTTTGCGTGTAAACCTGTTTGCAGCCTTTCTGGGGAGCACAGTGGGCAAATTTGGACAATTCATGCGCAGTCGTGTGTCACTGTGCGTCGCCGTCGCTTGCTAAAAATGATTGCTGCACATACACACACACACAACCACATTCACTCGCACATTAACTCACTCACATAGCAAATACCCATACACACATGCGCACTTCATACATATGTAGCGTTCTGACCACGCAGTGTTTTTTTACGTTGTATCGTTGTTGTTTTCTGCTAGCAGCAACACTTTGTTTTTGTCGTTTGGGTAATTCTGATTTTCTTTTCGCTCAGACTGCATATCGCTGGGTGTGTGAGTGTGCGTGTGTGTGTTCTTGTTCTCTTTCTGCTTGTGCAAATATTGGCTCTCTTGTTGCTCCCACGCGCAATGCTCTTTTGTGATCGTCAATGCGTACATTTGACAAAATTATTTTGCATATTTACATAAGTTTGACTGTTTGTGTGTATGCTATTTTCTTTTCATGCTGTTTCGTATGTTCTTTATGTGCTTTTATTCACACCAATACCAACACAGAGACGTGCGAAAAAAATTACTCTCGCTTTTTTAGCGTTATCAGTTGCCCCACACTCTCTCTCGTCGAGCTCCACGTTTGCCGCTCCTTCGCGTTCGTGTTCGCGTTTTGCTTGTGCTTGTGCTTCTGCTTCTGTCTTTCGGGCTCTGCTGCTGCGCCTCTGTCTCTGCCTCTGCCATCGGACTTGCCTGCTTTGCTCTTTAGGCACTTGCTCCGCTCGCTCAATTCCCTCGCAGACACCACAGGCACACACACATGCGAACGCGTCGGCGTCAACGTCGGCGGTCGGTGCTCTGCTGCTGCTGCGCCGCTGCCTGCTTCAGTTTGTTGTCGACTCTCTTTGCGTTTGGACGCGCTGTGTGTGTGTTGTGTCTCTGTCTTGCTCGTGCCTCTGCTTCTGCCTTAACTTAGCGGTTGTGTGTGTTTGGAATATTTGAATACTTCTTCCCAAAACTATACGCATTACAGCGGCAAGAACAACGCACAAACAACTCGTATATCATTTAATTAGCAAGAAAAACACTCACAGTGTGTGTGGATCGCTGCCAAAGCGAACCAAAAAAAAAAGCGAAAAAGCAACAATCGGCAATCGATAGTCGAAATCACAGTTGTTATTGTTGTGTCATCGAAATGAGTGCAATTGAGATTGATATTGAATTTGAATGAAATCTGCTCGCAACTTCTATGCGCCGCGCTATTTCACAGTTCTCTGTTCTCTATTCTCTATTCTCTTTGTTTACGCCAATTTCAAGTGAGTTGCAAGTTGTAGCGAAATGTGTCAGTGCAAATATTGAATGAGCCAAAAATAGCCAAAAGAGCAGCTCAAGAAAAGGCTGAAAAACGCTTTAAAACCTTTTCGCCTGCTTTCGTCTGCGGCGTCTCCGTCTACAAAACCACAAAAGCGCTTAAAAGATCGTCTGTGCGTGCGTCGCGTTTTTATCGTGTCCGTCCCACAGTCGCAGCCGCAGTCGCAGTCGCAGCCGCTGTCGTTGTCTCCGTCTCCGTCTCCGTCTCTGTCTCTGACTCGCGGCGCGTCGTTCGATCTCTGCTTGCGTCGCCGTCAGCGTCTTATAAGCCGATCTAAAGCCAGAGACGATCCCCGGTTTCGGTCTCAATCCCGATCCCAGTTCTCGGCATTTCCTTTCGTGCGCTCCTCGCTTTGTTTCGGGCACGTACTTCGTTCGTAATCTGCTCTCGCTGTCGCTCTCGTCTCGACGTCGCCTATAATCAACCTGCCTGCTGATCCCCGCGATATAAACAGATACAGAGATACGGATACATATAGAGGAGGAGCGAGTGCGAAAGAGAGCGACATAAACAGCAGCAGCCGCAGCAGCAGCAGCAACTCCTGCCCTCAGACTCTCGGCTCCCGATCAAGATTATGCGCCTAATTTGAAGTTGTAATTAATTTGGATACCCTAATAAAAAAGAGCATAACGACGCTGGGCCAAGCAAAACAAAGAAGAACACACGAGAAACCCGAAAAACATAAAGGAAAGATACACAACTTCAACCTCAGCTTCAGCTTCAGCTTCAGATTCAACTGCGACTTGAAGAATCCCCCTCCCCGCGCTCCTCTCGCTGCTGACGGGGCGGTGCACGCCTCTATTTTATTGCCCCACCGGTGAGTGAAGTGTTGAAAACAGTAGTTCAACTATTTTTATTCAGCCAGCCACACAACAAACCCTTTCCTGGCCTGTATCTGTATCTGAATCTGTTTCTTTTTCTTGAATGAATCTAGTAGGGAAAACTGGTTTGGCTACCGCGCAGCAGCCTTCAACTATCTCAGCAATTTAGCTTTGGGCTTAGGCTAGGATCGCTGGCAACTTGTTGCCTGCTCTATTCGTGTTGGCCGTGATGGAAGCTGGGGGACTCAACCCTTCGATATAATTGAAATTACTACTGTTACAGTTTCCGGTGTTACTCCAACCGCTCTCGATTGCATTTCTTTCTCCTTTTCTCACTTTTCGTTTTTTATGGACATCGATTCTCATTTCGTTAATGGCAATCGGTTTTGTTTAATGCCCTTGTGGTTTTATTCGGTTTTCATTTCTCTTATCGTGCTATTTTGTTGAGCGATCACCTTCCCAAAAGCGCTACTGTCCGTCCCACCTCTCTCTCTCTCTCTCTCTCTCTCTATTCTCTCACCTAATGTGTCTAGAGAATGTGGATCAATGAACGCGTAAGCGTTCATTTACAACCATTCATGATTTGATGGACCATAAAGGTAATCAGCCAGCACTTGTATTCAACGCCTCGCATAGATTGATCTGGGTTTATGCTGCTAAGCCACTGAATGCACTAAAAGAACTCAAAGGATGTACAACTAGCAAAGAGCATAGGGAATTAATATTGAAGTATTGAGAAAGCATAGAGCGAAGTTATCAACAAAACATTTTGTATCAATTGTTTAATAATACATTGTTGTTATTCAGCAAATTATTAGGAAATCTAAAGAAAGTTGCCTTAAAGTATGAATATTCACATATTAAATTTGCCTAGTTTAGTTAAATGCCAATTCAAAGATGGATTTGATAATAACAATTGCGGAAATCTGGAGAACATTTAAAGAATATATTGTATATGTCAAATCAATGACGGATCTTGAATCCATTTCAAAAAGTAAATATTATTTAAGGGATTGCTGAGCACGAAAATGAAATAGCGTGTGAAGCATGATAAATTATTAAACAATTCAATTGAGTGGAGAGCATTTAAAACTTAGTTAACACAATGAGTAACGTCATCAGAGCACACATTGCCTTTGGTTTTATTTACAGTATTTAGTTTTCCGAGCACACATTGCAATTGCCATAATAATTATTATGTTGTCGCAGTGCTAAAGAATACTTGAGCGAGTCTAAAAATAACTGCACACATTCGAATACGTCGAGTACGAATACGACGAGTTCGAGTTCGAGTACTTCGCTCACAGTTCAGTGAGTTTTGAAGCTGGTTCGTTGCCCCATGCTACGTTTAATGATCGTTGGTCCTTGCCTGCACTGTGCTGGATAACAACCTGCCGCAGACAGACATGCTGAGCCCAAGATCGATACCATAATCACACACAAACACACAGATTGGGCAAGAGACCGAGAGGGAGGATAGAGAGAGGACCCTCTAGACACAGACAGTTGCCACATGTGCGCAGCTCGCTGAAGATCCCTTTCCCAACAACCCAGAAGAAAAGAGAGAGGGGAAGAAAACGAAAAAAGGAAAAGCAGAAGCAACATCATCGTACCGTTACGTACACACCGAAGATTGCACCCCTATTGTTGCATGCTACTTTGTCGTCGTCTGTCTCTGGGTCGAAGGAGTGCGCACCATATCGAAATATCATATTCGTTTACAATCTGTTCCTTTCGTTCCTTGAGCATCTGCTGTCCGGTGTCCCGCACACTCACACACTCAGATGCTGGACGGTTTTTTGTGCATACTTCGAGAGAGTATCTGAGCGTGTCTGCATCTGCATTTGTATCTGTGTTTGTGGCCGTGTCTGGCTTCGACGCCTACAAATCCGAAGTGCTCCATGCGTATTACTCGCTCGCTGTTCTAGGGAAAGAAACATATGCTTCGATCTTCAATTCGGTTTCGTAGAAAGTTGCAGCCAGTTGCCTCTTGTACTCTGCCAGTCTGTTGCCTTATCTGCGTGTCTGCTGCCTGTTGCTCTGAGATAATATTGTCTTGTTGTGTTGCGTTAGATATTGAATTGTGGTTGCTTTGTTGAGGTGGCATTCGTCATGCTCCGACTTCCAATTGGTGGCTCCCGAAGTGTGCAACACTTGCAGCACAGAGCAACACGTCGATAACCTTCAGATACTTTTGTATCTCCAATGATCGTAATTAGATGCATTGCCTATTAACATTAAAATCAGATTAAGTTCAATTGCAATTGAGCAATTATTTCCTATTTAGATTGGAAGTATAATATTTAAGGATAGATACAAAGATTGTGGTTATTTTTGCCAAGCATAGTTTGATCCACTTCTTGTGGTTAGTTCGCTGTTTAAACCTAGATAAAATTCCTGCTTAAAGATAAAGTGCTGGGAGGGGAACGCGAGCTAATAATTGAAGTGTTTTAGAGCTTTTGTGATTCCCCGTAATCGACTTATTGCAACAGAATGGAATGAGATAAGAGCGCGTTATCGTCACTTGACCAACTTGAATGAGTGAATCGCTCGAATTCCTGTGAATTTTACTATGCGAATCTAATCGCCTAGTTGTTCAGTTACAATTACAAGAGCGCGCGTCAAATCAATCTGCAAATTACGAAGGCAATTCATATTTTTACTCATATTCAGATTTGCATTCGTAGTTGTTATTCGTTTGCTTATTATTCTTTGCCACTTTTATGCGTCAATAAATTATTTTCGTGTGAGAAGTGTACTAAGTGCTCATAGACCGAATATACTTGTACATCCACATCCATCTATCCATATATGTAGATATATATAAGTATTCACACCACTTCTATATAGTATGCTATGCACTATTGCGCTGTCAAATCAATTATATGCATATGAAAACGACGCGGTTGCCGCTCTTTCTCTCTCTCTCTCTCTCTCTCTCTCTCTCTGTCTCTCCCTCTTGTTGTTGTTGTATTGAATTGATTGCACCGAAAGTTGTTGTTGTTGTCGAGTGCACACTGGGATTTTATTATCCATTTAAATGTTGATTAACTTAAATTCGTTTTTGCTGCACTCAATCACACTTGATGTGCGACAGCACTCGCTCCCTTCCTCCCTCCCTCCCTCTCTCTCTCTCCCTCTCTCTCTTTCTCTGTCTGTCTCTGTCGCGCGCGCTCTTTAAGTTGGCCAGCCGCGAGTGTGGGCAAGTAACGGCCATAAAATCAGCAAATCAAATCAAAATTGATTTCACAAGCGCACTCACCAAATTTATGCAGTTAGATCACCGCGAATCCGAGGCCCGCATTAAAGATACAACATTCGTACTACTCTCTCAATTCCTATACTATATATATATATGCTATATGTGTATGCAGATCCCAGATAACGTGCGTAGATAACTGTATGTCATACAGACGACATGTCGACGACGTCAGCGTTGTTGCTCGCAGCATATTTGCATAGCGTATCTTATTAGCCAGGCAGACCCAACAGATCAGACCCGGCACAATCCTCTGAGAGCTCTAAGCAGATTCAGCGCCTCGACTCGGAGACCCTCGCATAACTTAGCCACGCACTGAGCTACAGATACAGATACAGATACATATATGCATATATGTGTTTGTGAATATATACTCACATCTTTTCCCAGCAAGTCCCATGTAAATATAATTTAAAGTGCGTAATTGCCGCGCTTTATCTCAAAGTTGTATTATTTATAGTGCCATCAGCTACTGGCTGCTACACAGCGAGAAAAAGCGACGACAATTTGTTGGCCACAAAAATTGCAAACACTGAAGAAAGAGTCTTGCTTTCAGATTAGCTTCGTTTGAGAAATAAGTAAATCAATAAATCGAATTTGGAAGTCAGTCTCGTAATGTGCTTAGAAGAGCGGTATTTCTCTCTGTGTACTCACGGATAGTATAGAGAACTATACACCACATCGGAGCCTAAGTAGTGCGGGTTCATTTGGATATCTTTTTAGGCAAATCGTAGGCAGAACTTCCGTTGATAAGCTGCCCCACTGTGTGTGTTTAGGAGCCAACGGGGAGAGGGGAAAGGGGGAGATTCTTTTGTAACTCTTTAGTTTTTTTGGGGGATTAAAATTCATTGGATTTGAATTCGTAGTGAGGAGCTTTCTATGCGCAATCGCCTGCAGCTTATCAACGAATTCGGCCATTGGGCAGATTGATAACAAGCCAAGAAATCCACCGGAAGCTGCTGTGATAATCAGCCTCAAAGAGCAGCGCTGCAAACTAGATACATTCGATGTGGTGGAGGGAGCATTTAAATGTTCTCGCATAGCAATAGAAGTAGTCAAATATTGACGCGCTCTTGGGCTGAAATGGATCCATTAGAATGATATTTGTAGAATCAAACTCCAGAACTGCGCTGCTCGCCCAACTGAACGAGTGTCTATATAGATGTATGGGTGAATGAGTGTGTGAGTGTGTGAGTGTTTGATGGATGCTGTGTAAACAAGAGCGTCTTTTATATGCAAACCGAGGCGGCTCCTTTTGTTGTGGCCCTGTGTCGCCCTGTCGCCGTTGAGTTGCGCACACAGCGCGGACACTTTGATGTTCTTGCCTCGCTCGTTGTTGTTGCTGTTGTCTCGTGGCGTGTACACAGCGTACTCGTACTTTAATGCCCCCTTCTCGAGACGCCGAGTCGACGAGTCGCCGCCTCACACGAGAGTGCTATAATTCGTTGAGTCAACAAGGGATCCCTGGCTCAAATTGGGCAGAAAGGTGCTAACAGCGGCCATAGTTGAAGGTGTGAACGAGGTCCGCCAGTCGGCTAAGTAATAGGCCAATAACGAGATCGGCTATCGATGAAGCGCCTCCGCCTCAGCCTCAGCCTCAGCCTCAGCCTCAGTCTCACCCTCACAGCAATTGTTTATTCTCACTAATTGTCTCACTGTTTACCCATCCATCTATCGTTCCAGATGACTGCACAATATGGAACTGGCCATTTGTAAGACTGAGTTGTCTGCCACCAAATTTATGCTGCCCCCCGCGCTGCCCGCTGTCGCAGCGATTGCAACAACGACGGTAACGGCAACGGCAACTGCAACGCACTCCTTCCTTGACCGGGCGGTGCAAATCAACGAGCTCTTCAACTTCAACGCTGGCCAGCATCATCCGTTCAAGAGCAATTACCACACCAACGGCTCCATCTTGAACAACATCAACAACACCGGCAGCAACATCAACAGCAACATCAACGGCAGCAACATGCGGATGAAGAAGAATCGCAAAGTCACATTTCTATCCAGCTTGGTTGAGGTGAGTTGCTCGGAGTTATAAATCAAATAACTCACTTAACTGACGGTTGTAAATCATCGTGATAAGCTCTCGAGACTTGTCGTGTTTTCAATGCTTAAAACACACTTAAAACTTGTGGAAATATGTAACGAATATTCGTGAATTTGTCTGTCGATTGCAAGCCATTTGTTTGAAGTGCAACTAAGATTCAATTCCCTTCTGTTGAGGTTCATACACTCCCCCTAAATCTCCTAGAATAAGAATAGTATCAGATTAATTCTTGTGGTACCATGTTGAAATGTATTACTTGCTGGAGAGATCTTCGCGTGCTCAATTTATAGATGAAGCATTCGATTGCACCTCACGTGAGGCTCATAATAAATATTGTTTATTCTCGATCTGAATCTTGAGCAATTGCGCAGTGAGAGTTTCCCCTGCCGCCCTCCGAGCAGCGTTTAACTCGCCTCGCAGCTAGGATTGATGGGCATATCTACCTTCCTATCTGCTTGCAACTGTCGATCATCGATCGTCGATCGTCGATCGTCGTGTGTCCATCGCCTGCCACGACTTCAGCTGCTTGACAGGCTTCAGCTGCGTGCGGCGACAGCTCGACGCTGATCTTGGGGCTGGGATCTTTTGGTCGGTGGCACATTGGCATGCAGAGCACGTCGATCGCTTCTAAATTTGGCTGTCGAAACAATACGCAATTATTATGTATTATGCTATTGTGCTTTATGCACTTTTAACACCCCGCAACCGCCGCCGGCTGACAAATGGGCAGGGCAGGCTATATATAAGCCCAATTAAGCTGCAGCCAGAGACACCCATAAAATTCCAGGGTATGCTGCAGTCGATCGTTGGACCGTCGTCTGTCTGCTGTGTGAATAATAAGCGTGCCACGCAATAATTGAGCCCGAAAATAGTCAATGCAAAGACCTGCCCGAAATGCGAATAATCTACGCGTTCAACGCGTCTCCTCCCCGAAAATGGCTGACAATGGCGCTGGCCAATTTGGCCAATATGCCAATATGGCCATTACTGTCAGTGGTCGCAGCTACTGCTAAGGCTTCGCTCGGCCGCGTCATCAGCTGATGATCGACAGTCTTTTCTTTGTGATGTGTTTTTTTGCACTCGATGTGAAGGCATTTGTTTGAGTGCAGCTCGGGGGCTTGCGGTAAACATATATCCGTTGAGTGTCGACCACTTTCATCCGGTCTTCGGGCCCGCTCGGTCAACAGCCTGGCCAAAGGACCTGCGTTGAACCTGTGTTCACAGCTCACTCGTGTGGAAAATGCAGTCGAGTAACTCAATCTCGAGTCTGGCCAGAAGTGGCGTCTTGAATTTCGCTTCTTTTTTCGGTTCTTTTTTTTTGGGGGGGGCTAACCACGTAACAGAAGCTGGGGCGAATACTGAGCTGGGAGACTGTAGACGGTAGATGGTAGATGGTAGACGGTAGATGGTAGACTATCTTCGGCGGGAGGGCATCAAATTCCAATTCGAAATTCAAATTGAATTGTCCGTTTGGCGTCAATTGATTACGATATTTATGAAACATTTCGTTTGACTACTTTGACCTCCATTATCATAAACGACAATAAACGCCGAGCGAGCCAGCAGCCGCCCTCTCTCTCACACACACGCTCTCTCTCTCTCTCTCTCTCTCACTCTCTCGCCTCCATCGCCACAGAGCGAAGTCTCTCTTGTGTGTGTGTGTGTGTGGAAGTCAGATGTACAATTCAATTTATTAGAACGCGTTTAACATGATCAGACCCATGGGACCGACTCGACAATTGGGGCAGGCACAGTCTCCCCCCTCCTCCCTCGTCTGCCTTTCTCCGCCGCTCTTGCAGCCACTACTGGCAATTGCGGACAATCTATTCCATGTTATTGCTCTGCTTGCTTGCTTGCTTGCTGCTGGTTGTTGGCGCTGCTCTGATTGCGCGCCCGATTGAAAGGCACCTTTTAGGGGCTGCTCGCTAATTTATCAGGCCAGCTTTTGTTTATAAATATTGAGGCATTTAACATCACTCAAACGAGACCTAATTCGCCTAGGGTTATATTCATTTAGACTAAGATTTGAGCATTGGAATCGCTTGTCTTTTCTCGCAGCTTGTAATTGGAATTTTATACATGTCAAGTAGGGTTAATTAGTTAACGTATTATTAAGTTAACCATTTGTAAGACGAAGCCTAATTGAATTACTCTCTTCTTTACTTTCTTCCATTGTCACAGTCCACAAATAAATACATTAAGGAGGAGCCTGTCAATGGCTGCAAGGATCTGCCCGTCTGCAGTTTATCGGATATTTCAGATCACGAGGGCTCGCTGGGTGAGTAGAAATCAGATTTGTGATCGAGTTGCAGGCGACGCAACTAAACGCTATAACTATTAACCCAATTGGTATATGGGGCTAATGCTGAAGGCATTTCCAGATAACAGACTTCTGAGAAATGGAAATAATTAAATAGCAATATGTTGTGCGAATGTTTTCGTATATTTTTCTTGTCGACGCGACGCAGGGCAAGGGCAGGGACTCGACTCGACTCGACTCGGCGCGGTTCAGTTCAGTTGGGATCGGTTCTTTTGGCGCTATCTTTGCACTCAGACTCAGACGAATGTCTACGCTAAAGTGCGAGTGTATTCGCAATGCGCGATGGGAGACGATGGGCCAACGAGTGTGTGAGTGTGTGTTTTATTTTTAATACACACACACGCACACACACAGTCACATCAGCCATCATCATCAGTCATGTTCAGACTCTTTGGCTGTGCGATTTGTTGTTGCCATTTTATTATTCACATATGCCTTTTGAACGGCGCGATAAAGAAATACCAAATACAAATTATTTCGCGATAAGATAAGAGCACCACACAAAACAAGGCGCACACGGTGCACGGGAATTGTGATTGGAGTGCTGGAGTGCTGCGAAAAACAAAGAGGCAGCAATAATTGCAAACAACACTTCGAGCGAAGACTTTTGCACAGCAATTAGCAGCATAGATTGACTGATTGACTGATTGACTGCCTCACTGCCTCTCCCCTTTCTCCTCTCTCTCTCTCTCTCTCTCTCTCTCTTTCTTAAGGTGTGTGTGTGCATAGAAGTGTGTGTAGTTGTAGTGGGTTAATATTTTCATAAAAAGTCACGTCGTTTATTTCCGGTGTCCATTCAGAGGCAACAAACAGTGGCACCTCGCCCCAATGCGCCGGCAAAGTGCCAAGCGAACTTACAGATTCATTCATTCTTTGCTATGCGCGCATTCGCTCATTCACTCACTCACTCACTCACTCGCTTATTCGCCCCAAGTCAGATCATTCATTCATTCATTCCTGCGTCGCTGGCAAACACATTTGCATTTCAAATACACGAAACAAATATCTTAAATGTGCACTGCGTGTTTCCCTCCTTCCCTCCCTCTCCTGCTCTTCGTGCCTCCCTCTACTCCTCTCTCTCTCTCTCTCTCCTGCTGCTGCTGCTGCTGCTGTCAATCAGCCAATACGTCAGTCAGTCACTCACTCTGGCAGAATACCTTACGTATACGTTATGTGACAAAACCTCGTCGTCGTCGTCGTCGTCGTCGTTCATTTGGCATGCGCCTTCTACTTCTACACTTTTGTACACTGCTGTGCGGTTGCATGCTGCTTCTATTGCACACCAACATCAACACACCCGCTATGTGTATTTATGTCTTAATGCTTCTGACAGTTTTATGGTAATTCGTATGCATCTCTGCCGCATGAATGCTGATGAAAACGGCGATGTTTCCACTGCGCCACAATGCTGAGAAGTTCTGCTCGTAACAAAGCACTACAAACTGCCAACAATGGTGTTTAACAAACCCGATCTACTATTTAATCTAAGCTGTTGTACGCCAAGGTAAAGAGTTCATTGCGATTACTCGCTGCATTCATTTGGGAGCCACGCTTTCCACGGCCAGTTGAGTTTCTAAATAATCCAATTAATACTTGTAGCTACTTCTTTGGAACCCATAAACTTCAACAAGTTGAATGTCTAATTTATAGAAACTTCTTTGTGTCAATCTCCTTCTGTGCACCTGAATTTAAAGTACTTTTTCAAATTATTCTAATTGAATTAATTTGGCATTAATACTTCTTCTTTTTAATCGCAATACTTATAGATACTCTTTTATCTTAGAGATATTTCTTTGTCTCTAATAGAACTTTTAATCTGACTGTGTTTTATATATACTTTTTGTGTTATTCTAATTGAATTAATTTGGCATTAATACTTCTTCTTTTTAATCGCAATACTTATAGATACTCTTTTATCTTAGAGATATTTCTTTGTCTCTAATAGAACTTTTAATCTGTATTTTATATATACTTTTTGTGTTATTCTAATTGAATTAATTTGGCATTAATACTTCTTCTTTTTAATCGCAATACTTATAGATACTCTTTTATCTTAGAGATATTTCTTTGTCTCTAATAGAACTTTTAATCTCACTGTGTTTTATATATACTTTTTGTGTCTGGCTGAATTTCTAATTAGTCCAAATGTATCTTATAGATACTTTCGCTATCTTTACACTGCTGCGAGACAAATGATTTGGAACAATGCATTGGCTGCCATTGGCAGCTGGTTGAAGTGTCCGAATTAAATGTTGTTTATAAAAACAAATCACAAATGAGATATTTTTGTCTGCACACACACACACACACACACACACTCGCATGTGTATGTACCCAAAAAGTATTTATGCCTTATCGCTGCGTAAAAATCAACAAAAAACAAAAAAAACCCAAACAATTTCAATGTCAACGCGACGCAATCGCACGACAAAAGTCAGTGGCCAACTATTCCATACACACTCTCTGTTCTGTTGTGTGCTCTGTGTTCTCTCTGTTCTTGCCCCCCGCCCGTTCGCCACTCTCGCTCCCGCCCTCCACTTCTATTGCTGTCCCTTTCCCTGCTCCTGCAGTTATCTGCATGAAAACGGCAACAAAAGACAAAAAACATGCAAAACACAAACGGGCGACAACTGCGCAGATGCTGAGGAGACTTGAAAATAATAATAATAATAATAACAATAATAATATTGAAACAAGGGGGAGCACACATAAGAAGAGCGCGTCACGTAAATTTAGTTTACATTATGTGCAGGGACACACACACACATACACGCACACACGTACATACACAACGTGTTGTTGTACTCGTATCCAGCCTGCCCTTATTTTAATGCTTTCGGTGTGTGCGTGCATATTTTTTTGCGCCCCTTTTAATCAGCGCATATTAATCATAAACTTTGAAAATAACAACAACTCGCCAGCCGTAGCAGCGATGAATAAAGTAAGGCAAATATAAATTTTATTTCTCGCGTTCGTACACACACACACACACACACACACATGCTTTCGTTACGCGACTCGCATGTGTGACTGCCAAGAGCGCCGGCAGAGGGCGCTGCTGCTGCTGCGAGCAGAGCGAGAGCAGCGCGAGAGACAGCGAAAGAGAGCGCCACTACTTTCATTCATTTGGGGAGCGCACACTTGGCGCTCACTTCCATTCATTCATGCGCTCGGTCCGTCGGCTGCTCGTTTGGCGATCGGCTCTCGCGCCTCTCTGCCGACAGCAACAAAAAAGAAACACGTTCGTTTTCATTCATACTTACGGTGCGAGTAGAAAAGTTTCTGGTTTTGTTCTGTTGCTGCTGTTGCTATTGTTGTTGTTGTTGCTGGTGCCGCTGTTGCTGCTGCTTGATCGCCTCGCGGCGTTGAAATGCAGTTGATGAATGGGGAATAGCAATAATACAGCATTGGGACGTTTTAACTTGGGGCTGCCTGCCTGCGTTTTGTTTTGTGTCTTTTTGTCTTTTCATTTATGCTTTTGGCTGTGGCCATCGAGGGGAACTTGAGTTGTTTTTGTTATTTTTTCGATTTGCTGCTTTCTTGAAGTTCTGCCTACCTCTCGCTCTCTCGCTCGCACCCGCACTTACTCGCAGTCTGCTGATGATGGTTGATGCTTGTTTCCTTCCTTTTTGCGTGTGTTCCTGCAAACCGGCTTCGGCTTCGTCTTCGGCTTGAACTTCAGCTTCGGTTTAAGCGACGTCGGCAGCGTCTGCGACTGCGACTGCGACCGCGA
Organism: Drosophila siamana; assembly: GCA_035047445.1. Taxonomy (NCBI): domain Eukaryota; kingdom Metazoa; phylum Arthropoda; class Insecta; order Diptera; family Drosophilidae; genus Drosophila; species Drosophila siamana. Next base: position 809,957 of record JAWNPP010000004.1, read on the forward strand.
CGTGGGCGCGCCTCAGCTCGCGTTTTGTGTTTGTGTCTTTTGACTGTATTTATTTTGATTTTAGCTGCTGCTGTTGCTGTTGTTGCTGCTCTTTATTTATTCATAATTTGGAGTTGTGACTCCCCAACTGCCTAACGCACATTTGTGGACAGCTGCTGCTGTCGTTGTTGCTGTTGTAGTGGCCAAACCAGTTGCTGTCGAGTCTGCAGAGGCTGCGACTGCGACTGCGATTTGTGTTGGGACTGGGGCTGCTGCTTCTTCTTCTTTTTCTTCTCTCTTCTTCAGTCGACACTTGCTGCGTGTTTTTCATTTAAGTTTTGTTTTAATTTAAGTTTTTACCTTTCAAATTTCTTGTTCACAGATTTCTTGCTGTTGTTGTCTTTTTGTTTTTTTTTTTGGTTTTTCGTGGAACTGCTGCGTTAACAACTCTTTGCCTTTTTGTTTTTTCTTTCGTTTACAATTTTTCATTCATTCACATAAACGTTTGTTTGTTTGTGTATGTGTAGCGTTCTCGCTTTATTGTAGTTGTTGTATTTGTAGTTGTAGTTGCTGGTTTGCCTGTTTTATATTTCGTTTGCACGCCACTTTTTACTCACACACACACACACACGTGTGTGTGTATATGTGAGTTCTCGTCTCATTCATTCATAAATTTCATTCATGTTGCTTTTTGTTTCAACTTTTATTTATTGCCCTGCACAATGAATTTATGCTCAATGTAATTTTTTGCACTGAATATTCAAAAGTTCGGCTTCTATTTAATAACATTTGCAACAATTAAATGATCAATAAGCAAGCACACAAAATTAAATAAACAAAATAATATGATCGCATCATCAGATTTATTTCACTTCCTATAGTTAATCAACGGTAATAGATAAATACATATAAATAAATAAATTAAAAATAAATATAAATATACCAGTGGGGAAATCAATTTCGAAGCGTATTCTAGGTGCATATCGCTAGATACTTCCGCTATGGATAAAAATACCTTGTCTGAACTTCCTTTGATAAGCTAGTTCGGATTTAAATGGGTTAAACCCACTCACGACAACTTACCCAGGAACAGACGTAACAAACTACGGGGCATTGATAGAAAGTTAGTCGGGTATCTAATCATATTTGCATTCGCACTCGCACTCAAATTCATTCGTAAAAAAAGCTGAGAAGGTTCTGAGAGATAAATTTGTATATTTCATTCTGTTCACCATTCGTATTTCGTATTCATCATGAGTGTAGAGCGGAAATGACTAAATTGATGCATCCCCATAATTTGCGCAGCTTTTGACTGTGCCACCAGCAAAGCCCGGGGCATGGCTAATCAGCACGCACCGAGAAAGAGGCACTGCAGAACACAGCAGACGCAGACAGAAACAGAGACAGAGACAGAGGTCGAGAGGCGACACCAGGTCGGGGAAAGCAATGACATCGATTGCTGGTTAAATGGTAAACTTGTGTTGCCTTCGCACGTGCCAACTGAAGGGGAACGCCCCCCTACCTCGGAGACGACCTTCAAGTGTTGCCCCTTGGTAATTCTTGTTTCTTAGTTTGTGCTTTGGGCCGTCGCTGTCGTCTGATAAGCCTCTTATCAGACCACTTCAATAATATGTATTATGATGTGCACTTACTTTCAAACAGCTGTCGCAGAGCCAAGTTAAAAAAGCGCCTTGCTAGCCGCAAATATTAATTAAGTGTGCATGGTTCTTTTTTGGTTTGGTAATTAAGCAAACTCTTATCACTGATATGATTAATTGGCTGCTCTTGCCTTACACTTTATGCTTGACTGTTGGTTTGTGTCTTCGCTAAGTTACGATCCCGTAAATAAAATGTAGCATACGTGCAGGCTGTTTTTGCATAGTGCACTTTGTGCAAAGTGTTGCATACTTTGCAGCTGTTTATTATTTGCTTCATTTCACTCCTCATACGTAAAGTAAACATTCGTTACGAACTGCGGCTTCCTGTCGAATATCCAAGTCAGATTTAAAAGGTATTCGCCGCTTGGAATGATAAGAGGCATTTTGGAAATGTCGTGGAAATCCTTTAATCCATTCAGACCCTAGAAATAGAAGCATGTTAGACTGAGGAATTATGATATTCTAGGGTACTCTCACATTGTATGGGCAGGTGTGATTGATTGTCGACACCTCTTTGATCAGGTTCAAGATGATTCTCGCAAATGGATGCTTAAGGTGTCGCATAAACTTACAGCCATCGATGGTGTAATCGATGACCCAGGGCTTATAGCCATTGGCCTTCTTCAGTACCCTTGCCCTAACGAATATATTGTACGCAGGCTCCGACACCATCACGAATGCTGTCAGCGTCGTCTTGTTGCGGCTGACGGCGCGCAGTCGACACTCCGTGTAGACGACCCACGATTCGTTGTAGGATTCGCAGCCCACGTTGGTCATTTTGAATTTGGCGGCCTGGCAAATCGATTGAGGGGTCAGCCGGGAAGGGTAGAATATTGAGAAACTCACGTGGTTGGACTTCCAGCACATTACTACGAGTAAGAGGAAAAATAGCAGCAGTTTTAGCAACAGTCCAGCTGTCATCTCGTTCAAAGTTAAACTGACCTTCTACGCTTAGTGAATCGCGTAATCGATTAGCTCTTAATTTCTTTTGGATAAACGATGTTGTCGTCCGAACAGTCAACAACAGCGTGATCAATGGTCGCCTTCGCAATACTCTGTATTTGTCTGCTAACAAATACGTTAATTAATAGCGGCGCCTGTAAATATGCAACAGTTTTCACAACAGCGTGTTGTAATAAATTGCAGCCATGTTTCTTTGCAAATCGATTTATTTGTAGATTAGCAATATCGTGAACTTGTTTTTGTTTAAGTAAATTGATTTGTTTCACACCATATTTGGTTGCATTATACTTTATTCGGCGCGTCCTTCATGAACGTAAATCGGCTGCGCTTAAAAGAATGCTATAGATTTTTCAATCGAAAACCAAGTTAATTGCTTAACGCTTTATTAAACGCAACAATATGAATACGAATCAAAGATTAAAAGTCATTTCAATACTATTTTTAGATGAAAGTAACCTTCAGCTTGTTCGGTTATTTGCGGAAATCGCAACCAGATTTGTTCATAAATAATGTTGTATTATTAACATGTTTTGCATTATGCTTTGCTAATTAAAATAATTAAGTGGAAATCGCATTTAATGCCCATCTTAAGCAGAATTCAATTAATCATAACTTCCAAATCTGGCAGCCTATTAAAACTCATTCGAAAAGGCAACGCGTTGTGCTATTATTGTAACTACTTCGCTGCAGTGAAATGCCGTCGCAATGAGAAATATGAATCAATTAGTTGGTGCAACAAAAGGCAACGTGTCCACAGCCATAAATCGAGCAGATACTTAGATGTGCCAATCGAGCGGCGGCAACAACAAATTGCCACATTGAAACCAGTTCTCGGGGACTGCATCAATTGGCCAAATGATTATCCGCCGGCAACTGGCAACGTGCAACGTGCGGCAGCTTGACCAATTGATAATGCAATGGCCAACGCTCAATTGACAAACGCAAATCGATGAAATATGAAATCTAATGTCGTATCTAGAGCGCGTGTGTCTAAGTATCTGAAGTATCTCAATATTGCAGATCGTTCGATGGCTGCAAGCGGCACTCGGAAATATGGCACACCTGCAACACACTCGCGCTATATGATTGGGCATTGGCTGCACAATTTTCCAGTTGCCTGCCCAGGGAAGAAAGACGCGACAGAGACTCGCTTGCCGGCTCTCCAGGAGTCGCTGACAGCAGTTGAAGCGTGTCCGCCTGGGCCCTGCAGAAGAGAGAAGAGCGTAAAGCAAACCCATAAGCCTTTTGGGCCAATTTAACGCTGCTGCCCACCCCTGGCCCATGGCCCATGGTCTATGGCTCAGAGCAGAGCAGGGCCAGCTTCGAGGGCTGTTGCTCATTTCGCTTTAAGCCCAATTGATAATTTAACGCTTCAATTGGCCCAAAAACGTACAAATTAACAACGTACGAGATACGAAGTACTTTGGCCCAGTGCGCAGCCATTGAATCGTCTGCTTTTGACCTTTTTTCCTTCTTTTATGCCTCGTCATAATTTGTAGCATATTTTTCACTCCACCAGCGGAAAAGACAAAGTGGGAGAGACGGCGGAAGAGGGAGAGGAAGAGGGGGGAGGGAAAGCTGTTAGAGCAAATGCGTTTCTTGCTTTTAATTGTCATTTGAATTAAAAGCCATTTCGTCGCGGCACTTTCTTGCACTCACTTTAATCGCTCCAAATGTGAATTCAACTACGCTTAAGATTTCCATTAAGATCCAAAGCTGAGGCCAAAGATCGCGTCAGAAGAAGAGCATTTGCAGTTTCTGGCTATTGTTTACAATTTGCACTAATCATTTCAGTTTTAAGACAGATAATCGTGGCAGGCGATCAGTTAACTCGCTTGAAACTGCTTTCTTTCACTACGGCTCATCTCAATCAATCAATTTGATCGGTTTCATCAATCAGATTGCAACTAATAAGTTTGGTTAGGCCAATTTGGATCAATGCTTTACTTACAAATATTATATTGTATTATTTTATCCCACTCTGATTAGTTAATGCTATCATTGCAACATCAAACTTTGTGGAGAAGTGCTTTGAATCGTCTATAATCCAAATTAGAATCGATCAGTGGCGATCGGCAATCAGCTGTGTCATCGACTTGTTGATTGCCAATCAAAATGTGGCAGATTAAGTCTGCTCCTTTCAGCCTCCAGTTCATCAATGCATAATGAATATACGCGCAGTTCAATTGAAATCAATTGATTATCGATATAGCTCAAGCATCGCATCGCATCGCATCGCATCGCTCTCGATTAATCGTTGCCTAATTGAAGAATCGAACAAAATGTGGCAATTTGGCTGGAATAGATTGTTTTTCTACCTGACATTCACTTTACTCATCCGGCTAATTGCTGGCTCTGAATACACTATATGTATCTGTGCACACACATATCTCGATGTATCTCAGATGCTGCTGGCAGCTTGGCTGCTTGGCTGGCGCTTTTGTGTCTATGGCAAAGAGAAAAGGCGATTTTACACTCGACTCGCATTCGAGTATGCTCTAAACAAAAACAATCGATAAATTTTCATGGCAAGATTGCAAGTGGCTGCTGCCGTTGTTGTTCTTGTTGTTGCTGCTGCTGTTCCGGGTGATGTTGCTCCTCCTCCTCCTCCTTCTGCTGCTGCTGCTGCTGCTGCCTTTGTGGAGCGCCATCGTCTCAGTGGGTTGCCTTTGGTTTCGCCTTTGATGCTCGGCGCAATTTATCAACGCATTTTATTGAGTGTTTTTGTTGTTCGCCTGCATTTTTAATTGTTGCCGCCTGACGCTGACCATAACACCAGCCTCAGTAGTCTCAGCTCTCAGCCTGGAGGAGACTCACTTGTGACTGAGCATAAATTTGTATACATTCCGCACACGAATTCGACTGCTTTCGACTGCTCTCGACTAGTCGACTATCCGACTCGTATATCGGAAGTTAATTTATGCCATCCATGTGTATATACTTGGGTATCATTTAGTTTTGTTTATTTGAGCCACAAGATTTGTTGCTGGGCGCATAAATTAGTTTGTCATTGATCGCATTGGCGTCTTGTTGAAACATTTTTTCGGGTACTCGAACCCATGACTCTCTCTCTCTATCTCTGCAAGCGTGTAGTTCCTTCCCCCTATTCGCACTTCGCTGGGCTTGTTGTTTAGGCAGCGGCGAGGCATGCCACCGGAAAGGTGGTGCAACTGCGAATGCACGCCTTGTTGCAACTTGTGAATCTGTTGTGTTGCGCTGTGTTGCTGCATAGCTGCCAACAAACACTTGAGCAGCACGCAACGCAACCCAACGCAAGCTGCAAGCTGCAATCTCAACTAGGAGCAGGTGAAACTCTCGACCTGGACAGACCACTTTTCAGCGCAGGCAAACTGGTCTCGGAGCTCAGCCCCCAGTCCCCAAGTCTCTCGCTCTCTATTAAAAATAGTCTAATGATCAATGTGTATGGCCTATGAGTTGCCTGCCCCTCCTCCCCTCCTCCCCTCCTCCCCGGCTGCCTCTGCCCCTGCGGCGTATGCAAATGCTGGGTGGGGCAGGGAGGCGAGAGAGAGGGGCAGAGAGGGAGGGGGTGTCGCGATGGCGAACTTGTTAAGGAATTGAATGCACCACTCGAGTGCAGCTTCCAGTTTAAGGGGCAGAACACCAGGTGTTATGGCTCCTTCGCTGAGACTGCTCCACATTGCACACGCCATCCAACTGGACACCACTTGATAGTCCAGTTGCTGCTGTTGTTGTTGTTGCCTCTTCTCATTATTATTATTGCTGCTGCTCGACTCGGACTCGACCGCAGCGTGGGCTTATTACGGAACTCAAATTGCAGCTTCATTGAGCTCTGCGAGATCACAGCTGCCCACTGTCAATTTGTTATGAGGAAATTAAACTGATTTCGCTTCGTTTCGTTTCGTTTCGTTTGATTTGATTTGATGCCATTTGCTGATGCCCCAAACTGAGGCAGAGTGCGGCCAAGTGACCGTGTGGGCTGCGGGCGCCACTGAAATCTTATTTATAAAACAATTAATAATGTCGCTGACAACGACTTTGTTCTTTTCGTTATCTCTTCGCTGCCGTTCGGCGGGTCTCAAAATGTTTTCCGTCACACTTTATAAGGCAGCATCAATGGACGCGGTCGCAATGTCTTCATCTTAATTGTTATCAACTAATGGCCATATATTTGTCAAACAAACCAAACGGCACAGCTCCAAATCCAAATCCAAATCCAATCGTTCAAGCCATAAAGCAAAACAAACTGTTTTACTGCCCGAGCAAGATACATTTCATTTTGTATCTTAATTTATGCAACGCCGTTTCCAAATGGCTGTTGAAAGCCGCCACTGCGACTATAATGGCTAATCGCTTTGTTATAACTTTGTCTTGAGTGTGTGAAAGCTATTAAACACAAGACTCGATCAATGGGAGAATTTCAGTTGTCATCGCTTCAACCTCAAACTGAGTCACAACCAAAAACAATGTCTACCCCATTGGACCTCAATTTACAACCAAAAAGTGTATTGAAAAACTCTGCTAACATCGAGATACTTTTCAAATTGAGAGACTGAAATTTGAACAATCATTTGCCTAGTTTTTCAGCCCTAATAAATCAATCAATCCCTCGGCCTGCTAAGTAGTTTGTGATAACAAATACTTCGACGAATATCGATAATTTGCACTTCCTGTTGGCGAATCGATTAAGGAATGATCGAAAGAGTGCTCGACAGACTTTATAGACTTGTTTATTGAAATCGACTTGCTTGCTTTATTGCTGTTTCTTTTGCCTTTTTTCGCAGTGCAATTGGATTGGCAATCAAACAAATGTATCTCAAATTGTTGTAGATAAAGCGCCGTTGGCGGCACTCGTAGCTCCAATCCTGCAGCTCTCTCTCTCTCTTGCTCTGTCTCTGTGTTTGTCGCTGTGTCTCGCCCAATGAATAATTATTGCTAATTGATGTTGATAAAAATGAATTTATGAATGTGTGATGGTTGTGATGGTTGTGCTGTGGTCTCTCTGGCGAGTTCTATCAATTAAACTGGCCTCCCGGCCAATGAGTATGGGTATGAATGAATAAACAAGTCGTTTTGCGACTTGATTGGCAAAACTCGGGTTCGGGGCTCTCTGCGCGGCCGGAAGTAACGTTAGAGTTATCTAGCTGAGCATCTATCTGGTTGTGTGTATCTGTTTAGCAAACAGTTAGACAGCGCTGCGAGAAGATGCGTCAGAGAAACAGCTAGATGCGAGTCGATCACGCGGGTGGAGGGGCGCAGGGGCGGCAGCGGGCAAGGGGGGAAAGGGGGAGACCTTCGCTTAATATTCATTCATAATTTGCGCTGTGGCTTCAGCGATTCTTTTGCGCCTGAATCTTAGTATCTCTGCATCTGCGAAGAACGACGACAGCGTTCACAAACAAAAGATATAATGCGGCCTATCTATGAGTAGAAGTGTGTGTGTGAGTGTGTGAGTGTGTGTATGCACACACGAAGCATATTTAATTTGAGGCAAACTAGCAATGATTAGGAACATCCGGTTTACTAACCGAAAAACCAGGCGAACAACCAGCCGAACAGCCGAACAACGACGAGGCGAACGAAGCATCCACACAGTCATTGAACAGTAGCTCGACAACGCAACAACGCAAACGACAACGACAACGACACTCAAGAGTTGATTCGCTGTGGTTCTTATGTCTACTACGACTTCGACTACGACTACGACGATGACAACGTGATCATCAAGCCCAACATCATCATCATCCTCAAGCGAGCGAGTGGGGTGCCAGCTGAAGCGCCAGGCATTTCAAGCTGCTTCCAAGCTCGGACACAAAGCAGAGATAATAATGTTGTCGCTGTTGTTCGCTCTTCACTGTTCACTGTTCTCGTTGTTGTTGTGCGGTGTGTGGATGCTGTGAAGTTTCTGTTTGGAGTTGGAATTGTGTGTAATTTGTTTGCCGGCTACTGCTGTTGCGGCTACTGTATTTCAGTTGCCCCATCCATCCGCACAGCTCTCGACATCTTCAGCTGGACGGCATCTCCACACGATCGAGTGGCCGTTGTTGCTGTTGTTGTAGCCGCGATTTGAGTTGATGCTGAAGCTGAGGCTGAGGCTGAGGCTGATGCGATCTCAGCAGCCCAGCGAGTTTATCTTGCGCTTTAAAATGCGGCCTCTTCCTCTGGCTTCTTTCAATCTGCACAGCAGTTGTCTCTGTCTCTGTCGCTGTCGCTGTCTCTTTCGCTTAGCTGCCCATTTCTAGCTTGTGGTTCACAAGTTCACAAGCCGCTCATTTGACTTTCGCCGCTCAATTTATTGCACTTTTCAATCAATTAATAATTTGAGCACAGTTGATTGACCGCAAACATGGATATCGATAGCCACTTCCCATTGAATACATAAATAAATGAATGCATAATTGCGAAGACTTGTGAAAATATTAAAGCGCGTTTCCCAAACCAATTAAAACTCAATCAAGAACTGGCCTTAATGTTGGCCCAACCACTCGCCCACTGTTTCTATGCTAATGAATTGATAATTAATAACTCTGATAAGTTCGCTTGGCCAAGCCAGCGACTAGAAGATGGCCAACAATCGCGCGAACTCGTTTGCTGCGGAAACATATCCTGTGTGCATTAACTGTTTTCTACACACACACAACCGACTTGGCCAACTTCCGCAGGCTGGAGGAAAAGCCTAGCGCTTTTCCAGTTCCAGTTTTTTTTCATTCCATATTGTTGCTGTTGTTGTTGCCCCTGCTGCTGCTTCCTTTAGCTGTGATTGTGGCTGTGGCTGCAACTGCGGATGCTTAAATGGGTTGACTGTTTGACTCTCTGAGTCGCAGCTCTCGGCTTGTTGCCACTTGTTGGCTGTGGATTTTCTCGTGGCTGATTTGAATGCCAGATAGATATCCTGAGCAACAGCTTTCGCATTTCATTTGCTTTGGCTCGACTCTCGGCTCTCGCCTCACCCCACAAACGTCATTCAGCTGGGAGCTGCAGCTCAATATCTGGCTAAATGATCAGAAATCAGCTCGCAAAAAGAAAAAGTTGCATGCGTTTCGTGCAAGTTTGCGCTGCGCTTGTCTATTTTTTCTTCAGCGCTGCCTTTTTGTTTTTGTTTTTTGCAACACCAACAGCAGCAGCAGCAGCAGCGAGCTGTTGTGTATTTTTTCTCACATTGACCGGATGAGCAGCTGCTGGGGATCAGGTGAGGATGAATATAATAACATAAGCCCCAATATCAACAACAGCTACAACGGCTACAACGGCTACAACAACGCCAGCTATCGAACTGACGAAACCAGTTTCATTGAGAAAACGAAGGAGAATCGCTGGGGGCCCGCTGACTGGCCACACTGGACAAGCCGAGCACTGGGCTGCAGGGGCTGCAGGGGCTGGCGGGGGGAGGTGGCAAAGGAGGCACTACATGAATTAATCACTTCGTTTGTAGTGGACCGATCGAGCAGGCGGGTGGCTGGGTATTAACCCAGCGTGCACGGATGTCTGTGAGTTTCCAGATCACTCGCGAGCTCTGTTGTCTTCAGGGTGTGTGTGTGTGTGTGTGTGTGAATGAATCGATCGAGTGTGTGTGTGTGTGTGTGTGCGAGTGAGGGGCTCCCTCATGCCGTGCCTCATGCACATTTTATGAATGAAATGATCGACAGCTGAATTGCGAAATTGTTAAACAACAACAGCAACATCAAATCTCGGCACCAACGAACGAGGTGCTTGTTGTTGTGGTGGATGCTGTGGCGGTTTCTGCCGCTGCGGTCGATGGATCCAACAGGTCGGCTACTCGACGTCGTCGTCGTCGTCAATGTCCACGTTGCTAGCGCCGGTGGAAACATAATTTCTCTTAATTATATTGCCGACGATCTTGTAGAGTTTAATGAGTGTTGATTAAAATTTTGTGCTGCTCATGCGATTTATGGGGGACCTCAGACAGCGCAGCATAAAATCACTAAAACGAATACGAATCGTATATGAATTTATATATCTATCTATATGTTTATGTATCTCATGGGATATCCTACTCATGCGGTGTTTATGTTGAGACTGAAAGGCTGATTTAATTAACAGCTCGCCTGAAAGATCAGCCTCCAATTAGGTGATCGATCACATTCGTTGCGCTTGTCTAGAATATTTTTGCTATGATCTATTGCCGAATTGAGTTGTGAAATGCTGATAGAGCAATAAACACATCGGGGAATTCTTTTATTTCAATTTGCTTGGCCCGCTGGTTTACAGAGAACTTGGACAGACAATTAGACAACTCCTATATTTGCTCAATTTACTTTTATTTCCAATGGGTTGCAAAACGAAATTCGGCAATTTCCCTATTTATTTATGGGCCAATTGCATGCCGAAGGCCAATACAACAAATGCTTTTTATTATATCTAGAATTAAAAGCCATCTTTAGGGGTATTAGGCCTAAATTGTCCTAGAACAGTCAAGAGCAAACACGGCGAGCAAATGCGGCTTTACAATGCAATTGGCACTTCCTCCCATAAAGCGTATTGTGGCAGTTTTTAAACAATTTGTAAACGAATGCGAGGTGTTGGTGTGAGTGTGAATAGCCGAGCACTCACATGCAGTCACTCGTAATCATAATCTCGATGACTGCACTTCAAACAGTTGCCAAAGTGTCTGTTTGATATCAGACATTCGGTGGCTTTCCGCTTGGCCCCCCGACTCTTCACACCTCCAGCGAGCAGCGAGCAGCGAGCATGAGTGTACTCACATTCACACTGCCACTCGCACTCACATTCACACTGCCACTCACACTGCAGCTGCCCCAGATCCCCGCAGACGCAGCGCAGCCACAACAAGTGCAATGGCAACAAACATAAAAGCGAATGCTTTGATCTATCGACTGCAACAACACCTCATCCACTATATAAGCGATCACTCCCCTCTCCCCCACCTCCCCATCTACCCCTCCCACGCCCGCGAGTGGCGTGCAGCACTCATAATTGTGTTATAATTACGATTAGAACTCGACATTCGGGAGCGTTGAAAGGGGGCGTGGACAGGATGAGGTGATCGCAGCCGTAGCCGTAGCCGAGGCTGAAAAACATGCGAGAGTCGATAACAAATCGTTTCGAGAATCATAAAAATCGTTTTTTGCGTTGTTCATTTTCCGCTTTTCCAATTTCCCCCTCGTTTGTCGTCGTTTGATGTTTTTCCAACTGCTGGAAAAACGTTCAGCTAAAAAATAAACAATGCGCTTTTTCGGATGCGACTGATTTCCCCCTCTACCCCTCTCGCCCCTTCCCCCTCCCCCCCTACACCCTGGGACTTGCCTGAATTTATTGTGCACCAATTTGCTGGCCAAATATATTGCCCCATATTGTTAAAAATATATGTCTACATATATAAATATATATAGCGGCGATTGTACTGTATTTATATTTGGCAATTCATTTACCCGAATTTTAGCATAATATTAACCCGTAGTTGTAGTTTGGCAATTGTTTATAAACATGACAAGTTCCGCCGAAACGAAACGCAACGCAACGAACCGAAACGATTCGAAGCGAAACCAAATCAAAATCAAATCCAAAATTCATTGAAACAAAAACGCCGCGCAGTCTGTTTGTGTTCTTTAATCTCGTTGTTGTTCTAATTGTCGTTGTTGTTGTGGCTGTTGTTGTTGTTGCTGAAATAATACACCCATAAAGATGCTGCTGAACAAATATGAAAAACAATAATGTGTTGTGCCAGCAGCAGAACGCAAAGCAACATATTAAAAATTAATTTATTCGCCTTTCGCGAGAAGCAAACGAAACCGAACAAATTCGAACCCATTGCTGGGACGATTGATCTCAGATCTCCCAGTTCCGTTGCGAGTTGCACCTCGACATCACCACCACCACCCCCCATCCTTCCCATTCCCCCTGCCCCTCGCTTGGAAGCATTGGCACTGCGCTGCATTCGCGGCATTCACAAAATGTGAGAGTTTTCGTTTGATCATCAATTTTATTACATAAAACTGCTTGGGGGCTTCGCGTTGCTCCACACCCTGGCCACATACGACCCGCAGGGTATACCAGACTGGCAGAGAGCAGAAGAGAAGTGCGAATGCACTCAGCTAATCTTGCACTTGTGCTTTCAATTGTTTGCCACATCGACTGCAGGGTATCGAGTCGTCTGCTCTCGAGGGCTGTGGCGGTGTTTGTTGGGGATTTCCAGTCCCCATAAACACACACACACACACAAACACACCTATCGATTGACTTTGGCCTGTCTATATAAATTGTATTTTGTGTTGATCGTTTGCTAAATAAACATTTTCATTAGTGTTGTCGTAATTGTTGTTGTTCCCCTGAGTTGCTTTTTTCCCCAACTTCTGTCTTCGCAGATATGATTAGCTGAGGAAATGTACGATTCATTATTTGGCAATACATAAATATGAAAGGGATTCCAATAATTTATAGTATTTGTTGAGATTCTTTTGGGTTTTATGGAATTTAGAATATACAAACAACTGCAGGCAATAAATTAGATAACTCCGCTCAATGGTAAAGTTGTCTCTTCTTAGACTTGAATCCCATAGCAATTGAAAGTGGCTGGAATTAATAAGAAATGGGTTGACATTTAGAATATACAATTAACTCTTTTACAACCATCAAACTTCTGTCTTTCGCCTTTCAACTTAATCCTATTACAACTGTTGCAAATATTGACTGAACTGTCTTTGAGTTTGACAGCATTTAATATCTCAATTAATCTCTGTGTGCATATCCTCTCCTCCCTTCTTCCCCCTCTCTGAATTGACTCCTAATCTAATTGAAAGTGACTTCTGCAATAACTTAATCAAAGCTGCATGTCAACGCTGCGATGCCTTTCGCTGATCGCAGATAATTCTGCATCTGTCGTGTGCTCAGCTCCCCTAATGAACGAGTTAAGATAGAAGATTGAGGTCCGCTCGCATCTCGCATCTCGCATCTCGCCGAGCAAATGCAATTAGGAAAAGTGTGTGTTGTGCTGCCCACCATCAATTAGAGCGACTCAGCTCAAGCCAAGCAACTAGCAGGCAGGCTGGCTGATAGCCTGATTGACTAACTGACTAACTGAGTAGCTGAGCAACTGACTGTCGGATTGTCAGAGTGACTGACTAACTAGCCACAATTAAAGACGCGTTGCGCACGCGCAGAGCCTCGATCCGTGGGCTTCCTTCGTCTATATAGTTTTTGTCAGATTTCCATAGGCTAATTGAATGAAATTAAAATTGAAAGAGGGCAATTAAAGCAGCAGCAGCAGCAGCAGAAAAATGTCGCTTCGAGATTACTTCCCCTTTGAGGCGACGTCGAGTTGAAGGCAAATTGAATGCCAGCCCATTGTGAGAGGGGCAATCGATGCAATCGACTGTCGCCAGAGGCCCAAGCACAGACAGACAGCGCGTTATTTTCAGTTGTTTTGATAGCACAAATATTACTCACCTTCGAGTGGTCGCAGTTCTTGGAAACACTCTAGTGCTCGGCAACAGTTATCGCCAGTAATCTCCCCATATCTGGCCATGTCTCTATTGCGTGAATTGCGTATCTAGCGAGCGCCGGGGGATTCGCTGGGGAGTCCCCGACGGCGCAGGTCCTCAGGCCAAGGGTATTGCGGTGGTTATCAGGCGATCGCCGCTGCTGCTTTTGCGGCTGCTCCAACCAATTACTTGACCAGCTACCTGGTCAGGTGACTAGGCTCAATCGAAGATGGAGGGGAGACAAGAGCTGGCTTGAGAATTGTGCTCAGCAAAAAATGGGAAAGGCTGTGCGAAAAGATTTCGGATTCCCACGACTCTTGGAGCCAGACGCCAAGAGACTGAGAACAGCGAGTCCTTGATCGCGCAGCAGTAAGTGATAGTCCCTGAGATGGATTGCGGGCCTGTTGATAGCAAAGTCGAGCATGCCGCGCAGCCAGCACAGGGTATTCACCTTCTACTTTGTCTCGCCTGGGAACAGGATTAGCAGGTAAAAGCTGCAGACCCAAGACGGTCCCATTGTGAGTGTCCTTCTGGCTGCTCTCCCGTGTGTTTGTCTGCTGGTAATTCGAGTTGGGTCTCTAAAACAAACGCGAACAGCGAGCACCGATCACATATGAATATGAGTGTGAGTATGTCAAAATACATTCGAGTCCGAGCGAGCGTACTTGAGGCCCCAAAAGGAATTTCAAGTTCAAGTGCGTGGGAATTTGAGTTTCTGCGAATTCAGTGCTTGCTCCTTGCTGCTTGCTCCTAGCTTCGCTCGTTTGCAAATCATACGTTTGCCAGGGATGTAGATACATCATCTTGTGGCGCATACAGCTGATGCAGCCACGATTATCACACTCTTCAGGTGGCTGCATTTATCGGGCTATGCTGTGCTGTGCTACCCTCATCAAACTGGCAATTAATTATATCATTTATTTCGATTGTTTTCTTACACCAAATATTCGACATACTTCGATTTTGCACCCGAGTTGAGTCCCCTTCTGCTCTCCAGTGTCTGCTACAGCATGCAACATGTGAGAAACACACAAACACACAGCGACACACACACAGGCGCAGACTGAGGCGGGCACACACAATTTAAGTGTTGAGTGTGTAATTTTATATTTCCGGTGTAGTAAGTTTCATACGACAACTCAGTCGCCGTCAGGGCCAGAGATCTTTGCCTGCTTTTCTCTGCCTCGGTCTCTGCCTCGGTCTCGGCACTTGCGTCGCTGCTTCTGCTTTTTCAGCTGCAAAAGTGCAACAACAAGAAGAACAGTGAGTGCGACAAGTATCTGTCCAATGCTGCGACTGCGTCGTCGTCGACGTCGACGTCAGCAGCAGCGTTGTCTCGCACACAATTCCTGCAATTATTTTTATATCGAAAAGTATAAAAAGAAAACACAAAGCTGAAAATGAAAACACCCCACTATCAGCTCCATCCATTCAACCAGACAGAGAGACAGAAAGACAGACGAGGAGACGAGGAGACAAGGAGACAAGCAGACAGGGGCCTGTCATGCATACATACAAGTATATTTATACTTGTATTAACTTGAAGTTGTTGTCGTTTTGCTGTAATTTGGATGCACATTATTTGATTTATTTGCTTTCGATATAATTTTCAGTGTTTATCCAGAATTGAAAAGCATAAACCGCTTTTCGAGGAATCGCCGCGAGCCAAACATAAAAGACAAAAGGCAAAATAAAACATTCACTTCGATGCAATGCAGTTTATGCAATCCACAAGATTATTTTTCCCTCGGCTTGGAGTTATCGTCAATTTGTATATTTTATGTTCACGGCGTTTTCCTAGAACTTCTTGCTGTTTGAATTCGCATTTTCATTCGTATTTATATTCGCATTTTATATAATTTGTCGTGTCGCCCCATTATTGACATAATTTACGTACTTATTACGACGAGTTCGAGCGAAGCGTCAGCAACTTGTTGACTTCGACTTCAATCGCAGCTGAATCAAATTAGTCGAGAGCCCGCAAAGTCAGTCGGCGTCGCCTTGTATGTCCTCGGGCCGAAGTCATTTCCAGCTGAATGAATATCAAAGGACATCGCTCAGCGAAAGACAAAAAGAAGTAAATTACACTCGCAAACGGGGCAGGGAGGGGATCGAATGGACGAGATTCATTTGCTATAATACGGTTTGGTAATCGCACTTCATGTATTTAAGCAGCAGCATCGATTGGCTTGGCCCAGAGTCGCATCTCGAGAGAGTCAGAGAAGTGTGAGAGAGGAGATGGAGAGAGGGAGAGAGGGAGAAACGGAGAGAGGGAGAACTACAGCCACAATTTAATAGAATCAAGCTCTTTGACTTGGCTTTCGTGTGCAAAGAGAAAATCCCCAACCCAGCCCAACTCCGACTCCGACTCCGAGCCCATCGAGTTGGTAATGAAATATCTAACGACCGGAAGTCAATAGCAAATACTTAATAATGTTGTTGGCCTGGCTCGAACCGAGTCGAGAGCTCAGCTGGGTTCGCATTGCGTTGCGTTGCGTTGCTTTGCGGTTGCCTCTTTGGTTGTTTGGTTGTTTGCCTTTGGCTGCCATTTTCCGTTGCTAATTTCCCTGGCTGGGCCAAATTGCGTGTAGTTTGTTGCACGTACCGAACGGGCAGGGAGCGAGAGGCGACAATTAAAGGTGTGCGCTAATAAAAGTGGCGAGAGATGGAACAAGCAGCCACAATTCACAATTACTCGCCTTTCTCTAGATGGAATCCTTTCAGCAGATTCTCACCTGTCTGTCCTGTGAATACAACAGACAGTTTGCAATGCAATTAGAGAAATTACACGTTCAGTGTCGACTGGGGATGGAAACGCAATTGATTTAGCACCTCGGGCCACACACCACAAGACGGCAGGTGTGATCGCAGTTCGAGGCTTTCCTCAGCGCATTTCAGAGGAAAATCTACAGGAATCACCTGGCCGAGTGTCGCCACAAAACGCGGCAGAGTCGTTAGCGTCGTTCTCTTCTTGTGGCTTTGGGCCTTAAGCATCTATAAATTAGACTGCGCTAATATTTGACACTGCGACTCACATGTTTGCACTCCGATGTTGACAATCCCTCTGTCTCCCTCATAATTTTTTAAGCATTCACAATGATTTGCCGAAAATTGCAATTTGAGTAGAGTACAATTTCCGATTCTGAGAACTGGCAATCAATCTAAAGTGGACTTTAATTGAATTGCCAATTTGCAGTTATCAGCGATAACGAACGCTCACCTTCCGGTCGCTTAACCGGAAGCTAACTTGTTCACACGCGTGCCAAAAACACACAATACTCGTCATTCATTCACTCATTCACTATTCACTTGGAGCACTCGTCGCAGGAGGAGTGTCGTAAGTGTTTGTAGATTGGCGATTACCATTACAGCCTCTCGTCTACTAATTACTAGCTGTTTCGGAAATGTGCCACAATGGGGCCACAATGGGGCCACAATGGGGACAAGCATCTATGGCGCCTTATCAGCGCTTTTATCACTCCCATCACCACTTATCGCAGTGATAAGCAAAGATACGCTCAACACGCTCGCCCACTCAGCGTACCAAAATAACCTGCACTAATAAATTTTTGCGAGTGCTCCGTTTCCTCGGTGCTGGCGGTTGCGGTGGCGGTGGCGGTGGCAGTGGCTTCACTTCAAGAGCAAGTGACGTCCTGCCTTTTTCTTGGAACTTCGATAAGCGCCTCTGGCTAACTATGCGAATGGTGAACTGCGCACTATTTCCACATAGGCAAATGTTGAACTGAACATAGGCAGAGGCAATCATAGTGGCAAGATTAAGCGCATGACTCAAGGGGAAGTTGAGCTACTCGCAGTCTCTCAAATCACTGGCCAACCAGGGGACTTCTTGGCCTACGTGACAAATGCAACGTAGACGAAGCCCAGCGCAGCCTGCCAAGCCAAGATTCTAATGCAGCTCCTCTAATCAGTTCACTCAGTTGTGCAGTTTTTATGTAGCACACACAAATCTCTAATTCTCCCACTCTTCTCTCGTATTGTAGGGATTACAAAATACTGCAAGTTACAAGCTCAAAGCTCCCACAACTGCTTCACACTTCTTTCGAAACATATTTCTTACACCTCTAAATATGTACTGCATGTCTCGAAAGTTTCCGCTCTCAGACGAGAGAGTCTAAAAGTCTTCCGAAATCATGAAAGAAAATACGAATTGAAATTGAAATTCGAACATGATTCAAAATGCGATATTCCGCAACGTGGTCATTATTCATTCTATTGAATGATCTGCATTCGTTCAGCCTGCAATTGAGTCTAGGCCTCGTATTAGCCACAACGATCTGATTGACCCAGTTCAGCGTGAAGAGCGAACAATGAACACCTCATGAGCGACCGCCTCATCTCTTGTTGCATGCAACCGCCAAAGAAGGTTCAAGCGGAGATCTCCACGGAGTGGAGTCTAGGCATTAACACCCAACTATTGTTGTTGTTGTCGTTGTTGTTGTCGTTCCACAATGTTGTGCTGCCTGCTGCCTGCTGCCTGCTGTCTGCTGTGTGTCTTGTGTGTGGCCCAACGGAACTCCATCAAGAGTTTTGTTCAGCTCATAATGAATTTGAGACACGCACAGACGTTTTGTAATTTCGAGTTGTAACTACTGCGTTTTAAAGAGCTTTTCCCTTATGGCCAGCAACAAGTCATCATGCAGACATGCAAAGACACAAACATATATACGTACATACAATGTGTGTAGCGATTTGCAATGCCGAATATGTGGCGAGTATCTGGCAGATACATTCCTGCATCTGCAGCTTAAAGGGTATCTGGTATCTGGTAGCTGGTTAGTCAGCGCTTGTCGCCAATTATATGCGGTTTTGTGCGATAATGAGCAAATGATCTCAGTCCGCTGCCTGTCCCGCTTACCGCGTCCCGCGTCCCGCGTCCCTCGTCGCCTCACGTAATTTCGATTCATTCATAGACTGAAAACGCGACGCCGCCGCCGCCGCCGCCGTCGTCGCGGTCGTCGTCGTTTCATTCATAAATTTACCTGGTCGCGTAGTCATAATAGCTCTATCTTATGGCCTTTTGCCTTGCCGTTTTGCTCTTTCTTTTCTCCTACACACACATGACTCCGTGTGTGTGTGTGTGTGTGTATAATTTCGTCTTGGCTGCTTTATCACATTCTCATATATTATTTACCACGGGCCTCTGCCGCTGCCGCCGCCGCCGCCTTCGCCTCGCCGGGCCTCGCTCGATACGAATACGATGCGGCGCAGCGAACGGAAGCAGCGGAAGCGTCGACGCCGACGGCAACGGCAACGGCAACTGCGCCAGCGACAGCGACGTCGTAGTCGATCATTGTTGCTGCTGTTGTTATTGCTGCATGTATTTTTGACGCAAAGAAAACGAGCCGACAACGTAGCCCCGTCCCCGTCTCCATCTCCTTATCCATCTCCTTCTACTTCTTCTTCTTCTTCTACTGCTGCTACCTCCTCTTGTATCACTTCTTGTTGTTGCTGTCTCATTGTCTGTTGGTGCCTGCTGTGTGGAGTTGAGAACAGAATGCGCGTGTAAGGCAACATAAGAAATTCATTCATAAATTCGATGCCAGCGTTGCAGGAGCCCCTCAGACGAATGCATGTGTGAGGAAACTTGAGTAGTTTCGCCATATGTGAGGTATGAGAACACACACACACACACACACACACGTACACACATATTCAGATGCTAAAACAAAGTATAGTACGCTTACTTTGTAGTTGTTGGGTTGGACACTTGATCTCGATTGTCCAACTTGTTACAGTTTCACAGCGACCGTAGAGGGTGCGAGTGAGAGAGGGGGAGCTTTTTGAACTTGGCGTTGAGTTCGGCGCACCTGCTACACCCTGTGCGCTGCCCTGGGTGCCCTGTGCTCCGCTGTGTCACCTGTTGCCGCTCGCTGTGTGCATGTGTGTGTGTATGTGTGTGTGTGCCTGTGTGTTATTTGCTATTTGCTTTGGCTTTCATTTCGTGCGTTGCTTTTTTGTGACTCGTCTCATTCCACAGTGCTAAGCAAACAGCTTGTTGTTGTGTTGTTTTACTAGGTGTAGCTGTTGCTCTGCTTTGTTGCTGCTGCTGTTGTTGTTGTTGTTGTTGTCGGCACGATGTGATGGCCGTTTCCGTTCCACACATATGCAAACACTCACACACACACACACAGACACGCGCACGCACACACTTGGCTGCTCAAACAGTTTCGTTTGTGAATGAATTCCATTTCGTTTCGCCAGCTCGCTCTCCGCGACTCACAGTCCAATTCCACTTGTTGCGCTCTCTCTCGCTGCGCTCTCTGGGCTCTGGGCTCTGGGCTTGTGTTGTTGTGTTGGTGTCTCGCGGCGCGTTCTCTGGCCCGTTTCTTCTCGTTGTTTAGGATACACAGCGGACGAGGCGATCGTTTCGTTTCAGTTTGGCTTCACAATCCAGCAATCCAATAGATACACAGCGACAGACAGAGACACTGAGAACCGAACTGAACCGAGCCGAAGTGAACCAAAAATCATTTTCAGTTTTGTTTTTTTGTTGTGCATTGTGCAACGTGAAATTGACTTAAATAAATTTAAATAAATCTTATCGCGCGTCGTTCTTCCATATACAGATACAATTGTATCTACATACATACGCCACACATGAGCAAAAGTGTATTTGTGTTAGCCAATTGTTAAGTGATACGCAACACGCTTCTTGGCCGTGGTTAATAACAAACAAGCGCAACAACTTCGCTTGTGTGCGAGCTCGCGAGTGCTGAGTGTTGAGTGATTTGCTGAGCCCAGTCCAGTTACAACCCCCCACAAATGTAACTCTGAGATACATTTGTATCTTTCACCATTTAACGGCGTGTCGTTAGCGCAAAAGGGTCGCGACTTTCCCTGACATTTCGGGTTAACTGTGTTGACGCTTTGATTTTCACGCCAATAAATTGAAGGCAATTGGCTGTGAATCGCCCCCTTGTGAGTGCGTCTTGTGAGCGAGTGAATGAATCGAATGTGCCGCAATTGCTTTGACATTTGACACCCAAGCAGCAACAATCGAAAGTCAACACTACAACAGTTTCCATTGGCCAGCCGGGCTACGCCGTTGAGAGCGAACAGCAGAATTATGACAAACGAATGGATCGATTGGAGTGATTGCCGCATGTTGCCGCCCCTCCGCTCCGCGAACTACAACAACCACAACAGTCACAGCAATCACAACAACAGCATTGGCAGTGGCAGTGGCAGTATCAATGGCCAGCAGCAAACGTATCTGGGCAATAATTACAATTATCAGTGTCTAACGAGCAAATTTCACTTAAAAGCCCACAAATTGCAGCAGCTGCACACGAGCCACGGCAAGCTGCGAGGTAACTTGGCTGCTGCCCCCCCCCTCCCCAAAGCTATAGATGCAAATATGTAGAAATAGATACAGATACAGATACCTATTTATGCGAGTAACGTGCAATTAATCAACGACAACTTCCTTCTTGATTCGTCTCTTACACAGATGTGCCCACAGCTCTGCCGCCGCTTACGCCGGGCACCAATCGCAAGGTGAACGAGGTCTTGAAGGCCTCCTTTGCCTCCTGGGAGAAGGAGGTGCAGAACTGCAATATAACCAAAGGTAATTACGCGATGCTTACACACTTACACACGTCCATAGCCACATCCAAATTCGACGAGCGAACGAAGCAACGAACGCACTGTTCCCAGGCACTTGTCTGAGCGTCAATTGCATTGGCAACGCCAATAAAATAATAATAACTTATAGAAGACGTGATCATAAATGAATATTAATCGCTTCCCACAGCAATAGAAGCGCTTCCAAACGAGAATTTGGTTTACGCTCCCACGCACAACAACAGCAACAACAATTAATTAGACGACCAATGGACGTGGCATTAGAAATTGTTTTTATTTAATTACGTTCGTTGCCTATGCATTCACATTTACATTTCGTTTCTGCTTCGGCCTCCGCTGCTTCGTCCCCAGATCCCCGCGAGTGGACGGAGGAACATGTCATCTACTGGCTCAACTGGGCCAAGAATGAGTTCTCGCTGATCACCATGGACCTGGGGCCCTTCTGCAAGATGACGGGCCGCGAGATGGTCGAGCTGGGCAAGGAGAAGTTCCTGGCCATCACGCCGCCGTTCACAGGCGATATTCTGTGGGAGCACTTGGATATACTGCAGAAAGGTAAGCTGACCAGGGAGCACAGCAACATAGCACGTGACTCGCATAGAACAACTCGCAGTCAGTCAGTCGGGCAGTTGGCGCCAGCGGCGACATTAAATCAGTCGAGTAATAATCGTTTCGATTCATTTTATTATCTATGAATCGCATCGAAAGAACGAACGATGGCCAAACATCGTGTATGTCTATATATTTATATATCGACTGCCTGGGAAAAACTCTGCGCCCGTTTTCATGAGCGATTCCGAGTGTATCGAGTTATCAGCTTTGTTATTATCACGAAGTGATGCCGAAAATAGCCAGCGCCTTTAAGCTGATTCCGCTGGCAATGCGACGCTATTTGAAACCCAATAAAGTCGAGCGAAATGAACCTGCTTATCAGCAGCAACTCGGTTGGCCGGAAGTGGAAGGAACGCTAACCAAATCAAGCTGGCAGGTAACCCGTTTTCACTCGCCAGCGATGGCGAGGGGAAGGGGGCTAGAGGAAGGGGGCAGGAGTGCTGTGTTTGCTGTGTTATTCTGTTATTCGCCAACGGGTTCTACGAACCCTCGCCTGCCCCCTGCTGCCCACTTCGCACTTCCTGTCCGGTCTGCGTCCGAGTCCGGTTCGGGTCGCAATTTGATTTGCGCTGAGGTCGCATAGAAAAACCGGGCGAAAAATCAGTGAAAAGCGCAGCGTTTTGTTAACAATTTATTGAGTTTAAAAAGCTTTTAGCTCGGCCCCAATCTTGTTAATGTTATGAAAATAAGCTAATTAATTCAATTTCCCCCTTTCCTTCACCTTTTCACGTGTCTCGCAGATTGCGAGAAACCAAATGAGGACATTGTGCATGGGAATTCCTTTGAATCGGCCACCACCGCCTCGGTCTGTGGATCGGACCACCAGGTGGCCAACTACGCCACAACAACGCCAGCCACGACGCCCACCTCCAGCAGCAACAACAGCCACAACAACAACAACGAGAGCGTCGCAAGTCGCCTGGCCATGGATTATGTGACGGCGACGGCGGGCAGTGATAAGAGCAACAGCTTCCACCCCTCAGCGCACCCAGGTAAGCGAACAGTTCGAGTGCCTAGTGTAGAGTATCTCGCAGATACAAATCAATTATAAGCGCGCCTAATTGCTGTTAAATCAACGATAAGTGATATGGATCGAGTCATAAAGCCATCACAACTTGTTTATGGCGCATCCTCCCTCCAGATCGACATCGCGATAGCGCTCGAGATGGAGATACATGTTTTGTGTTGTTATTTTGCTTTTTGGCATATGTTTAGTGCATCCGGCGAAGTGTTGTTGCTGCTGTTCTCGCAGCGAAGCGAACAATAATTCGCTGGAAGCCAATCAAAGTCACCTACGATTTCAATTTGAATTCCGATGCTGATCACGATTATCTATGGCCGCGATATCTGTCTTGCGCCCCCGCCCCAAAAATGGGGCTGATCCAGATCTCATTATTAATTGCCAATTGGATGCGGAATGCAATCTGCTGCTGTGTGTTTTATTGGTGCCTCTCGAATTGCCTTTTAATTTATTTATGTGTGGAATTGAAATTGAAACGGAAATTAAATTTTAAAACAAATCGCCAGCTAGCTGAGCGAAGTCTTCGTTTGCCAGGCCTGGCGCCAGCGTAGGCAGCCGGAGACCGCGACGTCGACAGCATATCTAAATATCTATTTAAATTGTTTACATATTAGGCATGAGGCATTGCGATGTCGCTGTCGACGACGACGGCAACGGGATCGCTGCACAGCTTGAGATACATTTATTTAATGCTGTGTCGCCGTACAAATTGGAGCGACAGCGTCGCATCATTAATGCATTGTATCAGTATCTTTTGCGTCTCCTCTCCCCCTCCCCATCAGTGTGTTAACATGATGTAGCATGCGCCACAATTTTATTAATAATCGACGAGAGCTGCCCACAACAAACCACAAACAAGAAACACGAATACAGTTAGGCCTAGAGCGCAGCTTCAGCCCCGGCCGCAGACGGCAGCGTCTGCCGTTGAGTCTTGCTTTTTAATAAATTAATTGAATTTATGGTCTTTGACACATTATGGCCATAAATGTTATGAACATTTCCATTTCCATGCGCAGCCCAACGTCACAAAGCCACAACGCCACGAAGCCACAAGTGTGTGCGCTGCTAATGAAACAATCAACCAATTTGACGACAGCCGAATATTCGGATCCTTATCGACGACACGACGAATGTCACATACACTGACAAGTTGCTTCATTTACTGTTCTGATCGCCATTTTCCAGCGATTTGACGTGATTCATGCGTTGTGCAAATATTTGCTTGCCACTTACAAATTTTGGCAACCAATCAAATCGAGTGCTCATGAGTTATCAGCTCTATATCCTATCTTATCTGGGGTGAAGCGACAAACTGTGTGACACAGTCGAGCAACTCTTTGGGGGCTCAAGCTGAGCGCACGCAAATCCAAACTAAAATCTACATTAATTCTTAATCATAAGTTGTCGTCAGAGTCAGAGAGCGCAGTCTTTAAATGGTTCTTTTGGTCTCCCTCCCTTGCTCGCTGCCTCTCTCTCTCTCTCTCTCTCTCTCTCACTCGGCTCTTCAATTTGATTCAATAATTTCTAAATGGACGTGGCCCCTGTTGCCCTCGTCTCTGCCCCCGTCTCGCGCTCCTTCTGCTTGTTTGTGGCTTCGCCTTCGCCTTGTGTTTTGTCATCTCGTGGATCGTCTGTTGTCCCCTCGTCCCCTCATCTGCCGCTGCCGCTGCCGCCGCTGCTGCTGCTGCTGATCCGTTGTCCAACTGCCCGCATACAAATGATGTGTGTGTGTGTGTTGGTTTGTCATCGTGGTGTGGTGTGCGTGTGTTTTGGCTTCGGCTCCCCCTCCTGCTGTGTTTTGTAGGTTGTTTGCTTAATTCGTTTCGATTGTCTTTTTGTCAGTCATTAATTTGCCGCATTTACATATTATTGATGTTGCCCCTTCTCCCCTTCTGCCCCTGCTCCTCTCCTCCGCCTCTCGCACACATTTGCATACACGAATTTATGAAGCTCTGCGAGCATGTGTGAAAATTGTGAAGCCAAAGAAAGCTATAGCTGCAGGATTAGTTCACAGATCGCAGATCGGTGAAGAGTGCGTGACTATTTGTCACTAGGGCTTGCAGAACGCTGTGCTAAGTGCAGCGGCAATTATGCAAATCAACTCCAGATAACGAGGTTAAAATGCGGCTCGATGTTTATTGGATCCAGGTGTTCGCTTGCCGCTCTCTGGGAATCCGTTTGTTGCACTGCGTTAAGTGGCTTTTAAGGCGCGTTCATGAAAAGTACAACAAATTATGATTAATTGAGCTCATTAAAATTGAGTTTATGGCTTGCAAAAGAATTGAACGAACCGACGGAGAGACAGAAAGACAGACAGAAAGACAGGCAGAAAAACCGAGCCAAACAGTGTCATGAACGCCCGGCTGCCAACTTGAAATTATTTTATGGCCTTTTCGGTGTTTTGCTGTGTATTCTTTTGTGAAGTTTGCTTTTAATTTCGAGTCTCAGCCCCTCTTCACCATCCAGCAAATTACAAACACCTACAACGGAACCAACGAAGCGCAAAAAGCGTTAAAAATGCTTCGGGTTTCGTCATCGCAGCGCGACTATATCATATCGTATCGTATGTG
This sequence comes from Drosophila siamana, assembly GCA_035047445.1. Taxonomy (NCBI): domain Eukaryota; kingdom Metazoa; phylum Arthropoda; class Insecta; order Diptera; family Drosophilidae; genus Drosophila; species Drosophila siamana. The sequence goes on from JAWNPP010000004.1 coordinate 835,803, forward strand.
TTGTATCTGATAGAAATGAATAATCCACAGTTGAAGATTCTCTACTTGGCTCCCCTCCCCTCCCATCGCGTCGAGTGATTTACTGCGGTTAAATGCGTTTTAGGTGTCAGGGCAGCGTCTGCAAAGGTTCTGCTCGACTTCTTCACTTTCGTTTCGTTACATTTTGATAATTATTTGTATCTCTGCGTTTGGTGAGTCATTTCTATTCGAGGGAGGCGGGGAGGGGGCACTTTCAATCGATTTTCGCAGCTAACGCTTACTCATCATTTCTACGTGCAGCAAAGATACAATACCTCACAGATACCTCACATATGATGTATCTATGAGTGTGTGGTGGTGTGTGTGTGTGTGGACAGCCAGGGTCTTTGGATGTTTCGGTTGAGAGCGCATCTAGGCTAGTGTATCTTAGATATTTGCACGCAAAATTGTTTTTATTAGCGCTCACCGTTCATTGTTCTCCCAGCTACAAAGCGCTGCCACTTGGAATCTGCTCAGATTTACACTCATCGCCCCTCGCCCCGCCTCGCTTCATTTCGGGCTTAATTAGTGAAGCCCGAAACCCTTTTGGCTGCCCAGATTCCAGAAGAAAGGCCATCAAGCAGCCAACTGGCTGCGACTTCAGTCAGTCATTGTTGAATGTGGATTTAAATTTGCGAAAAATTTGTTCTATTTTCAGTTGTGCTTTTATTTCACCAGATTTGTTTGTATGTTGTTTGAGTTTTTAGTTTAGTTTTTATTGTTGCTGTTGCTGTTGTTGTTTTTTATATTTCTACACAATAAAATGCCTGATGCGTGAAATGTTTGTCCAAGCTTGAAGAGTTGCCATTGTGCTGCCGTTGTGTGTGGCTCTTGTTGATTCATGTTCAGCGTCAGCGTCATCGTCATCATCGTCGTCGGCAGCAACATGAACATCATGCTGATGTCGGCATATAACCTCAGCCCAGCCAGCGAACCGATCAGACAGACAGGCCCGAGAGCCCCAGTCAAATGGACAGACAGACTAGAGACAGACTGTCGGAGGGAGGGACGGAGGGACAGCGAATCAGCCTGGTGAGTGCTCCACTCGCTTTTCAGATCGCTTGGCCGTTGCAAGCTGCCTCGTTGCCTCGTTGCCTGGTTGCCTCGTTGCGTCTTTGCTCGTGCCGCACGGCGTCGCACGGCGCGTAGGTTGTTGCCTCACAAAATGACACATTTAATGCATATTTGACTTGCAGATACATTTGACTGCACATGCAGACGCCCCTCCCCCTCCTCCCCGCCTTCCTCCGCCTCTTGCGACATCTCCACCTTCAACTCTGCGAGCACAAGACAAACGCCTCGGGGTCAGACTCAGAGAGTCAGAACTAACGCCGTTGAACCGCTGCTCGCCACATTGCGTGTCACACTCACGACTGCGACTGTGAGTGTGACTGTGAGTGTGTGTTTGCCGGCCTGCAATGAATGAACACCGCGAATACAGCCACGACAAGCACTCATAAGTTTACTCGCAGTTGTCGCATTTGTGCGACTCTTGAGTGTGTGCCAAGTGCTTTAGTTTAGTTACAGTTTGTTGGTTTCGAAAGCGACATTGGAATTCTTCTCACTCGCCTTCGCCTCCAGATCACGTCGAATACCCTTTGAGTGTGCGAGTGACGCGTGAATCGCACAGATGGCGTCACTTTCCGTCTATGAAGTGGAGCTCAACAGCCCCGTAAAACAGTAACTAGTCATTGGCAGGGAACATTCTAAAGATATCTCAAAATCAGAACAATATGCTAGAGAAGATCGTTTGTATTCGCTCTGACTTTGGACCACATTTGAGGCAGTATTAAGCGACAGTGTTTCCGGGTCGCCTTGATTAGCATACAATGTAAGGGCAGGCAGTTGTAAAATGGATGGTTTAAGGTCTCTTCCACCCAATATTAATTACGTTAAATTCAGCCATTAACGCAAGACTCTTTTGCACCTCCCACAAATTATGTGGCAACCGAGCAGAACAGGCTCACAGGCTAGAGATAAGTGGGGAGGGGGCAGGCAGATAGATTCTCTAGGTGGTCGTCTGCAAACCAGACGCACCATGCTCCACTTGCGAGTTACAGAACATAAAGCGCCGCCAGTCATAACAGCGAAGAGACTACAACGGAGTCCAAGACTAAGACGTGGGCTTGGAGAACGACTGAAAATTATGTTGATTGCAAATTTGTTAAGGTCATAAAATTAAATTTCATTTTTAATTTTAACGCCATTGTTTTAGCCGCGAAGCGAGAAGCGAGAGACAAGACAGAAGCATATTATTATGGCATTTAGCGGAATTTAATGCGCCAGAAACGGGCCTGAAGAAGTCGCTCTTAGTCGACTACGAGGAGTGGGAGTTGAAGTCGGCGTAGCATATTAATCATTCGTTCATTCGCGGCGGCAACAATGGTCAGAGCAGAACCTTCTGGGAGAGAGGCCTTCGAGCCAGCAGAACTCAAATCACATTGCCAGCTAATTAGCATAGCGGCGACTCGGCTCGGACTCCGACTCCGACTCCGACTCCGACTCGGACTCTAGCTCGAGCTGGGACTTTTAAGTAGCAGTTGGATTCGTACTACGCGCCTGCGCGCTTCGTTGGTCAGCAGTGGTTGCTGGTGGCTGGTTGCTGGTTGCTGCTGCTGGTGGTGCTAATACCCGATGGCGGTGGTGCAGGGGCAGCTTCTGGTCGGGCGCAGAGCTGTGAAAATCCAAGTCAGCGGCTCGCTTTAATGGCATTCTGTGTACATGTGTATATTCTATTTTGTTTTAGCATGGTTCAAAAGCCGCGCAACCTAGAATTTGAGCTGTTGTTCGCTCTCGCCACGTATCGAGGGAGTCGCAACTCCTCCAACTCGTGCAACTCGCTGTGGTTTCCCTTTTTGCCGCTTTTCTGTGGTTGCTGGTGCTGTGTGTGTTGTGTGTGTTGCCGAGCAGCGAACACAGCGAGTACAGCGCATACATTGTTGCTCTGTGGATTTCGCTTAATTTATTACCATATTCAGCTGAATCTGACGCGCGCCAACGGCGGCAGCACCAGCCACTGACAGTGGCGATGACGATGGCATTGGATCTGCAGCAGATACCCCTTGACTCACCCCTTCCCCCTGCCCCTGCCCCTGCCCCTGCCCCGCTCCCTGGGTGTCATAGCTTAAAATTCAAATGGGTTCGCTGGCTGTTATAAGTACGAGAGTGCGACGAGAGTGAATATTCGAATATTTTTCGTATAGCCATTGTTGCTGTCGTCGTCTCCTCGATGTTGGGACTCGAGCTGCTTTTGTTGGTCTTGTTGTTGTTGTTGTTGTGGTTGTTGCTTTAGTTTTTGTTGCTGTTGTGCTCGTTTTATTTCGTTACGTACGTAGATGTAAATTTACGCCATAGAAAAGCGTTACGGTCGAGTTAATTTAAAACAAAGAACATTCAAAAGAACAACATCAACATCAACAGCAACAGCAACGGCAACTGTGAGTTGGACCTTTTGTTGTTGTTGCTGTTCGACTCGGGGGGAAAAAATTAAACATTAAATTGTATAATGCGAAAGCCGCTAATAGCAACAACAACAACAACAACAACACAAGAGCAACAAACAACAAGAACAACGACAGCGACAGCGACAGAGCCAAAGGCAATGAACGAAACGCAGAGAGACGAATTGCATTGGATCGTGAATAGGTGAATAGGAATACGAATACGAATACATTCATTTATAGTCGGAGGTTCATATGTAACTACGACGACGACGCCGACGACGACGATGACGAGCTGCGAACTGCGAACTGCAGACTGCAAGTTGCGAGCTGCAATTCTAGATGAATAGATAAACTTTAAGGCAAAACACTCATTCCTATTCGCATTCACACTCGCTGTGAACTGCCCTGAACCCAGCTTGGGCTTTGCCACATAAACCATTAAAATGCACAAATTGATTGCTGATTATATTCAAATAAATAGCTGTAAGGAGGTGTCGACAGAAAGGTGAACAGCACTTCCAGCTTTCAACTGTTGCCTCTCAAAGTTTGTCTCGCTTTACACGCATTTGTTTCCGTTAAATTATGGACGCAGACAATTCATTTAAATGGATGTTAATTAGAATTTGATTTTCCTTTGGAACTCCATTCTTTCAAGCAGCAATAAACAAATCATTTAAGTTGCCAACTGCACACTTAGTTCAATTATTTTAAATGCGTGTTAATTGCAATATGAATTGCGGTCTCAACATTGAACAGTTTAGCGAAACAGAATTTGCTTTTGAATGTGTCAAACTATTGCTAAATGCCAATTGAGTAAGTGTAAGTGTTAACTCCAACATCGAGCTGGTTATTTTTTGTATTCGGGATTTCCCTTGAAAGTAGCTCAGCAGTCAATAAAAATGATTTCTTCTGAGCTGTCAATTGTGGCTTGAATATGTTCATTGATGTCTGTGTGATATTTTTTATAGCTGCGTATTCGACATTTGGCATTGCAAAAACGTATCAGATTCGTGCATGGGGGCAGCTTGGCAATTAATTTGCAATCAACTTTCAAAACTTTATTTGCCAAGCAGCCGACAACAGCAGCAGCAACAACAGCAGCAGCAACAACTCCACTTTATGCATCATTAAGAATTAGGCAAACAAAAAAGGCAAACGACAAAATGGAGAAATAGACAAACACACATAAACTCCAACTGTTGGCTTCGAGTTGTTGGCCAAGTTGTACGCCAATTTATAATTATTAACTCTGGCAAACGAACAAATAAATAAAATCAAATTATGTTCGTGTGTTTAGTGGGGGGAAATCGTCGTCTTGGAGGCGCTTGTGAGAGGCGAGAGCGGGAGCTGTGGCCCCCTAAAGAACTACGCGAACATCCGCTGTCCGCTGTCCGCTGTCTGCTGTCTGCTGTCCGTGGTCCATTGTTGATAGTCCGATGTCCGTTGTCAGTTGCTGTCCGCTGGCAACTTCGATGAATGGGGCACCGAAAAGCCGGTTCGAAAAGCTGCTCGATTGGGTGAGTGAATGAAATGAAATGAAGTGAATGAATGGAAATGAATGAACTGTAACTTGTTTTAGATTCGCGCTTAACTAAACAAACGGACAATCTGCCTAGACTCCACTTCAGCTCTGCGGAGCGACTCCCAGCTCTGCCTCCGACTCCGACTCCGACTCTGAGTCTGACTTCGAGGCTGTCTCTGTCTTCAATCTCTGTCTCTGTCTCTGTTTCAGTTGCCTCAGTTGTGTGCTTCGTGTAATTTGGTTTACCTCTTTTTTTTAATTTATCTGTTTTTTTTTTGCTTCTGTGGCTGCCTCAAAAGAGTTCACATGAAAGAGACGGCAACGGCGACAAAATGTTGACCGGATGTGAGGCTGCGCTTTTTTCTGCCGTTGCTCCTGTACACACACATGTGTCTGCTGGTGTGTGTGTGTGTCGGTGTGAGTGTGTGCCAATAATTACATTATTACTGCGAATCTCATGTCAAAAGCACACAAATTCATGCAAGACAAAAGTCTGCCTTAGTTTCCATAACAAATCGAACAAGTTTCGTGTGTTTTCAGTTACATTTTTGGCATTTTTCAGAGCAGCCCTTTTCGATTTTCACTTTTTAAGCCGCAATTTCCGCACCCAGAGAGTGAAGGAGCGCTGCGTCTTCTTCGTCTTCGTCTGGTCAAATATCCGTTAGAACTGCGCCCAGTTCTCGCCGCCCTCGACGAAGTCTGGGCTCATCAGTCAGTCAGTCTATCGAGCGAGTTCAGCGCGTCTTCACTCAGTCTTGGCAATTTCCTTGCATATTTCCGCTGTTACAGTTTTCATCAGCCCCCTTTTTGGCTTTTCTCGCGCACAGCGGGCGAATGCATTTTGTTTTTGTTTATTTTCGTTTCGCTACAATTTTCATTAACGCAATTTTCGCGTTGTGGCCGCCAGCTAATTGAATTGTGTGAATTTCGAGAGATTTTCGCCAGCATTTGCCAATCGAATTATTGCTTGTGGAAGGCAGAAATCTTAAAGATGCAAATGTATCTCACTCGCACACAGTTGCGAGCGCTCTTTAAAGTGCAACTCTAATTAATATGCTCGTATTTCACGTGCCGATAACCTGACCAGGATCTGTCTCTATTCACCCCCGAGGTGACTCAACACCCTTGGGAACTGAAACCAAAGCCAGCAAAAAACAAGAAGAAAGAAAGACACATTGAAATGCCGACACTTGTCACTCGACAGACAAATAACAAAATTATATAGAAATGCGACGCGGCATCGTTATGAGGGAAATGCAACAAATAAGCCAGGGAAATAGGCACCCTCGACACAGAGTCGAGAGCTGTGAGCTGTGAGCAAGTGCAGCATTTGCCGTTGGGGTGGCTCGACTGCCGACCGCCGACTGCCGACTGTCGACTGTCGACTGCTGCACCTGATGGCTATCGATGTGGGAAACAACCACCAGCATGCAGAGAGAGCGCACAGAGCAGAACAGGACCTGCATCGGCATGTCCTGCACACACAAGCACAGACAATTTGTAGGCCCGTCGTTTAGGCCACGTTGTAATTTGTCGATGTCGTGGCCAGAGGAGGGCCAGAAAGCAACCCGAGCACCTGAGTCGAGTAGAGTCGCGTTGGAGTTGGAGTTTAGAGTTTGGGCTCTGGACAACGTGGGAAAATTCTCATTCGGAATGGCCAGAGAACGGAGTGGAGAGCGGAGAGCGGGGAGCGGGGAGCGGAGTGACGGGGGACAAAAGCTAATGCAATTTGGGCTGCGGGTTCTCGTAAATTCAGTGCAAAAGTCGCTCGCTTGATTTTTATCAGTCGCCTCAACGCCCTGTTAGTTGCCTACTTTAATTTCTGCCCTCTCTCTCTCTCTCTCTCGCTCTCGCTCTCGCTCTGTCACTCGCTTAATTTTCACATCGTTATGCGTATTGTTGTTGTTGTTGTTGTTGTTGGCTTGGCATCGTCTCATTTATTTGTCTACATTTCGTTTTGTTTTTCTTTCTTTTCGCTCGCTTTGTTTTAAATGCGTCAAAGTGTAAATAAATTTGAATTTTCAGCTTGTTTTAGCTTTTAATTTTTCGTTCGTTCGCTCGCTCGTTCGTTTGACTTCCCCGCAGCCATCGCGACCCCCTCCCCTCCCCTCCCCTCCCCCTACTTCCCTCTCATCGCACCTCATCGCGGCCTTTTGCAATTTCAGCGCCAAGTCGAGTCGGCTTTGAGCCCATCCCGTGTCTCCATTGACGACTGGCGACTCGTCGGCGTTTTTGTCTTTTGATCTCTGCGCTTGCGCAGCTGATTTGTTGTTGTTGCTGCTGTTGTTGCTGTTCTTGGTGTTGTTGTCTTTCTGTAAATGTTGTTGATGTTGTTTTCATACTGTTTCATTTGTTTGCCTGCCCTGTCTCAGCTGTTTGCCCAGACTCTGCTATATAGTGCTCATATATAGTCACTTGCCTAGTTGACTTTCGGTCTTCTGCTCTCGAACTCTCTCCCGTCTCTCCCACGCTACGTTCCCGTGTCGTGTTGTCCTTGGCCAGGACGCGCAATGAGCTGGAACATGAGTCGCGCTATTGCCTCCACCCTCGCTGTCGCTATCTCCCTCTGTCCCTCTCCCTCTCCCCCTCGCTCTCCCATGTGTTGTGTAGTTTATCAAAAATTCTAAGTAAATTGTAAAAAGTTTTGCTACCCCCACGACTGGCGTGGGAAAAGGTTGCCGAGAGGGGCTATTAAAAAACCATTGCATAAATGCAATTAACGAGCTACAAAATGCAATTACTTTGACCAGATGCCTAGCCAAAGATACAGCTACAGCTACAGCTAGAGATACAGATACAGATACTTGCGCAGCTCGATTGCCAAAAAAAGGACAATGCAAAAGGGCAGAGAAGGTTTATTATTGGTCATTTCGTGCGAAAAGCGTGAACAACAAGACCAGGAACAAGAAGATGAGAAGCGAGGGGAAGCAGGGAAGCAGGGAAGCAGCATGACAAATGAGCAAGGTTGTTGTGGGTCGCAGGGCCCACGAACAAGGAGCCGCAGGATATCTCGGTGAATCACAAAGCAACGACAAGCAAATGAGAATACAACATCCGGTAATTTACTTCCTTTAGTTCCGTATCGCAGACCTTCTTAGGCAAAGCATTCAGTGCAGCTCGCTGCCCTTTGTGCTCGGATTTATGAATGAGCCACAAGTGTGCAGTCCACAGAGCGAGAGCGAGAGCGAGAGCGAGAGCGAGGCGAGGACAATGCGACGGCGCAAGTGAATTAGGCAAGCCAAAGTGGCCTGGGTCAGGTAGCGAGGAGCTGAGTTCGAGTTTCTAATACCCCTGAGCAGCCAGCACTCTGGCCATATTCCCATATCCCGATATCCTCGTATCGCCAGCCTGCATCTTGTGTTTGCGTGTGTGCGACAAAGTCGAGCCCGAGACGAAGGCAGCCTGCAGGTTTCTTCTCACAGAGTTCACGACTCGGAACCAAGACTCGGAACTGTGTGGGCGATTGCATCGAAGTGCGTGTGTGTGTGTGTGTGTGTGTGGCACACAATCTGGCCTCGAATAAAAAGCGCAAACTCAGCCACACACAACACAGAACACACAACAGTTGTGCGTTGTGAGTTGCGAGTTGCGAGCTCTGCGCTCTGAGCCTGGGGTCGACGTCTTTCTCTTCTGCTCGCTGTTCTCTCCACAGGGCACACATGTTGTCCGAATTTCGAGCTGTTGTTGTCGTCGTAGTCATGGTGATAGTCGAACAGGTGCACAATTTGACGTTCAGCCAGTTGCAGTTGCTCGAGAGTTGGCAGGGTTCGAGTTCATTCGTTTCTGCTTTGCCCCTGGCCCGAGTTGCGTTCACCTGAACGCAGTTGTTGTTGCCACTGACCGCATGCCACCTTCTGTGCCCAGTGGGAAAACGGGCATTAAATGAGCCATTTAGCGAGTCACTCAAACTTTCAACTCGACCAACTGTCCACACACAACACACAACAGCGGCAAGAGCAGCAGGAACTGCGAACCAGATCCATAAATTCCAGGCTGCGCTGATTGCAGTGCGATTGATGTTTACTTCCTGCTTGATATCACACACATATAGCATAAACAGTGGATGGCTGATCAATCAATGAGTATTTGGACTGCAGGTCAAGATCAATGGTCGAGGCTGTAATTTGCGAGATCGCTGCGGATCAATGTATCCTCTAGTGGCATGGCATCTGTGGCAAGATCAACAGCAGCAGCAGCAGCAGCAGCAGCAGCATTTTAATCAAGATGCACAAGTGGCAGCAAGTACGTAGATCAATAATATGTATATCCTCAGATCGAGCCTCATTTATGGCCAGATCATTACAATCTGCCTCATCAGAGAGCTGCGGCTCAGCGCTGAGCGAGGCGAGAGGAGAGCAGGCGACTCCTTTGCCACAGCTGAACATGCGTTTGCTTCTTCGCTTCGCTGTCTCGCTCTCGCTCTCGCCCTCGCCCCAGTCTCAAAGTATCTGGTTTCATTTCCGCTCTAAATGCGCGCCAAGGAGCTGCCAAGATAATGCAACTCACACAGTCGCAGTCGCAGTCGATTCTTATTGCTCCCCCTGCCCCTGCCCCTGCCCCTGCCCCTGTCGCTGCTCCTGTTTGTGCATTGTGTGTGTTTGTTGTTTACAAGTCTAACAATCAAAGCATATCTTTAGAGCTGCATCTGTTTATTTTGTTGTCAAAATGCAGGTACACAATCTTCAATCTCCAATCTCCAATCTCCAGTCCAATCGCAGCGCAATGACGCTCTGCATCTATACTTACTCTGAGTGCATTCATGCACTCACACACTCATCCACTCGCCGCTGCTAAATTGCCGACGCATCTTGGCCAGCTTCGTCTTACGTGGAAAATTGATATTTTTCTTTGCCACCGCGCTCAGCACGGAAGCAGCCGCAACAGGTGTGTGGGGCTGGGGCTGGTGCTGGGGCGTGTGGTGGGGAGTTCTCTCTCCCCCTCCGTCTCTCGTTGCCTCCCCCTCTCCCTCCCCCCGTGGGGCTGCAGCTGTAATTATGATAGTATGCGTGTCAAAACAGCAGCAGCAACGACAACAACTTCTTGAGACCGAGAGTCGAGTATTGCTGTGTTTATGATTTCCTTCCGTTTTGCAGACTAACAGTTTATTTATTTATTTATTTGTGGCTGTGGCTGTGGCTGTGGCTTCTAACAGGTTCTCTGCCTCTCGCTCGCTCTCATTCTCACCTCCCTGTCTCTGTCTCTTCGAGTGCATTCTCCACACTTGTCTCTTTCGCGCTCCAGAGCTGCCTGTTCATTTATATACACATCACGCTGCATTGACATCCGATTTACATTAGCGCTGCCTCGCCACTCGCGCCACTGCGTGTGTGTGTGTGTGTGTGTGTGTGAGAGGGACGGCGCACGCGTGGCAGGCAGCGGAAGTGCTTAGCCAGAAGAGACAAAGGCAGGCGCAGCGAAGAACTCGGTCGGCCCGGCTTGAGCAGGCCTTGATTTTGGCTGCACACGTGTGCTGCAGGAGCAGGAGCAGATCCAGCTTTAATTCGACATCGATTCGCTAGCTATTCAGCTCAAGTGTCAGCCTGCTCCTGCCCCTGCCCCTGCTCCTGGCTGGCTCCTATTCCTGCTCTATCTCAACTGCGCCGCCCTCGACAGCTGTGGCTGGTCGTCGTCCCCTCGGCGCTGCTTTTGGTAGGCGCTTCCTGCAACTCCCTGCAACCAGTTTCATTCATCTTGTTGTTCATCTTTGGTTCATAACGCGTTATTGCATTAAATTGTAATCCCTTTTAACACCAGGGTAGTAACTGAAAGGCAGAGAGACAGAGAGAGGGAGACAGCGAAGCGTCTTTTGTTGTTTCGAGTTTCTTTTAATTGAAATTCAACAGCATTTGCCGTCGTCGTCGTCGTCAGCGTCAGCGTCGCCTGCTCCTGGGCAACGCCTCAATCCTTTTGGCACACACCACTTACCACTCTCCACTCCACCACTCACTATTCTCATGCAGCATTCAACATTCACTTGGTATTCATTTGCCTACTCGTAATTATTATGTTCGCCTCGGCGCGTTTTGTCAAATTTTCGATTGAAATTTGAACGTGTGCGTTTTGGGCAAGTAGTTTCAAGTTCTCAGTCCGCGCTTGAAGCGGACTTTGTGTGTGATAGGATCCCCTGCGAGTGTCAGTCCGCTGCTTCCCAATCGCAATCGCAATCCCAATTCCAATTCCGATGCAGGCTCGGATGCCTCGCTTGTGATTCCGATTGTGATTGGTGCTTTATGCTGCCTCGGTGGTTGCTTTTCTGCTCTTCGGTGGCACGACGATGGCTCCGTGTCTCCTCTTTAGTGCGCACGTGCTTCAACCGGAAATGGCCGTAAGCGAGGCGCATCAACCATCATCACCAGCTCGCTCTCTCTCCCTCTCTCCCTCTCTCTCTCTCTCTATTTCCCTGTCGCTAGAGACACAGCTGTCATTGCCTCGTTCAGTTTTTTGTGTGTTGTTTCTCTTGTTTTGTTGTTTTTTTGTGTATTTCCGCTTATGCTGCCATTGTTCTTGCCACTTTACGCAGCAAATCAAAATATCTGTAGAAACTTATATGAAGACTACGAGCAGAAGAACGAGTGTTTTGGCCATATTCGTTGGCGTGTTTTTGGTAGGCGCGTGTGCCGCCTGAATTTGTAAGTGGCCAAAAATATAAATAAGCATTTTACGAGGCAAGCGCTGAGGAGCTACGAAGTACTCGGCGATCCTTTTGTGGTGAAGTTCCATTAAAGCCACCGCAAATGGCCAACAGCTGTTAGCGTTTTTTCTCCACCGTTTCAGCGGCTCAGCGTTTTCCACTGCTCATGCATTTTAAGCAACATAATTTGAAGTCGCATAATAATTGTGTGGAAGCCGTTAAATTGGCAACTTTTCTGCTTTATCAGCAACTCCGACGCTCAAGGTGGAAACTGAGAAGGCAACAGAGGGGAGGGGGCAAGTCGGGGGGCAGTACGAGTGGGCACTCGTACTACTTGCCACAGTTTTCCAGGAATTACTTGAGCTTTGAGGCCATTGCAGTTTTGTCGTCGCTTCGCTTCGCGTTTATCGTGCTTCCATTCCAATTTGTCATTTATCAGTTAAACTGAATCAATAAGACTTATTTTGAGTTGATAACTAAACCTGCGCGATAAGCAACCGTCTCTCTCTCTCTCTCCCCCCCTTCGGTACAGCCGCATAGTGAAGCGTTGCTAATCACTGAACTATGTTGGGGAGTTTTGGCATCATTGGAACGTGTCTTTTGGCCACTTCGGCGGCTGTCGCTTCCACGTAATGCGAGCTTCAGTTTTCTGCTGTCGATTTTCTCATTTTGTCATTGGCTGTTGCCGCAAATCGCCCCACAACACGTTTCGCAACTTCGGCCACCATTTTTTAATTTTCGACAGCAATTATACAACACAAAAATCTTAAAGATTCGCTGTCGAGTTGTTGGGGAGTCTTGGCCAATTATGGCAGCAACAAAAACACGTACGCCTTCATTTTTCAAGCGAAAAGCAAAGCGAGAAACGAAAAACGAACAAAATAATAGTAATGAAATAAATAGAAAACGCAAAAAACAAAAAAGAAGGCAACTAATTTGGTATTGTTGAAGACTCGCCACAACAACTTGTTGGCAATGATCTCATGCAACAGCGGCAGCAAAGCAGCAGCCAATCCCAACTTTGTTCAATTAAAAGCAAATGGATGTGTGTGTGTGTGTGTGTGTGTGTATCTATGAGATGCTTCTATCGACGAAATATGTTGGCGTTTCTTCGCTGATGAGCTGCTGCCCACACTCACAGATTCACAGATTCACACACTCGCATTCATATTCACACACTCATGAGTCCAATCCGAATGCTGCTGGCCAGTGGCAAGTGGCAAGTGGGCTGCTGATGGCCATTTTGATGGCGAGTGGCGAATGTGAGTTGGCGTTGTTAATGATCTTTTGGGGCTCCATTTTGGGGGCAACTAATTAGCGCGGTTGCCACACAGAGCAACAAGTGGACACTGACAGACAGATTGATACGAATCGAATTGGGATGCAGAGGACTTTAGATGCTCTTTCTTTACTCTGCCTCTGCATCTGCATTTGTATCTGTATCTATATCTGTATCTGTATCTGTGGCTGTATCTGCAGTGCTGTAGTCGTATCTACAAGTACGCCTTCCTCTTGATTATTATTATTATTGCCAATGGCACATTAGTGCGACCCAGCGAGCGAGAGCGCGAGCGCAAGCGAGAGAGGGCGACTCGTGTGGCCGAGCGCACACGAAGGCAGCGACAGCGCACGAACAGCGCTCGCTACTCACACAGAGATAGCGATGCGAGCTCGCTCGCTTGCCGTAGATACACACGCACACACTGACAGTGACTACGACAGCGACAGCGACAGCGACTGCGACTGCGACTTGTAGATACGAGCTGCGGAGGCCGAGACAGGCAACAACACGAGGCGCAACTTCAGGGCAACTTCAGTTCTTAAACGGATGTCGAAGGTAGAAGAGCTGCCGTCGCTCGTCGCTCGCTCGCTCGTTGGTTCGATCGCCACTTTTTTTGGATCACTCAATCACACTCGATCAGAACGCGCATACGCCGCGTTGTACGACGACTGCAAGAATTCTCAGCGGGATTCGAGAAAACAAGCAGCAGCAACTAAATGAAAAACAGAACAAATCAACACAACACAACACAACACAAAGTGGTGCAGTGCAAACGCTGATAAACAACAACAGCGAAATACTTACAAATAAAACATATACACAACTGAAATATGTACGATATGCGCATTAATTTATCAAGTTTCGTTTAATGCCATCGCATGACTGTGAGTGCGAATCTGAGTGCGAATGTGTGCACGAGTGTGAGTGCGACTAACAGTGCGAGAGCAAAGCCAAAGCATCTCGGAATTGCCTTCAATTATTTGCCATTAAATGCGAGCAATTGCCAGCAAGTGTTAAATTTTAATCTGAATTCAAAATGCGTCGGAATTTGTAAAGCGACAGCGCAAAACAGCACAATAAAAACACAACACAAAATAACATCAATAATCAAAAGATATTCGAGCAATCCATAGCCAAGTGTGCGAGTGCGAGTTCAAAAGAAACGTTACACAACGGAAGCCTTGGAGAATATTCCTGATAAATACTTCTGTGCTGCTGCATCATCGCATTCGATGATAAATTGGAAACTGAAAAGTGCTAAACACCCACATCGAAGCGAAATCATAACTGCATACATACTTATTTAAATATATAGTGGTCGATTCAGATTCTCAGATCCGTGTGCTCTCTGTGTGTTTCTGTGTGAGTTTGTTTCCATGAGAATCGACTGCAAGTCCAGCAGCCACTCAATTGATTAGAGCCCGCATGCGGAGAGACGACGTTTGTTTTGTGTGTGTCGCGTGTAGTGCAAAAATTAAAATACTCATCGCATCGCATCGCATCTCTTGCGCTGCCCTAAAAGTGCCCAAATCAATTTTAATACGACTGCAAGTACCACCAGCATAAACAAAATATAATCAGAGCTGAACTGAACTGAACTACACAGAACTGTGGCCACTTATCCCATGAGCCATTGTCAATTGTGGATCCCGCAGATTTGATTTGATTTCTGTTGATTTGGCTGTGAATGGAGAGAGAGAACGAACGAAGAAATACTTGCGGCCTTGTGGACTATACGAAAAGTCAATGACGTGCACTTTTCACATTCAGTTTTTGACAATTGATCACTTGGAAAACGCGAAGAAATGCCGCCCTCTGCGTTCCTAGTCAATGCCACCATAATCAGTGCAGCCAACGCGTCGGACAACCACAGCGACAACGACAACGACAACGACAACAGCAAGGCGATAGCAGAGGGAAACACGGAGCAGCTTCTCTATAGGAATCTGCAGCTTTATCCTGCCAGCGGCAGCAGGTGCAACGTCAACAACAATTGCCACTCGGCACCCAACTACAACTACCCAACAGCAGCAGCGTTGAAGGAGCCCATCGCCAACATGGTGCTACAAAGCTACGACAACTACTCGAGCTACCATCTGCCGCAGCAGACGGCGCATCTGCAGCACCAGCAGCACGTCTTGCCAGCGCCACAGCAGCAGCAGCAGCAACATCTGTTGCACCAGCAACACCAGCACCACAATCAGCATCAGCATCAACACCAGCAGCAGCAGCAGCATCAGCATCAACACCAGCAGCAGCAGCAGCAACAACAGCATCACCAACATCAGCATTCGCACTATGTTTCCCCCACGCAACAGCAGCAGCAACAGCAACAGCAGCAACATCGACTGTCCGGCGGCAGCACGGGCAGCAACACAGCCTCCTCGTCCTCCGGGTCGAGCTCGAGCGCTTCCTCGAGTGCCTCGACGCACAGCTTTGGATTAGCTGGCCCCTTGGGCAGCACGACGGCGGCGTCGCTGGGTCTGGGCTACTTTAATGACATGGCGCCCTTTGTGGGCGATTACTCGCCAACGTCAACGACAACAGCAGCAGCAGCGGCAGCGGCAGCGGCAGCGGCTGGCAATTCTTATTACACCGACTCGGACATAAACTTCTTTAGTTCAGGTACGACAAATATTTGCGGACATCAAATGGAAGTGGCGCACAATTTTAATTACAATCGAGGAGGTGTTCGAGTGTGAAAAGTAGCTCAAAGATGTGCGCACAACCCTCAGCGCATAATTAAATTGTAATTTGGTTTCCAAGTCTGTTTGCCTGCTTGTTTTGTTGCCCGCTAGCGCGCCACACGCAACAAGTTGGGCTGGCTGACGGGGGGGGGGGGGAGGGCAACGAGGGAGGGAGACGACGACGGCGACTGTGCTTGAGATTTAGACACAAATTCAGATTGAGCTGGTGATAAATGCGGCACATGGAATTACGAGATGCTTGCACAGCCAGCTAGATGGATAGATAGATAGATGGGGAGATGGGGGAGATGTGGGCAGATGTGGGGAGATGGCGAGCTGGATGTGGCACACAGTTCAGCCTTGGAGCCTGCCACCGCCACAGCCACCGACACAGCCACCGCCACCGATGTGTGGGAGGCACCCAACAACTCTTTCGCTCAGTCAACGGGCGCAGCTCTCGCTGCCTGTGTATCTGCGCAATACCGTCGCGCGAGCGAATGGGAAGACGGCAAGCGCCAAGCTTTCTGCCCCGCCGGCAACAGGCGAGCGAGTGAGCGAGCTGGCGAGCTGGCGAGCGAGAGAAGTAGCGTTGTGAGTGTGTCTCAACAGGTTTTCGTATCCCACAGACACACAGCACGCCGAGTGGAAATGTGTTAAATTTCGACGTATTTGCAATTAATGTAGCGTGCGCTCACATTAGATTCAGAGAGCGAGCGAACGGAGCGCGTGAGAGAGCGAGAGGGTTGCTTGTGTGTGTGTGTGCGTGTGTGTATCTGTGTGCGGCGTGTATCTGTGGGATGCGCGCGTGTGGTGGTGAGCGCTTCGAATTTTGATTGGCTTCCGAAGCGATGGCCCGCGAACTGCGTTGCAGCGACGCCCCTCAGCTTCGTGTCGTCGTTCGATTGTATCTCGGGAGATGCGGCAATTGTAGATGTATCTCTGATAGATACGTAGTTGTTTGATAGTCGCTTCTACGTTGATTTGTTGCTCAATCTCAATCAATCCCCTTGTTCCTCTTCTTTTTGCAGGCTACAGCAGCAGCAGCAACAACAACAGCAATGCCCACGATCGCAGCAACAACAGCCCGCCACCGCAGCAGTCACAGCAGCAGCTTGTCAATGGCAGCAGCAACAACAACGCCAGCAACAGCAGCAACAACAACAACAACAACATGTTGCCGCCTGGCGTGCAACAGCAGCAGCAGCAACAGCAGCAGCAGAATATTGGTGACAACAACAGCAGCAGCAGCCCCGGCAGCAGCAACAACAACAACAACAACAACAACAGCAATGCCAGCAGCAACAACAACAACAACAACAACAACAATAACAACAACAACAACAACAACATCAACTACATGACCATGGCCGCTGCACTCTACCAGCAACAGCTGAAGGAGGAGCCAGGCACAGGACAGTCGAACGGCGGCAACAGCAACGCCTACGTCTCGAACGTCCAGAACGACCCCACAGATCTCAGCAGCTACGGTCTGCCCGCCCATCTGGCCGCAGCCGCGGCTGCCGGCCACTATCCGGGAGCAGGCGCAGGCAACGCAGCTGCTGGCAACTCAGGCGGCGGCGGAGGAGGCGCTGGGGGCGCAGCTGGCGGCGATGACAGCGACTATCACAGCACAATGTCGGCGCAGGAGCATCAGAGTCAGACCTCCATCGTGGGCAACGACAGCGGCAGCACCAACAGCAACAATGGCTACGGCATGGACGGCAGTCCGGACTTCTACAACTCGTATGGGCGACCCTACGACTTCACGCCCTACGATGCGCAGTTCTCGACGATGAGCGCCCAGCCCAACATGGACCAGTGGGGCGCCCATGCGCACCAGCATCCGGCGGCCTACATGACCACCTTGGGGCTGGACAAGTCGCTGCTGGGCGGCTACTCGACGCAGGGCGGCGTGCCGTGCTTCACGGGCTCGGGGCCCATTCAGCTGTGGCAGTTTCTGCTCGAGCTGCTGCTGGACAAGACGTGTCAGAGCTTCATCTCGTGGACCGGCGATGGCTGGGAGTTCAAGCTCACCGACCCCGATGAGGTAAACACTTGGAGACACACACAGTTCAGGGGCAGTTCAGTTTAATGCAAATCCGATCTCTCTCGCTCTCTCTCGCAGGTGGCACGTCGCTGGGGCATCCGCAAGAACAAGCCCAAGATGAACTACGAGAAGCTGAGCCGCGGTCTGCGCTACTACTACGACAAGAACATCATCCACAAGACGGCGGGCAAGCGCTATGTCTATCGATTCGTCTGTGATCTGCAGAATCTGGTCGGGTGAGTACTCGAGGCGAACACGACCACAAATTGAGCAGAGAAGCTATAACATTGCCTCGCCTTTTGCAGACACACGCCAGAGGAGCTGGTAGCCAAGTTCGATCTGAAGATCGAGAAGAAGGACGTCGACTAGCAGTCGAGCAGCACCGAAGCTGCCTGAGGAATTCACCTGATCTGATCCGATATGAGGGCGATCCGCAGGGGATCGAAGGGCCACAACAAATACATATACATATACATATACATATACATATATATACATAGTACTCAACAGCGACAGAGAGATAGGGAGAGGGAGAGAGTTAATTTCGAGAGTTATTGTTTCCAAGCGTGATGTTAAATTTTAAGCAGCAGCGATACCTGCGATCTTGCTACGAGATTAATGTGTTAGAGCGTCGTAATAACATTGTAATTATTATTATTATTATTATTATTATTATTATATTAATATTAATGCTACCGTTAATTGCTAATCTATATTGTGTATGTGTAAAAATTAGGCTTTTGAATTAATTTGAAATTAATTGAAAATACGCTAGCGTTTAACTAGGCCCCTAAGTAGTCGACTAGGACTTTAGTCTGTAGGCTAAAGAGAAATTCAAATTTCAGCAATTTAACTAACAATTCAAGAAGCCAACCTGCAAACCAGTTTATTTCAAAATGCATTATCGCAGTCGATAGTTGATAATTCACGATTGTCGCGATGGAGTAAAGCAAAGCGTATTCAATTTGAAATGTTGTGCAATGCGATTGTTTGTCGAACGAAAGTTCTGCAACGAGTATATATACTATCAATTGTATCCATCGTTAAAGAGGCCATAAGAGAACCGAGTGCATGTCCCCAAAGTGATATTAAAGCGCTACATGTTTACTACATTTTGTTGAATGTTTGTTCAATTGCAATTGAGAACGGGGTCGCTTTTCTACTTCTACTTCTAAAGAAATTCACAGACCATTAAATTGTATGTGTGTGTAAATAGAGAATAACACTAGTAATACGTAGTTATAAATACAAATAATATTAACTGTATAAGTCTATCATATTTATGTGTAACCTGTGCTACCGCTACATCTAAGTTATCCCATCCCAATCCCAAACCAATCCTGCTCCATTCACACTCAACTTCTGCGCTTCCGTGCGAAACCCAAGAGTTTTAAACCACAACATACACAACGCGTCAAGCATACATATATCGCCAAGATATATAGATATATACAAGAGTATGCCCAATATTTAGTGCATACTTAGTTATTTTTTAATCATTGGCTGCTTAGAGTTTTCCATGCGTTAAGAATTGACCATTTATACTTATGTTTACATTTTGTGTATAGCTATAAACTATTTAAGCATAGCTCGTAGCCCGTAGCCACGTATTATGTAGAGCAATTTGAACATACTGTATTTATACAATAATAAACGAAAACATCCAAAAACATAAGGAATCATAGTCTCCATTAGAATTTAACTGTCGTGACCTCATTTTGGGATAATTTCAACTCTAAATTTCCAGAATGCCCCAATGGATCGCTCGTGTTCGGAAATTTCAAGGGTCGTCCCTCTGCGGTTTTCGGATGATTCGACGCTTTGAGCATAAGATGCCCGAAAAACTCCAAAAGGTCGCCACAGACAAAGATCCCGAGTTCTCCTCGATGGTCTTGTACTACTACCACAAGGCTGCTCAGGTGATGGAGTCATCTTTGCTCAAGGAATTGGATCAGCACACGCACTTCAAGCCCGAAGAGAAGCAGGCACGAGTGACTGCCATCTTGAACCTAATTGGCAGTGTATGTACCTCACTGGAGGTCAGCTTTCCCATCATAAAAGCCAACGGATCCTATGAGATTATCACGGGATACCGAGCCCATCATGTGCGCAATCGTCTGCCCTTGAAGGGAGGCATTCGCTACGCCATGGATGTGGATGAATCCGAAGTCAAGGCACTCGCCTCCATCATGACATTCAAGTGTGCGTGCGTCAATCTGCCTTACGGCGGCTCCAAAGGTGGCATCCGGATCGATCCTTCTAAGTATACAGCTAAAGAGTTGCAGACCATCACGAGACGGTACACGATGGAACTGTTGAAGCGCAACATGATAGGACCTGCCATCGACGTTCCAGCCCCAGATGTTAACACTGGTCCACGTGAGATGAGCTGGATTGTCGACCAATACACCAAGACCTTTGGCTACAAGGACATTAATGCGGCGGCTATTGTGACTGGCAAGCCAGTCCATGTGGGCGGCATTAATGGAAGAAACTCGGCCACAGGTCGAGGTGTGTGGAAATCAGGCGACTTGTTCCTGCAAGATAAAGATTGGATGGACATGATTGGGCTAGAGACAGGCTGGAAGGACAAGAAGGTTATTGTTCAGGGCTTCGGCAACGTCGGTTCCTTCGCGGCAAAGTTTGTCGAGGAGGCGGGTGCCAAGATAATCGGAATCCAAGAGCTTGATGTTTCCCTAACCAACGAGAACGGATTGGACATCAATGTAAGACATAATATCCTATGCAATGAGCTAAACATAATACTATATTCTTCCCTATTAGGATATTATTGAGTTCAAGGAGGAGAAGAAAACGATCAAGGGATACCCAAATGGCAAGGAAACAAAGGAATCGCTGCTCACTGCGGAGTGTGATATCCTGATGCCGTGCGCCACTCAGAAGGTTATAACAACTGCTAATGCCAATGATATCAAGGCTAGGTTGATACTGGAAGGTGCCAATGGACCGACGACGCCGGCTGGTGAAAAGATTCTGCTGGACAAGGGCATTTTGATTGTCCCCGACTTGTATTGTAATGCAGGTGGGGTGACAGTGTCCTACTTTGAGTATCTGAAGAATATCAATCACGTAACGTATGGCAAAATGACGGCGAAGACGACTTCGCAGCTAATTCACGAGGTCATAAACTCGATAAATCAATCGTTGAAAAAAACTGAGGGTTGCAAAATAGTAAGTAGTGCCTCAGTGATTATCTGAAGACTGCTCCATTAATCTTTGTGTCCACAGCCAAAGATAGTCGCCAACCTTGGTCTTCAAAAGATTCGCGACTGTACAACGGAAGCCGAAATTGTAGATGCAGCACTCCAAACAGTTATGGAGTCCTCCGCCCTAGGGATCAAGAGAACAGCCCTTGAGTTTAATCTATGCAAAGATCTGCGGACCGCCGCGTACATCTGGGCCATATTCAAGATATTCCGTGCTCTTGAGAGCTCCGGCATATCACAGCAATAACAGTTGCAAAGGCTTCTTTTACAAATCAACGTCATGTAACCATTCTTTTTTGTACAGTAATAGTGACAATTGACTGGAATTACATCGAGGTCGGACTTCTCAATAAATTAAAACCACCTTTATATATTATGTATTCTAAATACGTATGAAGCTATAATTCTTGAAAATATAATGAAAATTTCAAATTATATATTTTTTATCCAGAAATAAATTGACTCTGGCCTTGATAAGTGTTTCTTTGTAAGATAACTATATTCTTGAATGCCAAATGATAAAGAAATTTTTAGCGACCTGCCCAGCAAAGATACGCCACGTTATCGCCAAGATACGATTAGTTTTGTATTGTGTAGAGCTTTTCATTTAACTGCCTAAAAGCCCTCAATAATTCGCAAGCAAAAATTATTCGCGCCTTTGTGATAGGCAACGCTTTTTTTTGCTTTGCAGTCGACTACTTGCTGCTGATTTCTGTTTGCCTGGTATTTCACCGGATGATTTTGAACTTTCATGAGTGCGTGGCGTGGCGACTTCGAGTTAGGAACAACAACAGCAAATACAACCCCAACTACAACAACATCAATAATCACAACAACAACAACAACTGTATGTGTTGTTGGCGTTGATCAGTCGAAGCAGCCGAGAACAGTGAAAATGTGCCATGTCAGCAAGTGAAATACCAGGCGAACATAAACCAGCAGCAAGTAGCTAGCAGCAATACAGAAACTCACCTCAGATGTTGTTGTTGTGGCTGTAGTTGTTGTTGTTGTTGTTGTTGGTCAGTCACTCAACGCAGCTGCTGCGAGTGCCGAAAATGTGCTAAATCATCTGGCGAAATACCAGGCGAACATAAATGAGCAGAAAGCAGCTGACTGCCAAACGAAATAAATGTTGCCTATCACAAAGGGGCACATTTTATTTGGGTGCAAATGATTGCATACTTTCAGGCAGCGAAATGAAATGATTTTGACACACCTTTTCTTTTCTATTATTTTGAAGCAATCGGATAATCTTTGAATGCCAAACAATAGTCCCTTTTTTCATGTGTTCTCAAAGATTTTTTTTTTAAGTTCTTACGAATAGGACTGTAATTTAGCTTGTACAAAGATCCTTTTTCAGCATATGAAAGCATTAAAAAAGCACATGTGATTCCGCTTAGCATATACCATTTTTCCAATGTATATAAACCTATTTTCTATAGTATTTAGAAATTGTCTTTGTTAGGCTCTTATTCTTCTTTTTATATTTACTATAAAAAAGTCAGGTTTTTTGAAGAGTATGAGGTAGGGGGTGACATTTAATAAACTTAATTTCAAAATCGTATGTTTATATTTCATCGTTGAAATTGAAATAACAAAAAGTTGTCGCAACCATTATTCAAGGCTTTCATAGTCACTTTCAAAATAAAAAATAGAAAAATATAAAAATATAATTAATTGACAAAATTATATATATTATATAGTGTGTGAGAATGTTTCGTGGTATCGCCAATGCTCTCTTAAATGGACGTCACGTCGCGTCCCCTCAAATTTCGAAGCGATCTGAGCACAAGATTCCAGAGAAACTTCAGAAAATAGCGACAGACAAAGATCCAGAGTTCTCGGCGATGGTGCTCTATTATTATCACAAAGCAGCCCAAACTATGGAAAAGGATTTGGTCAAGGAAATGGATAAATATACCCATTTCAAACCCGAGCAGAAGCAATCGCGAGTGAGTGCAATCTTGAACCTGATTGGCAGTGTATGCACCTCAATAGAGGTCAGCTTTCCCATCATAAAAGCCAACGGATCCTATGAGATTATCACGGGATACCGAGCCCATCATGTGCGCAATCGTCTGCCCTTGAAGGGAGGCATTCGCTTCGCCATGGATGTGGATGAATCCGAAGTCAAGGCACTCGCCTCCATCATGACATTCAAGTGTGCGTGCGTCAATCTGCCTTATGGCGGCTCCAAGGGAGGCGTGCGCATCGACCCTGCGAAGTATACAGTTGCCGAGTTGCAGACGATCACAAGACGTTATACCATGGAGCTACTGAAAAGAAATATGATCGGTCCTGGCATTGATGTGCCAGCACCCGACGTCAACACAAGTCCCCGTGAGATGAGCTGGATTGTCGATCAATACACCAAGACCTTTGGCTACAAGGACATTAATGCGGCGGCTATTGTGACTGGCAAGCCAGTCCATGTGGGCGGCATTAATGGAAGAAACTCGGCCACAGGTCGAGGTGTGTGGAAATCAGGCGACTTGTTCCTGCAAGATAAAGAATGGATGGACATGATTGGGCTAGAGACAGGCTGGAAGGGCAAGAAGGTTATTGTTCAGGGCTTCGGCAACGTCGGTTCCTTCGCGGCAAAGTTTGTCCAGGAGGCAGGCGCCAAGATAATCGGAATTCAAGAGCTTGACTTTGCCCTTACCAACAAGGACGGAATAGATATTAATGTAAGAGATTGTTTGAATTGCAAAATAACAACGCAGATTATGTAATCACTCCGTATAGGATCTTATTAAGTTCAAGGAGGACAAGAAAACGATCAAGGGCTATTCAAAGGCCAAGGAATCGAAGGAATCGCTGCTCACTGCGGAGTGTGATATCCTGATGCCTTGTGCCACTCAGAAAGTGATCACAAGTGAGAACGCCAAGAACATCAAGGCTAAGTTGATACTGGAAGGTGCCAATGGACCCACGACGCCGGCTGGTGAAAAGATACTGCTGGACAAGGGCATTTTGATTGTTCCCGACTTGTATTGTAATGCAGGTGGGGTGACAGTGTCCTACTTTGAGTATCTGAAGAATATCAATCATGTGTCCTATGGCAAAATGCAGTCGAAGACCGTTTCGCAGATCATTGTCGAGATAGTGAACTCGATGAACGAGTCGCTTAATGCTTGTGGCGAGGGTGACTTTGTATGTTGAAGTATTATTATATTTTCTGAAAGTGTTAACCTTTTCTTACCTTATGCGCAGCCCACCATCAAAGCAAATAAGAAGCTGAAGTTAATCCGCGACTGTACCAAGGAGGCCGACATTGTGGATGCGGCTCTGCAGACTGTGATGGAGTCGGCTGCCAAAGGCATCAAGAACACTGCTAATAAATTTCAGCTGTGCAACGATCTAAGGACCGCCGCCTATATCTGGTCCATCTTCAAGATCTTTCGCGCTCTGGAAAGTTCTGGCATATCGCAGCAATAGTTTCTTCTATTTTTTCATTTCTTTTGGGCATTATGTAATTTTACTCAATAAAAAATGAATTTTTTTTAATTTACAAAATCTCTAGTAGACATTGCTTGGCTGCTCAACTTCAAAGTCAACGTCAACGTCAACGTCAACGTCAAGGAACGAGATCTAGGTGCTCCACTTCAGACAGAGCTACGGCATCGACACACACAAAATTCACTCCATTTTACAGCTCACACGAGATACACGAGGTTGAGGTTTTGAAATAGTTTCGATTCTATTGCAAATTGAAGAAAGTTTCCCCCAAGTTTAATAGCACAATGGACTCGCAACCGTTTAACAAGTCCGCCTTCCTCGAGAGCTATCTGCTCAAGCATCGGGAGCTGGGCAAGCGGCAGCGGGAGTACAAGAAGTTGCTGTCGAGCAAGGTAAAGACCCGCAATGAGACAATCATCGATGCCAGCTACGAGAACACCATCGATCGCCTCGAGGAGGAGAAGAACGATCTGCGCGCCCAGATCTGGGTGGCAGCTGGATCGACGCACATGCAGAAGGACAATCGGTATCTGGGGCAGATTCGTTGTCATGTGGAGTGCCAGGAGAACCTGACCGAGGACATCACCAAGCTGAAGACCTCCATCTGCAACATGGAGCGCGAGATTAGCCGAGTCCGCAAGCAGATCTACAACCTGAATCGCCTCACCGTCCCCGAGCAACAGCATCAGGCGCATGTGGCGAGGGTGCGCAAGAAGATGGTGATCCTGGAGAACTCCCTGGAGGTTGGGGTGCGACAGGAGTGCGGCTTCACGGCGGCCAACGCTGAGCTGCGAGAGCAACTGATACGGATACTCAATCACCGCACCTTCTTCAACGATTCCTACACGAAGATGGTGCAGAAGCTGAACAGCGACAAGAAGTACCTCATCGATCTGATCGAGTACGCCCTGAACACCTTCGACGGCTGCATCGATGTCTACGAGAAGATCGACAAGATCACAAAGCGCGAGGCCAAGGAACGCGAGCTGCGACGCATCGAGCTGCAGGGCATCATGCGCAAGGTGGCCGCCGATGCGGACAACACGGCGTTCATCGAGTGCAAGGGCAGGGAGCGCGTGCTGCAGGACCTGCAGCCCAAGGAGTACAGGCGACGCGACGAGTTCCGGCGCAAGCACAACAAGAAGATCAATCTGTACAACTCGGTGCTGAAGAAGATCCTCGACTACACGAACTCGCACAACGTCGAGGAGGTGATCGACAAGTTCCAGCAGCAGGAGAGCCTCTACTACTCCTTCTTCAACTACGCCAACGAGATGAGCTACCACATCACGCTGCTCAACAACTCGGTGAATCGGCTCTTCGAGGACATCGTCGAGCTGAAGCGCGAGAACTCCAACACGCTGCAGGACCAGATCAACCTCATCCAGCAACTTGAGGAACAGGTCAACCAGAAGCAGGCCTCCAACGTGGAGCTGAACAAGACGCGCGAGAGCAACGACGCCCGGCTCGAGAATCTGCTGCAGGGCATCGAGATGCTCTGCGACATGTGCTCCGTGGACACGGCGCCACTCGCCGAGCTCCTTGGCGATCACACGCACGTCAACCTGGTGAACGTGGAGCGCTTTGTGAAGCTGCTCGAGGCTCGCATCCAGGACATTGTGGCCAGCGTGTACGTGTTCGAGCGCCAGGACGAGGGCAACATCGACTACGTGGTGAAGCAGATCGAGAAGATCTGCGAGCTGCCCACCGACCTCAACGACATTGTGCTTACCCAGCAGTGTCCCGAGTGCGCCGAGGGCGAGGCCTTCAACATCGACGACGGCGGCGACGGCGTCGCCATCCACACCGTCAAGGAGGCCAAGCAGAAGCTCTACGAGAAGATCACGCAGCCCGAGATGCAGTATCGCCTGCACAGCATCAGTCAGTGTCGTCTGCCGCGTTCCCGCATGCTGGCCGCCAAGCGCAACATGTGAGGCGTCTTCTCGTTTTGGGTTCCACTTCACTTCACGTTTACGTTCGTTCCTGTTACTCTTACTTCTCCCGGCCAATGAAATTGCAATCAAATTCATCTACGATGTCCCACTGTGCGTATGTGTAATAAAACTCCATTGTTGACAGTCTGCAGCGAAACAAATTTGATTGGGTGCCCAATTAGTAGGAGGTTAGTGATTTAAATAACTACGTGAGAGAGGGAGAGAGATAGAATCGTTTGCTAATAAATAATAGTAAAATTACACGCATTGCTGCATTACTACTCGCTATTCACTGTAGCGAATCAAAAATAAACCAATAAGTAAATGATAAATAAGGTGTCGCTTTACTTCTACATATATTTCTATCGCTACAAGAATGATGTTGCCTTGCAAATTTCACTATTTTCCCCTCACTCGCAAATCGTTGGCAACCCAAAGAGTCGGCTATGGAGGCACAACACTAGTTTTTGCCTCGCCCTAGCAATACATCCTGTTGAGTCTCATTATATCCGCTCGGGACAGGTGACTGCGCTGTCCCATATAAATTCCCGGCATTGTTCTTTGCTGTAATCGAAAGATGTGGAATGATAATATTTGCACACGGCTCATATGCGAGTCACAACTCACCAGGGGCAGTATTGTGGGTTGACCGTTTATCGAGAAGGCTTGCTTCGAGTAGTGCATGATGCTACCATAATCGTAATAGATTCCGAAGTTTTCTGCTCGCTCGTCTTTGTGGAAGTTGTCTCGATAGTCCGACATAATATTTTCGCTAACGATGAACACATAGTCGTCACGTTTATTGCGATTCTGTTCATGTGGGAATCCCAAGGCATGCAGCAACTCGTGGATCGGTGTGCCGATCTTCTTCAGACACATTGGAGTCTGCAAGTTGAGAAACTGCGGGCCTCCCAAGCGGCCAATAGCTGACCAACAGCCGTCATACATGTTGGTTATGGAAAGGAAGTCTTCCTCGTAGGTGTGTGGCGTAAATATGATGCAAGACGCGGTCTGGATGTATTCCATGGCTTGCAAAATCATGTCGATCTCCTGCGCTGTGAAATCCTCCTCAATGTGGAAGGGAACAATTGCGTTGTGCCATGTGGTGCTCTTCTGGACTGGCCTGTTTCTCGGGCTAATCTCGGATAGCGGCACCAGAATGTCGCCTTCAATGTAGTCGCCCAGTTCCTCTGGATTTCGATCATCCTCTTCTTCTTCGTATAAAATAGGGTAGACGGTTGGGCTGGTTAAGTTTATCTTCGTCACGGTGATCGACAATTTAGGTACGCGATACAAGTCCTCGCCATAGATACTCAAGTCGAAGGTATAAATTTCCACGCCCGTATCCAGTGGAAGAGCGCAGATCATCGCCGTTCCCAAAAGGCCGAGGAATATTCCAGATACTTGTATCATGTCGAGAGGTTGAGAGGCTCGATGCCAGTCTCAGTAGAGAGCTGTCGGGCACGTGTAACAATTGTTGCTATCAGCTGTTATCGCTCGAATTCGAATGACAGCGAGGCCTTCACTCGGGTTGGGAGATGTAAACTGATATATGTATGTCTGATCCAGTCGAAAGAGTTCCTATTTAAATACAATTTGTAATTATTTCCGCGTTTTCACAGTTCACTTAAATGAATCACGTAGCCCGGAGTTTTAGTCACAAGCACAACCGATAAGACTTATCACGGCGACCTTTCAGTTTTATGGATTTACGCGAGATGAAGCTACCGCGGTCCCGTTTGAAAGTGCTTTAAATCGTCTGGAAATAGCCTCAGCGCTTATAAACAGGGTTAACAGACTCACACATCGGAATAGCCTTCGCCGTTAGGCAGCGTAACTAATCTTAATTGACGTGCTTAAAGTAAATTAGTAGTGCTTTTCTAGTCTTAACTAGGCTAATATCGTACTTCGTAGCTATCTTAACACTCTACAATATTATGTAACTTGGCAGTTGAGAGCAGTACGAGTAAAGTCAGTATCTTAAAAATCTATTGACTTTCGAAGGCAAATAGATGGGTGAGTGGCGTCAGTTTAACAATGGCTTTTAGTAAGTTTTACTGCTCAAGTTGATCGATTAAAATCGTAGTAATTAAAACTCAAATCGGTGATAAGTTATCTTTGAATTCAATTAACATGAATTAACCATTTGTGTGTGATTATCTATGGATTCAATTATTGGATTTAATTGATCCCTACATCGGGTCAATTCAGCCTACATTAAATTCAACAATAATCTTAATATATATACAATATCTACAGAAAGGTCTCCTATGACTGGGGTAAACGATTAGATTGACAACAACTTCTGCTAATATTTTATTCCTTAAGAATTTAGTTTGATCAGTTAATTAATCCTAGATTATTCATAGATGCTGCGTGACAATGGTTTAAATAGTTGGTCGATTTGTGTGTGGTGATCAAGTGTATTAGTAGAATCTTTGGGCGACGCTTCTCTAGTTGCTGTTTTCACTGGGTTTCTCCTCCTCGGCAGCTTTCTCTTCCTCGCCAAGTCCCAGACCGCTGATGAGTCCGCTGAGGAAGCTATCCACAATGGGATTTCCGCCCGGCACAATGGGAGCGGGAGCAACTCCTGCTCCAATTCCAGCTCCAGGTACAGGGACAGGTGCAGGTGCAGGCACTGCAACTGGCGATCCAGCGACGTAGCCGCAGTCGTACATGGCATTCAACTTGTCCACATCGAAGTCGGAGAAGCCGTTGCGCTGCCCCATCTTGGAGGCGCCGTCCGCTTGCTGTGAACCAAGAAGTCGTGTCAATTCGTTCCCGGGGAATCAGCTAAATGTCTGAACTTACCATTGCCACAATGGTTGGCTGTCCATTCGTAGAGAAGGCGTTGGCCGAGTAGTGCATCACGCTGCCATAATCGTAGGGCACTCCAAAGGCCTCGGTGCTGGCCGCCTTCTCAAAGTTGTTCATGGCCGAGGATTGGATGTTTCTGTACTGGATGGCCACGTAGCCGTCGCGCTCCATGCGGTTCTGCTCGTGCAGGAAGCCCAGAGCATGCATCAGCTCATGGATGGCGGTGCCAGGACGACTGAGGCAGCCGGGCGACTGCAAGTTGACCTCCTGCTTGCCGCCCACGCGACCCACCGACGACCAGCAGCCCGAGTTGCCGCTCACAATCGAGATGTAGTCGCGCTCCCCGGAGTAGGGCACAAAGCGGATGCAGGTGCGCTTGTGGTACTCGGCAATGGCGCCTTGGATGGTGGCCATGTCTTTGGCATTGAAGTTGCCTCGAATCTCGTAGGGCACGACGCCTTTGGGCCAGCGCGAGGACTGCGTGGTGAGGCCGTTCTTCATGGTCAGATCCGTCTGTGGCACCAGAATGTCGCCCTCCAGGTAGCTGCCCAGCTCCTCGGGATTCACTTCAGCCGTGTCGGCGCTGTAGTTGGCCACCAGGTTGGCGGTCAGCTGCCCATCGGGTTTGCCGTACATCGCAGCGCCGTAGGAGCTCAAGTCGATGACGTCCTTGTTGGGCTGTGGCTGCTCGATTCCGTTGTCAGGCAACTCGACGACGTCCGTGTCGTCGATGTCTTCGTCGTGTAGCGTGAGAGGCACGGCCTGGACGAGTGCCAGAGTGCAGAATAGAAGTAGCAAGGAAGTTGCGTTCATGTTTGATTGATGGATTGCTGTCTGAAGTTTGACTGTGCTGCGATCTGGCCAGGAGTGGATTTATATACTCAAGCTGCTCAAGCTCCACAAGCTGCTATCAGTCACTTGGTCGGCAGTTATCGGCAGAGCTATGCATAAACATAAAGAGTGTTTCACCGGCAGACCTTCAGACTTCATCGCCATCGTCATCGACGTCGTCTTGTGTTTTTGTCACACGTTTTATTGCTGGACAAATATTTGGATGGCGCTCGCTTTAAGGCAGCGCCTCATAAAAGTTCTATTTCATGTTGACTCGTTTCTTTTGCTGCTGTTGTTCTTGTTGTTTTTGTTTTTTTGGCGTAAAAATTATTTCCATAATGTGTATCAGTAGTTTGTTTGCATATATGCAAAGTTTAATGACATTCCCTCTCGTTCTCTTAATGTAGTTCTCTAACAATAACCGATAAGAACAATCGCACTGACCTTTTCGTTGGATGGATTTACTATTCAGAATTATGCGCAACTTTTCCACTCTATAATTCAGCTGTGATTTGGAGTGGAAACACTCGTGATCCACTTAGGATTATGTGCCGAAAAGGAGCTTACATTCAACTACGACTAACTTGGAAGGTTGAAGCTTAACTCAGAACAGCATACAATGATGAAACTTAGAATTAGGTGCTTCAATCGGCCCGCAACACAATGATCTTAAATTAAACAATTCGCCAACTTAAATACTCACAATGCAGGTTAAACACAGCACAGCACAGCTCAACACAGCGGCAACTTCAATTGGGAGCTTCAATGTGGAAAAAACCTCTTCTGCTACAAAAATCCCATGCTTCTGGTTGGTTGGAACAGCTGTGCAATTGTCTTCAACAAATTAAGTTCAAGTGCAACTGGAGTATTTAATGATTCATCTACAAGCTGACATGGCATCTGTGTGTATGTGTGTATGCTACTGCGAGTGCGACTGCGAGTGTGTTTTAGATGCTGTCTAGACGACTCGTTAGGTATCGAAGCTCATCTCGACAACCATGTTGGAGTCCGAATTTGAATTCGAGTTGGAGAGCTCCTCCTCCTCTTCGAATTTGAGGTTCATCTTGATGCCATTCAGTTTGTCCGCATTGAGCATTTGCCGAGTGCTGGCCGTAATCGATTCAGTGACGTCGCGCAAGGCTTTGCTGCAGATCTCGTTGATGGTCGTGTTGTCATCCATCAGATCCTCGATGCAGTTCTTTAATATGGTTGACGTGACAATGCAGTCGCGATTCAGCGCCAAGCTCTTATGGAAATACTCAATGGCCTCGTCCAAATTACCCAACAGCGCGTGAATGAATCCCATGGCCGTATAAGTGGTGGCACTTTGTGGCTTCAGCAGCAGAGCCTGCGCTCAAAAGGAAGCGAATCAGTGAAGAGTGCAAACAAGAAGGAAAAAGTGTATCGTACATATTGGAAGTTGTAGAGTGCCTCCTCGTATTTCTGTATGCGACGCAGCGAGTGACCCAGGTTAATGAAGAGCGGCTCCCAGCGTGCGGAAATCTCTTCGTTGTTGGTCTTCGCACGTTGCTTAATGATGTCTACGGTGCACTGGAAGATAGTGGCTGCCCCATCGTAGTATTCGTACTCGTACTTGATGACGCCCAGTTCGTGCAACACGTACACATCCATGGGCGCAATTGTCATGGCCTGCAGGAAGAACTTCTCGGCCAGCTCCAGGTTCTTGGTCAGGCCACACTCCACGCCAATGTAAAGCAGCGGCAAGTGACAGCCTCGCATGAGTTGTGTGGCCTTAAAATAGGCGGCCATCGCCTGTTCGTGCTCGTTCTCATTGGCAAAGGAGTGACCGTAGGCCAGCCAGGCGGGGCCGTAGAGACGATCCAGTGAGGTGGCCTTAGAGAGATAACGGCGAGCCGGATCACTCTTGCCTATCATGTCGTAGTAGCAGCCGACGGCGTACCAGGATATGGCCTTGTCGGGGTAGCGATCGACGAGCTTGTGCGCCACATAGAAGAGCCTGTTGAAGTCCCCGTTCTCCACGAGGCAAGCGATTTGTATGGTCAACGCATTGTTGTGGAACGGATCGATTTTGAGCAGACTAAAAACAGATGTAATCAGAAGACAAGTTCGTGTTATATTGGTTGTCATTCGCTCACTCATTGAGTATCTTAAGGCACTGCTTGTAGTCGCAGTCGTAGAAGCACTTCTCGGCCTCAGCAGCCATGAGATCCGTGCTGCGCTGCACGCGCGTTAAACAGTCGTTTAGGGTCATCAGAGTGTCGAGCTCTTGCTCCCCAGAGGCCCGACGATTGGAGGCATCGAAGATCGAGCGCTGCGTGGCGTCAATCATGGAAGAAGCACGCGACAAACTGGTCTGCAGCGAGAAGGTGGGCGCCTTTAAGTCCTCTAGCACTCTGCAAGGCAAGAGATTGATTAGTGTTTGCATCTTTCCCTCACTAAGCTGCTTACTTCTGAGCAGGCGACATGAATTGAGCTGGCGTGACGGGCACCTTTTGCGGATTGGGCTTGGGGAACTGCGAGTCCGTGGAGCAGGTTTGCTGCACACGAACTGTGAACTCCTTGATGTACTTGAGCACATCCGGGTTGACAATGGGCGAAATCTCCTCCGCATTGCGTGCCGATATCAGCTCGTAATACTTTTTCAGTCTGGATTCGTACAGCTTGAGGATGAACTTGGCGTCCGCCTCGCTGGACTGCAGCGCCAGAGGCAGATGGTGCATCAACTCGAACTCTGTGCGAAAATGGTGCAAGATAGGAGTACAGTTGGTAGAGAAACATTTTATTGACCATCTTACCCTCCCAAGCCATCAGCATTTCGTGCTGCACCAAAGCCTCGAGTGCCTCGAAGCAATAAATGGATTTATGCAGCGCCTGCACATAGAAGTCCATGGCCATGCCGCGATTATCCAACGCCTCGTAGACTTTGCCCTTCATCAGGTAAATCGAAGCGACGAGCTCATTCCGATTGTTTTCTTCACCGCCAAAAACGCTGTTGCTTTCCAGGTTGAAGCCGCTGGCAGCATCCTGTGGCGGCTGCACTATCGATGTGCTCATGTTGTCCACATCCACAGCCTGTATTATGTTAGCTGCCTCGTTGTACTCCTTGGCCGCATAGAGACTTTCCAGCAGCAGATTGAAGCAGGGCAGCGAGGACTTCTCCAGATGATAATGCTGAATCGTGTGCGCTGCACGATGGAACTCGCCGAGAAGGAACATGCACTGGGACTGGTAGTAGACATCACGAGGCTCCTGCCCGCTGAGCACAGCCACTTTTTCAGCCCAAAATAAAGCAGTCGAATAGCGACGCTGCAACAAATGATTTTCAGACTCGTAGACTCGTTTCGTTCATCTCTGCACTTACCATGTCTATGAACTGTTTAACCAGCTTGCGATATTGCGCCAGGTCAATGTGATCGTTTGAGGTATCGGTGTTGCTGTTCTCATTGTCACCAGCCATTTTTGAATTTGCAAATCATTAAATAGTAATTTTAAGTTGTTAATTTGCCTTTGCCGGCAAGCGCTAACTTGCATAATCTGGCAACACCGTCATTAAGCGCCCAGCTGTTTTTGTCATTCACACAACCGCGCGGTTACACAGCGAGAAACGTTACACAGCACAAGTGAATGGTAAAACAAAACATAATACGAAACAGCTTTTCAAATGCAGCCCAAGCAATTAGCTTTCTTAATTTATGCTATTTAATGTTTTTGATATTTTTAATTGATTTTATTTTAAAGCGTCCTAGTGCCCAAATTAATGTGGTTCAATGCAACAAATGTGCTACCCAGCTGCTTTGCAACTTGTCTGTTGTTCGCTTCCTGGTTTGAAGTGGGATAGGATTGGGGGCTGGGGGGCTAAGAAGGATTGGCGCAGACATAGAAATTTCATTTACGCTCTCTCAGAGCTCAGCATCTGAAATTGAGACTGAGCATCTGTCGACGACGCCTGGCTTCAGTGTTCAGTGTATTTCAATTGCTCGTTAGGTGAGGTTATTGCATTTCTCACTAGAGCAGCAAACAAAAAAATTTTGGGCAGGCAGTGCAAATAAAAACACTTCTTTTTTGTCGTTTTTTTGCAAAACTAGGAAATAAATACAACGCCTTCATCTTAGAGCATATTTTTACAAATTAAATGCCAGAGACTGCAAACTACTCACACAATTGCACATACACACACATGCATAGAACACAACACATGAGAAACAAGTAGCATAGTAGAATTAACGAAAAAGCGTGCAAAGCACACAACACAATTGGAAGTAACGGTCCTTACCGGGGATATCAGCGAATGTAGTGTGAGTAAAAATATACAAAAAAATGTGCTTTGCACGCATGGAACAACAGTAGAAAGAAGAAGAAGGCGAGGAGTACGAGAAGGAGGAGAAATATTTGAATGCGAGTGCAACATTTAACTGAAATGAAATTCGACCAATTTATGTGAACGACGCGTGCAACAAAGTAAACAGAAGCTGTAATTTTCTGGGTATGTACACACACATAAACACATGCAGTGCATAGAAACTAAAAAAAGTTAAATGGGCCCGGCACAACAACAATTCGTTTGTAAATTATTAAAACACGTAGTGCGAAAACTGAATCAAAGAAGTGTGAGTGCGAGTGAGTGAGAGTATGTGCAAGAAACATACCGAATGATTCTGTCTCAGATGCAGGCAGCAGCAGCTCTCGATGAGAGCATCGAGTGCAGCTTCAAAATGCCATTTTACTAGTGTAGTGCGTGTGTGTGCGTGTGTTATTGTTGTTCTTGTTATTATTGCTGCTGACTGGAGTCGGTATATCAGCCTTCGTCACTGTCTTTTTACTACTTTTCCTCCCATTCGCTATTCGCCTTACTCACGTCATTTGCCCAGCTACAACTACAACAAACACCAGAACAATAAGAAGAAGAACTACAACTCTCGCACTTTACAACTACAACTAGCAATGCGAATACGAATACGCACAGAGAGCAACAGCAACAGCAACAACACTAACACCAACACTAAGAAGCCTCGTTGGCGCTCACAGCTTTCATCCTATTGTTGTTGCTGCCTTGCTGGTTGCGGCGTTCTGCTCATTTCATGCTGATTTATGGTTCTAATAATAGCTTCGCTTCCTGTTTCTCAAAAGGATTACAGCCGCTGGACTCTGCTGCCGAGACACTGCACACATACACACATACATAAACACCATCAACACGTCCTTTCCGCCTCTCAACACCCCTTTCCTCTTCAAGTGCCCTCCATGTCCATTTTAGGCCCTCGCCTCAACAAAAAAAAGAAGAAAATTAAAATAATTATGGAGAACGACAAAATTATGAAGCATTCGCTCGCACGAAAGCACTTTCAAACGACCTCCCTCCCCTTTCCACTTCTTGCCTATCTTGCCTATCGTTTACTCGAAAAGGGGGGAATGACGGAAATTGGTTAATTACAGTTATGTTTGCGGGGATACGCCTTGATCGATTTACACTGTTTAACGCTTAACTGAGCTCATTTCGAGAGCAGAGTTTTGAATGGAGTGCGTACATGTGAGAGTATATGTAGCTGTGTGGCCCCGTATTGTTGTTTGTGTGTGTCTGTGTTTGTTTATTTAATTTTGAGGTTTTTGGGCTGAGTGCTTTTATTATAATCATGTAACTTATAGCTTCAGGGCTAAAAATAGTATATCTCGGATAAGCTTTCCATTTGATTAGCATCATTTGAGATTCAGATTATTCAAGATTCAAGTACTTGTCAAAATCTATACTAAACGAGCTTAACGTGTAAAATGAATCCTGTAATCCATTATGCATAATTTAACCCATCAATGCGAACATGAATCTCCTTCCGAAAGCATTAAATTGACTGGTTTTAAATTTGTCTAATTCTGTTCACTCCTTCAAAAGGAAATACTTTGAATTGTTGAGTACTATTTTCGGGGTCAATTCAAATATTTCACAAATGTCAGTTAGTTTATGTTATGAATAAGAGTGAATAGCTCACAGCTTTATATATTATTTGTATGTAATGTTTTTTAATACCATTTCTACGAATACACAACTTTGATCTCGTCCTAAAGATATTTTAATAAGCTGAGCTTGTTAATTGAATCTTGTAATGCATTATCCTTATGCTTAACCTCTCGATGAAAACATCTTTCCTTTTTTTCTTGATGATTGACTTGACTCGCTTCACATTCGCCTATTTATCTTGTCTATTTCGTTTTCCAGAGGCCACGACAGCGGATTTGCATTATTCAGTGAGAATAATGAATCGATGACCG
The DNA here is from genome assembly GCA_035047445.1 of Drosophila siamana. Classification (NCBI taxonomy): domain Eukaryota; kingdom Metazoa; phylum Arthropoda; class Insecta; order Diptera; family Drosophilidae; genus Drosophila; species Drosophila siamana. The sequence continues at coordinate 871,944 of JAWNPP010000004.1, forward strand.
TTTGCGTCAGCTGATACGGTTCTGCGGCATCTGCCTGTTGTCTGTGCCCAGTTAAGAAGTGCTGCCAAATCCTGATTACCAACAACAACAACAACAACAACAAGTGAAGCGAAAGCAAATCATTTTGGGCCAACAAACATGTTTGCCTGAGACCGGCCAACATATTTTTTTTTTGGGCTGCCGCATCGCATCATCGGCTCGAACTTGGCTCCTGCCTCAAATAAAGGACACGCTGCGCAGCTCGAACCAGAGAGCGGCTAAAAACTCGAGAGAGAGATAACGAACGTGAGAGTGATAGAGAGAGAGAAAGAGAGAGAAGTTGGCCAAAAGCGCAACACGAGGCGAAGAGAAGAGACGGAAGTGGCGACATCTGTTTTGCCGCTTTGTCAGCTTATCCGGCAGCCGTTTGCCGTTTTTGCCGATGCCATAGCCGAGGACAGGCGAAGGAACCGACGTCGACAGGGACGACGACAGAAAGACGGAGAGAGAAAGAGAGAGCGCAACACACGACACACAGGGATAACGGGCACGTGAAATACACAAGTGTGGAAATTGGAATTTTTATTCAAAACAATGCCCCTGCTGCAACAGGTATGTAAATAATAATAAAACCCATTCGCACTCCGCAGCCAGCCGAACGAATGCTGCCCCTGCTCTGCGGTCCCCTCTGCTTCTATCGCTGCCTCTTGCCTCTTGGCTCTTGCCTCTTCTGGTGGCAGTAATTGAACCGCTCACGTACGACACCCAGATGAGCAAGAGAACCACGCCGAGCAGAGAACGAGAACCACATCAGCTGGTCCAACGTGGCTTCTGTTTCTGCTTCCACGCCCACTTGCAACCCTCCCCTTCCCCTCTCATTGCCTGTGTCGCACCTTGCAATTGGGGAGTGGACTTGGGTTGGGGCTTGGGATGCTGTTGAAGTTTAGCTACTAACTGATTGTCTCTCTGACGCGGGCTGCGTTGAAGATGATCCTAATGAGATTAGTGCTTAACTTTATACGCCTCGCGGCGAAGCTGTGAAGTCGAGTTGCTCTGGGGGGGATTCCCTTCGTGACTCACGACTCGGCACGGCACGAGACGCCTCCTGTTGTCTGTTGCACATTATGAGTAGTTAAATTCGATTAAACTTGCGGCATTTCTTGCTCTGCACAGCGTCAGCAGACACAGTGCAACGCCTTCGTGCCATTTCTCGCTTTGTCTCTGCATGTTTGTGTGTCCTGGCGAGGATGTGGATGAGTGTCATGAGTGGGAGGCGTTTAATTGTGTTCTTTGTCGTGCAAAATAGTTGCGTGATTTCATTTGCTGCGCTTTTAAATATTTGTAATTCATTTAAATGAGCTGATTTGATTAGGCGACACAAGTCCACATAAAAACAGTGCATTCAGTTGCATGCAGCAGTTGCAGTTGCAGTGGCAAATTGAAGGCCATGCATTGAAGGAAGATGCAATCGATAGAATAACAATGAAATCATTCGATTGCATGCTGCAAACTTAATGATGCCAAAGCAGATTACGACTGTGTCTGTGAGTGTATTGAGTGTACTCACATGATTCGAACTTTTTCCAGCTCTTGCTGTATTATTATCTAAGCAGATTACGCTGTCAAGTCGTCGTCATAAGCATCCTTACTTACCACATGTCTCACTATTGCCCATTTCAAATAAATATTGAAGCTGACTGACAATTAAGGCTAATTTTGATTGAGGTAGCGCAGCTGTTGCAGTAACAATTGCCAATCTGGGGACATCCTTAAAATGTGACACCAAGTCAATGTTATGTCAGTCCAGATGATTGCCACTAAGCTCAGTCCGCGCCTCCAAATTGTCGCTTGTCTCAGTCGCTTCCGCCCTCGCTTGCCACACTCTCCTGCGTAGTTAAGTGACACACATGTAATCATTATAATATGGCAGCAGCTTACGCACATCCTACTCTTTCTCCTTCTCTGCCGCGTCGGCTTAAACGTTCCCAAAGTGCTGCTTTTGCTTCTCCACACGCGTGTGTGTCTGTGTCTGTGTCTGTGTGTGTGGTTGTAGCAAAGACGCCTTCGTTCGCCTCCTTTTTGCATTGTTGCATGTGCTGCATCCTCGTCTGGCATCCAGTCGAAAGCCAAGCTACAAAGTTACTCATTGTCGACTGTGACGGGCCTCGTCTATTGCTCATCATTCAGCCATTCGAGGACAGCCAGCAAGGCGGGGGCAGGGGAGAGTGACGTCCTCAGAGGCCTCACAATGGGGGCTGTGCATTTGTTACAATGTTTACACAAATATTTAAGGATAATCCGACGATTTCAAAGGGGTTATTATGCAATTTTTCTTCTCATTTTATTGTGGTTGCCGCTGCTGCTCGCTGCTCTCTGCTCGGTGCTCGCAAAAAATACAAAAAGCGAAAGAAATAAAATGGATAGGAAAAATAAGTAAATGCAAAATGTCAATTTTGTCGTGTAAGCGGCATTCGCATTGATGGGAATGATGCTCCTGCTTCCCCCACCACTGACTAGCAGAGCTTAAGGCGGGACAGGTTGGGGAATTGTCATTGTTGTTGTTGTTGTTGTTGTCGTTGTCGTTGTCGCCACATAGAAATGCAAAATGCAAAATGCATATTTATACAGCTACACTCGGCTACATATAGAAATTTATTCATATTTATTTTGTTGTGTAATGTCTAAAATGCGACTCCTTCATGCGGTAATGCTTCCTGCCCATGTGGCGTATACTTTATATTTCTCATTTCCTCCGTCCCGTCGCTTTATTTATATGTACTCACGTAATATATTTTATTTATGTGCGTTGGCCTGCTGTTAAAAATGCCTATAAATAAAGTGCATTTGCCGTTTGTTCAACGTTTTATTTGCAAAGTTTTTGCTCACTCATTTCTCTCTTTCTCTCGGCTCGCCTCTCCTCACCTCTTCTCCCTCTATCGGCTCTTTGACTGATCCCCGCTGTGACACAGTTATTTAGCAGCATTCAAAATAGACTTTGTACTTAAGCTCAGCAAAACTGTAACGCCAACCAAAATTTACAGTATTGACAATTTGACATGGGGATTTTTGATTTTTGGCTTGGCACAGCAGTTATTGGAATTTCAACTACACATTACTTTTATTGTGAAGTTTTTCGTAAACCAAACTTCATTTTTATTTAATGATTAATGAGATAGTCGCAAAATGAGTTTATATGGTCTAAATTTGCAATTCAGGTTCAAATGAATTATTGGTGACTCTTTTGTTTACTTGGTCACGAGTAGCGTCCTATAAAAAATATAATTTCTTGTCGCAAATCCATTTTATTTTAGGTGTGTGTAAAGTAAATGTAAAGTAAAGTATTGAAATATTATATACATAAGTAGCACGGGATAAAAGTTTAATTTAACTTTGAATAAATTGTTTGATTTTATTCAGTGTTGTAGTGAGTTCTTACGGTTGTAAAAAAAGCAAATTGCAAATGTTTAATTCGGCTGTTCAACTGCTGAAATCAAATACGGATAATGCCGACTTACAGCCTCCAGGGGCATGTGAATTAAAATCCACCAAATTTGTTGACTGCTATTGCCAGTTATTAGCCATCCAACTCAACTTAACTCAACTCAGCTCGATTCGTGATTCTTGAGGAGCAAATCATTGACAATTACACTTGCCAAGCGAGCCGGGGGGAAGCGAAGCGAAGTGGATTGAAATGAATGAGGAATCATTTTAAAAGCAAAGCATTTGCAGAGAGTATAAATGTGTGTGTGTGTGTGTGTGTGTGTGTGAGGGTGTATGCAAATGCAAGTACATGTACATCTCATAAGTATTTGAGTTTGTAGTTGTGTGTGTTCTTAACAAAAGGCAGCCAGGGCAGCCTGACAGCTTAGCGACTGCGGCGATGGCCAGTGGAATGTCTTGGAATGCTTTGCTTGCATCAGGCAGCAGCAGCAGCAGCAGCGGCAGAATCCACGGCGACCACGTCGTCCACGCCCACGTTCTTGTCCTCATCCTCGTAGTCGTCCTCGAGGCTCGTGCAAATGGCGCAAGTACAAGACGACGAAGTCCTCACAATGGCGGCGAAAGCGCCCCGAGGCACATCATTAAAATGTCGATACCAAGCAAATCACACGCCCAGCCAGAGGGATAACAAAAAAAAAAATGAAAATAAAAAATGCGACGCGTTTTGCGGTGGGGATGCCTGAGGTCGCCACGACTACTCAAAGGGGGAGACAGGGTAAACAGAGGGAAGAAGGGAAGGGAATGCAAGGGCAACTGGGCGTAGTCGGTGTCGCTGTCGCTGTCGGTCTCGGTGTCGGTGTCGGTGTCGGAGTCGCAGTAATATGAGAGCCGCTGGCATTAAAAATTGCAAAAATTCAATTGAATTTACTTTAGCAGACATCGCAGCAACCTCGACGCACGCTTTCACGCTAGCATTTAATGCATGCGACCATGCGTGTGGGCGTGGTCACGTGGGGAGGCGGGAAGGCGGGGCAGATACAATGCTGGTGCTGTTGCTGCAACTGCGTTGTTATCATTAAAAGCGAGCAAAAATGCAGCCAAAGAAAATACACGAGGCAAACGGCAAAACGGCAAAATGTGCAAAAAACAATAAACGCAACCACAAAAGGCCACCAACCACCCACAGCGGAGTCTGGTGTTGTTGCCGCTGTTGCCGCCTCTTTTTTAAATAGGCATGAAAAAGTTTCCATTCTCGAAGTAAAACAAAGTAAAAATGCAGCTGGCAGCAGCAGCTGATGGACTCGCAGATACCCTGCACTCAGCTGACCTTCCTAATTGAAACTAATCCTGCAATCGAGCCTCATTAAACTGGATTTCGCAGTAATTAATGCGAGTTGCTTTAGTGGCCACTGATGTAGCTGTTAACTGCCCGCTGAATTGCTCTTGCTGCACACCAGATATGCAGCATACGCCCCGTGGTACGCGAGTTGCACACAGATAATGCGACGTTGGGGCAAAAAGCGCGTGTTTTATTTCCACTTAGCACTCACACACACACCACCGTCGTATTGAATGCCTGTTGACGGCTGTTTAAAAAATTGTCTTTTCTCTACCTCGCTCGTCCTCGCCCTCGTCGTCGCCCTCTCTCTTTCTCTTCCTCTCGCGCTTTGTAGTCAGTGAAACAATAACAACGACAGAGGCTCAACAAAGCGCACAGGCATCGGAAATGTTGCCGTTGAAACTGAAATGTCGCTACACTCCTCCTCGTCCGTCTGTCTCTCTGTGTCTGCTTCTCCTCGTCGTCGTCGTCGTCGTCGTCGTCGTCGGTGTCCTCCGCCCATGTAAACGGGATGCTGGGACGCTTCTCTGTCAGGGAGTTGCTTGAATTACGATATTGTTATTATTAAATGGATGCATGGCACAGCAGCAGTTGTAGCTATTGCTGTTGTTATTGCTGCTGCTGTTGCTGTTGCAGAGGAGGCGACGTTTGCTGCATCTGCTTGATAGTTCATTCAAGGCGTCATTTAATGCTTTGCATTCATGCAGCACAATGTACACAATGCGTGTGTTGAAATTGTGTGCGTGTCTGCGTCTGTGTGTGTGTTTGTGTTTGTGTGTGTGGCTGCCACACTCTTACAATTTCCATGTATGCATTCATCGTGTCAAAGCAAGCACAAATCAAGTGCTGCTGATGAAATGACATTTAACATGCAACTCAATTTAATTTGCCCCTGCAACAGCTACAGCATCTGCCTGCAACAGCAGTCGGTCCAACTGGCTGTTGTTGTTGTTTTAGTTGTTGTTGTCTGCGCAGCACAGGCGTGTTGCATACTTGTAGGCACTGCAATTACGTGCCACTGCCACAGCTTTTGTGTTAGGCCTTGCAACGCCGCCTCGCTCGCAGGCATTTGAATCCGTTGAATCCACCATCCAATCGATTGCGCCCACGCCCCCGCCCACGCCTAGATTCAGACGGAGTGGAATTATGTCCTTGTGTCCTTTGAGCTTTTTAATTTGCAATATTAAACGCTCGATTGTGCTGCCCCAAAAAAGCGAAAGAAAGAAAAGCAAACTCGAAGGCGACGACGTCGAGTTCAGGTGATCAGATTACGTTGCACGTTGCTAGTTGTCAGTTGCATCATCATAATAACAGAGCACTCTGGACTGCCACGAAATAGGAGAACTATCTGTGTGAATTGCCACTTAGTCAGCCAAAGTCAAGAGTTTAAAGTTCAACTCTCAGTCTGATGATGTTTGGGCCACAAAGTAAATTCAAATGTATTTGCCAATAACTTTTATTCTTTATGGACTGCCACTGTTCCCAAGTTGCCGCTTGCCGCTTGCCGCTTGCTGCTTGCCAGTTGCCAGTTGCCAGTAGCCAGTTATGAGTTCCGAGTGCCCAGTTGTTGCAGCATGTAATCGGCCATAAAAAATTACAACTGTGCATTAACCTTTTGCGCTTTTGCCTGCTGCTCTCGCTGGCCACTGGAGGCAGCAACAGCAGCAGCAGCAACAGCAGCAGCATCGAATCGCATTGCATTGAATGGCGACGACGACAAGGACGCCATCGTCATCGAACGCTTATCACTACATGCCATCAAATTTTAATGTCAAACCCTTTTGGCCAGGACCTCCCTGGGCTGCAGCACAACAGCAGCAGCGACAAGGAGGAGAACATCGACAACAACATCTAATAAGTGTTGTAAGCGATGGAAACATAATAATTTGTAAGACTTCTGAAAGCGGAAACTTGTAATTTTCTCAAACAGCCAACAGAGACCCTTTGAGCTGCCCAAAGCTCCCCCTCCTCCAGCTCCCCATGCACACATGTCTGCACTAAAATGCAGGCCAGAACATTCCAAAGCCAGTCAAGCGCTTGCCAAAAAAAAAGAAAGAAAGAAAGAAATGAGACGAGATGAGGATGCGAGATGAGAGATGAGAGATGGGGGATGCAAGATGTAAGATGTGTGTGGCAGCAACGACAAGCAAATGTGCTGCAGCCAAAGCAGAATGGTCACTGGATAAATAACTATATGCTGAGTTATAGAGCTCAATGCTAGTTGGCTCCTTCTTGTGGCGTTTCTCTCTCTCTAGCGCTCTCTCCCCCTTTTGAATGCCGAGAGATTCCAAAATATCTTCATGTGGCAATCAGAATCAGCAGGCAGGCATCAGCATCAGCATCCGCGTGGAGTCGAGCACAACAGTTACAGCAACAAGGACACCATTGAATCAAATTTGGAAAATCCTTGAACGTCAAAGACAAACAAAGGGCAGCAATGCGCTGGGAATGAGACGTCTATGCTTGAGATTGGCATAGGGATTGTGGTTGCGACTGGGATGGTGTAAATGTCCGGACAGCGGACAACGGACGACGGACGGCGGACAGTGGACAGTGGACAGTGGAGTCGTTGTCGCCGTCTTCTATGTGTGGCAAGTGGTTAAGATTTTTTGTCGTATTCAATTTCCCAGTTTATGGCATTGACTCTCCTCAAAACGAGTACTTTAACTAGGCCATGCAGTTTGAAACTCTCCCGCCTTAAATTGTGGTCTATTCTAAATAGTTGTAGAAGTGTCATTTCAACTGGTTTGCAAGAGACCGTAAGCCAATTCATTTCTCTTCTAATAGCTGTTGTATGTGGAGCATGTATGATCTGATTTATTTTGGGCGTTAAGTCTCTCACAATTAGTTCATATTTTCAGTAGAATGATCTCTGTTTTGTATTCTCCAATGAATACTTATTTGCCAGAGCTTGTTCTAAATCTGCACTGTGAATCGTATTTCTACATTCTAATAATACCTTCTTCTGTTCAATGATTTTTCGAATGAATACTTATGTGATCTGCTGTGGGTAACATATTAGATGGCTCGCCGTAGATACCCGTCGTAAGTGCGTTGTCTAAAGTTTAGAATCGTTGAAGCACGGTTCATTAATAGCCAGGCTAAATATAAAGCAGCACACAGGCCTACTACAATGCCATGCTTGCGACACACACATGAGTTGTGTGATAAGTAACCCCAACTATTCGCATTTAGTTTCTTTTGGCTTTGTCATTTCCGGCAGCGACAGCTCTTGGCTTTCGTTTGGCCTCTCCTCAGTGCGGAGAGGGGGCCAGGGAGAGGAAGATGTGTGGGTTCGTGGGTGTGTGTGTACAGGACAAACGTGGCAACTTGGCCTCGCCACTCCGCATTACGGAATGGCTTGAAGACTACGACGACGAGTATTTGTAATTTGCATTCATTGACGCCGCTTTTTATCGCTCTCTGTGAGGCTGGGATTCATGAGCCATGAGCCATGAGCCACGAGCCACGAGCCACGAGCCACGAGCCATGAGCTATGATGCGAGCCTGGCAACTGAACAGATGACAAACTGTGAAATCTCCATGTGATTGCGATGCGATACGATGCGAGGCACACACTGTGGTAAATGTGTCAACAGGCTACAACGTCAGCGACAACGACAACGGCGAGGGCGAGGAGGAGGACGACGACGACGACGACGACAATGCCGCATTTCAGCCGGTTGTCCAGTAGCCTTGCATTGGCTCTGGATGTGTGTACAACAAGGAGTGGGAGTGCGAATATGTGCGTGTGTGTCTGCGAGTGTGTCTCCGTGTGTGTGGCGGAAGCTCATGCCATTTCCGACTTTTCACGTACCTTCATCAAGTTGTCATTCAATTTTTAAATCCATAGCAAGTTTTGTACTTAACATAGTTGTGACAAGTTGACAAAAACGTAAGTATGCGTCCGCTGCTTCTGCTGGCTTCCATTTAGGACATGCCACACGATCTAAACCTAGAAGCAGACGCAAAACTCGGAACACTCTGTGTGCCACTTCACACAACTTGAACTTTAAAGGAGCTTCCAAGAAATTGCAAATTGAATTGTTGCCAAACATTTGCCGCTCATTAGAGTGATTTATATCTGCCATCTTTTCTGAGATTGTGTTGATGAGTGAATGCTAATAGAATTATCAAATGTCATTCTTTCCCATCTAGCGATTAATTGAGTTAACATTGAATGTCTTAAATTATCACGCATCTCTTTGCTCCACATCTTTCTCTTATCCAATGTGCTGACTGATATTAAATACACATTTTTTTCTGTGGCCAGTTGCAGATAGAATATATTTAATTGTCGCTGATCAATCGAATCGTTTATTCCTCACTCGACTGCCTCCATTGTCTTGGTTGCCTCCGCTCTTTCTTTGCTCCCCGACCGCCCAATTCTCTCCTCGGTCTCTGCATTAATCCCTCGTAATGAGTTGTACGCCATTTTGCGCTAAATTGTTTGGTGAGTGCCTGATAACAATATTTGCACTAATTTGGCATTTTTAAGTGTGCTCCACTGACACTTGATGCGCTTTTAATTGCGCCAAACGCTCGAGAGTGCTTTTGTCGTCGTGCCAGGGCGAGCGCATGCCTCTGAATGTAACTGTATGAGTGTGTGTGTGTGTGGGTGTCTGAGTGTGAGCGAGAGGTTGCCTGCCTGTGTCCTCGTGCGGTCGTCTTGCCAACTTGGCTACGTTGTTGCAACGTCGTTGTCGTCGCCTGCCGTCATGTGGCAAGAAATGCAAAAGATAAACGATTCATTAGTTGCCACAATAGTTTGGCTGACTTTAATGGCAACGTGCGGCGGCAGCAAGGGGCAGCAGAGGGGGCACAATCAATGTTGCAATAGTTGGGAGCGAACACTTCAAGTTTTGCGATTTCAATTTGCATCGCCCGCTTTTATGACAACTGAAAACATCATTATTTTACACTCTTTTGTTTCTGCTTCTGCCTTTGCTTTGCAGTACGAGGCGTCTGACTGCAACGGCGGCGGTGGCGGTGGTGTTGTTGGCGGCAACATGCGTGCCTTGAGCGGCGCCAGCTCCAGTGATTTACTGCAGAAGCACTCGACGATTAGCTCGTTGCTGGATCATCATCAACATCAACTGCAACACCAACCTCAGCATCATCCACAGGAGCATCTGCTGGGCAGACGAGGAGTCGGCGGCGGGGATGCCAACGATGGACTTATATCATTCATAAATGGTGCGTATAATTTAAATTGGAGAATGTTTGTTAATGTTTGTTATTCCGATATATTTGGAATACACGTCGCTATCGAGTGGTGCTGCTGCTTGGAGCTCAGTGTGTTTATTGTCAATGGGGCAGTAGCATTTTACAACTTGATGTCATTTTGTTGTCAACTTTATTTGGAGTCTGGCAATCGACGTATAAATTTCAATCATTTTTTACTTTTTGAAGTCGGCACACATATATCCTTCGATAGTTAAATTGTTATTCTTTATTTTCAAGTAGTGTTTAATCTAGGATAAAATTCCTTGAAATAAATTGCATTATAAGTGTACACGCCCAATTGCCATTTGCAAAGGAAGTGCAATAAATTTTCAAGTAATAGTCAAATTTTAAAAATAAATACATCGCAAGACCCACAAGAGAACCCCACGTGCGTGTGTGTGTGTGTGTGTCGTGTGGGTGTCGCGTCGCGTCGAGTCGAGTCGAGTCTCGAGTCCCAGTTCGAGTCGAGTCCGAGTCCGAGTCCGAGTACGAGTCCGAGTACGAGTCCGAGTCGTGTGTCGAGTCGAGAGTTGAAAGTCGAGAGTGGAAAGTCGTGTGAGTCGAGAGCAGCAGCAAGTAGCATCTCAGTCAGTCAGTCCCTCTGACCGTCTGTCTGTCTGAGCGGCAGACCGAAGACGCAGCTGAAACTGAGACTGAGACTAAGACTGAGACTGGGCCAGAGAGGAAGAGAGCATGTTGGGAATTAAGGAACTGTATATGAGACAGTCGCCAAATGCCCTGCCAAGTAGGTCGCCCACGCAAGAGACTTTCGAGTTTGGCATTAAATATGACGGCAGCGCCATCAACAGTACAAGCACGACCATCAGCAGCGGCAACGGGAATGGGAATGGGAACGGCAGCGGGAACGGGCACGGCAACGGCAGCAGCAATGGCAACAGCATCGGCAACAGCAACTGCAACAGCAACTGCAGCGGCAATGGCTCGGCCAACGCGACATCATCGAACAGCAACATCGCCAATGACGAGGACCTTGCGATGCCAATGGCAGCTGGTGACGGCGATGGTGTACAGCATTTGGCATATGACAACAACAACAACAACACCAACGGCAACGGCAACGGCAACAACACAGGCAACTGCAACAGCAATGGCAACAGTAATAGCAACAGCAACAACACCAACAACAACAGTCATGGCAATTGCAGTAAGTTTGCAGCTGTGGCTGCTGCCAAAAAAAAAAGAACGAAGGAACAGCAGGAGTGTCCCCCACTCCACTCGTCTTGTCTCCATCTTCGTCTCACAACTCGCGTCTCGAAGACCAAACTCAGCATATTTATGCTTAATTTATTAGCAATCTTTTTTGAATATTTGCGAAGCGCTCGAAAGGACTTTGAGCAGCCAAAATGTAATGCGATGGCAATTGGCTGCTCCGCTCTACTCTGTTCTGCTGTTGTAATTGCAAATGTCTTTGCATTCACTGTAGCTCGCTACCCCCTTCCCCCTTCCCCCTTCCCCGTCCCCATCCCCCTCCCCCTCCCAGCCACTTCGATTTACTCTCCCAGTTGTGTCATAGTTTGTCTATTTAATTTATTGATGACTGCGCCAAGTGGACGATAGCTGTTTGCATAACTCACTGCATAAATAATGCGACTGGCCAAGAAACACTCAAATATTTGTCTTCTCTTCCCGCAGATCCAATCACACTGAACGATCTGCTTGGCTTATGTGGTGGCAGCGGTCCGGCAACTGCAGCCCAGGCCACAACAGCAGCAACAGCGCCAACAACAGTAGCAACAACGGCAGCAGGCATCGGAGCAAGCGGCTCCGGAGCCGGAGGTAACGGCAGCAGCAGCAGCAGCAGCGGTGTCGGCGTTAATAACTTGCTACTTGGCAATGCGGCGACTGCTGCAGCTGCAGCTGCCGCTGTCGCTGCCACTGGCGATTGCAGTCAACAACTGTCGGCGAATGCAGTGGCCTATGCACCACTGACGCCGAGCTCCACACAGTCCTCGGCCTCACCCGGCACCAAGTCAAGTTTTGATTACTTTCAGGTAAGTTGCGACAGCGGGGCGGGACTCGCTCCCGTCCCGTCCCCCCTTTTATGACTTCAATATCTCTTAATTGCACCGAATTTGCACCAAGAACTTACTCTCTTCTCTTTTGTGGAAGTGTCTACCGTTTTATAATTTTCTTTCATTAATTTGTTTGTGCCGTCTCTCTCTCTCTCTCTCTCGTACCTCTCTTTCTCTTTTTCTCTGTGTGCGTGTGCGTGTGTGTGTTCAATTTATATTTCGTTTCTTTTCTTTCTTTTTTGGGTTGGAATTGGCGAACTTAGTTTGAAAATGTTGCACAAAGTAACCCACTTAAGGCTTTCCAAAGATCAAACATCAGCTTCGATTGCTCTGCACCCTTATCGCCAAGTACGCCTTCATCTATTTACAATCGCTCCTTTCACAGTTCACCTTTAGTCAGGTAACGAACGATGCGGCACCCAAATCTTTACAAAGCGAATCGTAGCACTACTCACACCTCTCCCCCTCCAAACTCTTTACAGTGACAGCAGCAACTCTTCCAGCGCCAATGGTCTATCGCTCGACTCAATTAATATGCTGTACCAGCAGCAGAGCTACAGCAATTTGGGCAACAGCAGCAGCGGCAATCTGGGTCTCAATCTGCAGAATGCATCGACGCGCTCCAATTCCCCGGAGAGTCAGAACAGCAATCAGTCCATCAATGAACCCAATCTACTAGACATGATCGTAAGTGCAGATCGTAGATGGCAGAGTATACGATGAAATATTAAGCAAGACTTTTCGTTTAGAATCTGCTATCGGTCAGCAATAACAAGCTGGCATCCATGCAACAGCATCAGCAGCAGCACCAGCAACAACACCAACATCAGCAGCAGTTTCAACAGCAGCAGCAGCAGCAGCAACAACAGCAAAAGCATCTACAGCAGGCCCAACAACACCATCATCAACAGCAGCAGCAGCAGCAGCAGCAACAACAGCAGCAACAACAACAGCAACAGCACCAACAACATCAACAGCAGCAGCAGCAGCAGCAACAGCAATTCAGCAACTTGAATCGAAACTACGAGTCCCAACTGCTGAGCGGATCACAGCAACAGAACTTTGATTTGGGCAACAACGATTGCCTGAATCAATGCAGTCTAGAGAACTTCACCATTGTGGACATGGAACTGGCCAAGCTGCAGAATCTGCAGCGCATCAACACGCTCAAGTTGCTGCAAGCACAGACCCAACAAATGCCTCTGCTCAATCAACTGCTTCAGAGTTATGCGGGCAACTTGCCTGCCGCCGGCAGTAGCTCGAATAGCATTAACAATTCCACAACGGCGGCCAGCTTGGGCAATTTAGTTGGCAGCGGTACCGGCAGCAATGTGAGTGTGGCTGCCAATTCCGGTGGCGGAGGCACGTCCAATGACTGGCATTTGGATCGTGTGGCCAAATTCTATAGGAGCTCGGCAGCGTTGTGCGAGGCAACGTGCACTTGGAGTGGCCAGTTGCCGCCACGTTCGCACCGCATGTTAAACTATTCCCCCAAAGTATTTCTTGGTGGCATTCCTTGGGATATCAGTGAGCAGTCGTTAATACAGATCTTTAAGCCCTTTGGTTCCATCAGGTAAGCGGCGAGCAGAGTCGCACCAATCTGAAGTACTGAACGAATAAATCCTCATTCGAAATTGCAGAGTGGAGTGGCCCGGTAAGGAGCAGCAGGCGACACAACCCAAAGGATATGTCTACATTATATTTGAATCGGATAAGCAAGTGAAAGCACTGCTTTCAGCTTGTGTATTGCAAGTCGATGACTCGCACAGCGGCAGCAACTATTTCTTCAAAATCTCCTCGCGACGCATAAAGTCGAAGGATGTAAGTTACCAAAGCTGAGTAAAAACTACATCTCATATCTATATTCTATCTATGTTTCACCTCAGGTCGAAGTAATTCCCTGGATTATAGCAGATTCCAACTTTGTGCGCTCCAGCTCCCAGAAGCTAGATCCCACGAAGACCGTCTTCGTTGGCGCCTTGCATGGCAAACTGACCGCCGAGGGATTGGCCACAATAATGGATGATCTCTTCGATGGCGTCCTCTATGCGGGCATCGACACGGACAAGTACAAATATCCCATTGGCTCGGGTCGTGTGACGTTCAGCAACTTTCGCTCTTACATGAAGGCTGTGTCAGCGGCCTTCATTGAAATTCGCACTTCCAAATTTACGAAGAAGGTACAAGTTGATCCTTATCTGGAGGACGCTTTGTGCTCGATTTGTGGAGTTCAGCACGGACCATACTATTGTCGCGAGCTCTCATGTTTTCGGTATGCTGTTGTGCGGTTGTGCGGCACTCGGATATTGTGCAAATTTCATTAATGAATCGTATCTGTTGCAGTTACTTTTGTCGCAGTTGTTGGCAGTGGCAGCATAGCTGTGATATTGTCAAGAATCACAAGCCGTTGACGCGCAACTCAAAGTCACAGACTTTGGTGGGCTTTGGGCCATCATCGTCGTCATCGACGATTTCGTTGGCGTTCTCTGGAGGTAGTCGCTCGAATGCGGATCAGAAGCTGCAGCAGCAACATAGCCACAATCATCACAATCACCAACATCAACAGCAGCAGCAGCAGCAGCAGCAGCAGAAACTTATTCAGCTTCAGCAACATGCCAATCAGCAGTCAAACAACTTGAATCTCTTGTCAAATGGCGGCAACTCAAACGCAGCAGCAGCTGCTGCTAACTCATTGTACAACTATCAGCAGCAGCAGCATCAACAGGCGATTTAAGCGTGCGTCAATAACTCAATAATATTTTGTGCCCACTTTTAGCGTACCGTTTTAACGTACTTCAAGTCGTCAAGCGTTGGATGAAATTTTTGAATTTTAAGTGATTCCAAAATTTTTGCACTTTTAGGCAACAGAAGCCAAACCTTTCCAAATGGCCAGATTTGAACGGAAATTGTTAGTGTTGCACACGCGCATTCACCATGAATATTGTAAATCTACACACAGTTATTTTGATGTATTTACACGAACGGTACGATATTAAGTATAAGTATAGGTATAATATGTATATGTGCATATATATGTATGTGTATTATATATATACATATTTTCTTTTAGGCTAAACATGAGTATTCCTCCTTCTCCTCCTCTCACACATATTATATCTACTTCTACCACATACAACATACACATACTATAATATTTTTTGATAATCATGCTTACATATCAGCATTTGAAGCGGGCATTCGAATGCTAAACGAAACCCCCAGCAAACTTGGAATGAGCTATTTCAATTACCTTACACTATATCTCTTACTATATCATTTTTTGCTAAGAAAGCTGTCTATATATACTTTGCATTCCGTATGTGTCTACGTTAAGCGTAAGTTAGCCTATTATGGAAACTGCAAGAGTATTTCTTTTTCGTTCTATTTTTCTTTCGTTTAGTAATATTAGGTTAGCAATTTTTTTTGTTGTGCTATTAATTAGAAATTTTATAGCTTCTTTTTTATTAGCAAAAGCAAAAAATTTATTTGGATCTGTCTGCGAGCGCGTTGTTCAGGAAATTGCAATTTTTAAATCCAATTTAAAAATTGTAAATTTACATGAATTGTGAAATTGAAATTGTTCCACGGTTATGAGTTCAGAGTTTATTTTTTTTTGTTTTGTTAGTGTTCCTATTAGGCTTACAATTATTTTGTTGAATATTTACAATACGCTTGATTGTTAAACATTTTCTATCATGGTCCCATTTTTGACCGTACTAGTTTTAGCCCACAAAACATTGTTCTTATTATTTATGTCTTACATTATTTTTCATGTATTTTGAGAAAGGATCTCGATGCTCTTTGTATGTAATATCAAAGCATTACATATTGTACTTAACAACGCTTTAATTTAATTAAATTAAGTGAATAATCATTATTTTGTACATACGCTTAAGCAAACACATGCACACTAACACTTTTTCAAGGAAATATACAAGTACATGCAGCAAAGCTTTTGTTTTCAAAATTCACACTTTTCATTTAATCTCGCATTACACTTACCTAATCAAAAAGCAAATACCTACTATAAGCAGCTCCTCTAACCACGTAACTAACCCTGCGCTTCCCATGCTGATACTTTCCAGTTAGTCTAATATCAAAGGTTAAATTCAAACGAATTTAAGCATAAATACAATCAAATTATAAATTACTTTACCATGCAACTAAAATACTCCAAACATAAATACGAGAATCGTGATGATGAATCGAGAAGCTAATTAATAAGTATACCCTATTCATAAGCCATAGACGAGTTATAGTCAAATCGATTTAACGGGTTTTTTCTAAACGAAAACTTGAACTTGAACGCTAAAAGGTATTTGTTCGGTTATACCCTTGAGCCATGATCAGTATTTTGTTTTTAGTTAAAAGTATTTTGTTATACTTCTGTACGTAAGAAGAGAACACATGCAGATATGCAGATGCATTAAGAACCTACAGGGATTTTATGGTAGTCTTCGAATAAAGCTAAAACCAAATGTTAAAATGTAAATGTACGAGAACTTAGTTGAATTTGTTTAGTTTCGGGTAGACGACTACACAACAATAAGCAATTCAGTAAGTAATCAATAGAGATTTGAATGAAACGCGGGTTTAGGGTAAACTTGGAGGCCTCTTAGTGTAACGGTTTCTGTTGTAGTGCGTAGCTTAATTTCTTTTGCCTAGGGCGTGGATCAGTTGAACAATAATTATATGATTTTGTCGGCTGGAATTACACTCACTATTACGATGGATCTGAGTGTGTATATTTAGTTGATGTAAGTTAAGTAAATAAGTAGCTATTAAAAATACACACAAGTGGTAGACAATTAACATTATCATGCATTGTTATCTATATACCTATTATAATAAACGAGTATACCTATTATAACCTACGCAAGCCTAAGCATACATAGTAAATGCCTTCAGTAAAACGATTAAAATGAGAAAATATAATAATGCTAAACCCACTCAAAGGAAAACCAAATCGCTTTAAAGAACACCACAAATCAAAATGCTTAAATATATACATACACACGTAATTATTAAAACATATACATACACACCTAACAATTAATATACATACATATTAATTATAATTTTAATGTATAATGAGAACAGAATCAGGTGTAGCCACGATGAACATTCAAGGATATACGATCAATATTTACCAAATTCAGTAAATACCAGAGAGCAGAATATAAACAATAATCGGTTATAATTGAGCGAATGAACATATACATATATACACACGCGTATACACGTATACATATAACGAACATATACCTTAAACTAGATAATAAATTGACGATGTATATATATATATATATATTGAAGGACATTTATAGATACATAAAATGGTGCTTTAGCTGAATTATAATATAATTACAATGTAATTATAAGACTTAAACCCCGACAAACAAAACTAATCAAGCCACAACGTTGTCTCCCTTGATTCATTTCTCATCAGGCAATGGAAAATGAAACCCATTTTAAATTAAAACATATTTTTTACCGCAAATTAAATAACAATTGAAATGAGAACAAAACTATATTTCAGTGTTGCGACAGGCAGCACTATTTTACTACGATGAGACGACCTAACGATGCTAACAGAAGTGTTTTAAAGTGTATAACAGCCAACAGCTAACGAAAGTTGTTCGACTAACTAACTAACACATATTTACACTTACCCAAGCAATGCAATGAAATGCAACTTAACCATATGTTTTTTCTTTGGTTTCTTTCTTAAACATCCAAAGGACATTATTGACACTAACACTGAAACCCTACTACAGACATGCTTAACTTTTAAATAACTAAAATTTATATACTTTTACTAAACTAAATTAAATGCAAATTAAATACTTTTAAATGGACATTTTACGGCTCTTTAGGGGAATCACCCGGGCCCAAATATTGGTACTTAACCTCAAAGTCATACATACTTACATACATACATATATTTTTACTTTAATGTTTTTAACGCTTTTACGAGCTAAACTTTTAAATAACGAAACTATTACAGAAATTTTAAACATTTTCCATAACGCTTTCCTTATTACGAGTATTATTTAAAGAGAACAATTTTTTAAACAAAAGAACAAAAAATGAGAAAAACAAAAATGAAAAAAACGACGGCAGATAAAAATGTTTATTAAAAAAGTAAGAACTTTAATGTATCAATGAAATGAATAAAACGAAATGTAATGGAACCAAAATCGAACGCTTCCCACGCAAAACCGATAATATTAAATTTTAGCAAAGTACATAAAACTAAATATGAAATGAACATCAACATGCAGAATACATTAATTATTCGAGTACTAAATGTATTTTACAAAATTATTAATAAATCACATGTTAATCTACGTTTATTTTTAAGCGATTACACACACACACACATTCATAACTATAACTCAGTATACTCATGCATAGAAATCATACTTTTAAAGTCAGCTAAGGTGAAAAGCAGTTACATATACAGAAAAACTACCAATTGCCTACTCTTATAAAACAAAAAATATCTATAAATTTGGCGATATCTTTACCATTTACCAAGCCCTAATATAAACTCAACTAAACTATAAACTATGCTAACTACTTCTAGCTATATTTACGATGAATATTTTTAGTGAGTATAATTATATATACACGTATATACTCATATACTTAATACAACATTGAGAAACACAAGCGACATGTGAGACACATTTTGGGGGAACATTAGCAAAAACCATTTGCAAATTGAATTTTAAACTAACAATATTTGCACGGCAAAGTGTTAAAACAAAACGACATAAAACATACAAATTAAAGAGAAAAAAATAATAAAAAAAGAAAGAAATGATTAAAACACGCAATAAGAACGGTTTTTAAAAAGACTATTATACAGACATACTATTATTATATATGTATACTACTTACACTATATACATATACACGAAGAAACAAACAAAGAAATGAACAAACAGACAAGTAATAATCAGAATAACATAATTATTATTATAATGAACGATGATGAACATTACTAAGCTTTTAATGCAATAATCAAGTACCATATACATATATTTTAATAACAACAAAACGACAACAAAAAGCAAAAGTGACTATGAATAACTGAAAATATGAGTACTCGAATCGAGATGTATGTAACTTATACAAGCTATTGCAAGTTCATATTGTTAAAAGTATAGCAAGGTATTAGAGTAATACACTATAGTACTTGGGGTATTTCAGCTTCATCATTGGCATTGGGCATTGGCTTACCAAATCTATGTCAAGGGAACTGTTCTCACCCTAATTCTAATTGATTTTCCCACCTTATATAGGAATATAAACAAAATTACTGCAGTGCCATTTTAAATAGCTTCCGATAAGTAAAAATATTAATATTATATACATACACATACATACTATAATACAACATGATAAAAAGCAAAAACAAAACAAAATACGTACATACCTAGTATATATTATATACATGCATACATACTATATATAGACTTACACACCCAAACACACACACATATATATAAATATATATATATATATATATAAAACTATTTATGTATTTAACAATTGTTATGAGCTAAAGTTCAAATTGCATTACAGTTATTACGGACGACAGACAAACAAACACAAAGCAAATGGAACAAAGTTGAACATATTTTGAGTGCAGAAATTTTTTGAATTTTTTGATGCTTTTTTCTACGGCATTTTGAAAATGCTTGAAAGCGCAACCCACACAGGAGGCATAAATACATTATGTATGAACAAACAATGTACGGAACAACAACCGAGTACTTAAGTGCATAATAGGTTCTGTAATCAAAGCAGATAATAAATAAATAGTTAGGTATATTAAACAATTAATAAATCCCAATATCTATTAATATCAACTATTAAGATTTTTAATGATTGAAGAAAAACAAAAACAAAAATGAAATATGCGCTTAATAAATAATTAAAAAAAACAGGCAAAAAGGAAATAATAAATATTATACGGTATGATACTATGCATTATCAATTAAATTAATTTTATCTAATATATATATATATATATGTGTATGTACATTCACCCTATACTTATTAAAGAGCTTAAATCGAGGACAGCAAAACCGCAGTAATGTAATAATTGTTAATATGTATTTACTTGCTTCGACAGGTGTGAAAACAAACACAATAATTATTAACACAAATCCCCTTTCCATGTAATATATGCAAAGATCAAACACCAAAGAACAATTGAGATTTTGTTTTGTTGAGTGGATAAGTTGAGAATCAAAAGCATACTTAATGTAAACAACAATAATAATGACTGCTAAACTGACAAATAGATCATAAAATAAAGAGGAAATCTTGATAAATATATATATCTATATATATATATATACATATATATATATATATATATATATATTTAAACATATATACCCTCAAAGAGTCGACAATATATGAGCCTGTAAATGAAATTACATAGTTAAACATAACATAAACGTGACACGAAACATAAACATAAAGCTGAATATGCAAACTAAAAGTGTATTGTGTATATCAACATGAACAAACAAAGAAGGAATAGATAATAAAGGACACACAGACCAAAATACAAGTCTAAGACCATTAATTATTCCCATCGCTGGGCATTATGAAAACACGCTTCATGCTTGATGATGATTTACAAATACTCGTATATTTTTTTGGTGCTTACATATTTAATAACTTAGCAAGTGCGCATGACATACAAAACAATTTAGATTACAATCAGCAAATTCCATGCCCATCCCTACTAAATGATCCCTACCAACTAAAATAGACTCGGACTAGTTCGAAGTGCTGACCAAGTTCACTGGAGTTTGCTTTGGTTGGAATGCCAACTACTTAATCAGTCTTCTCTTGGCAAAGATTTGATAAATGCCCAAGCAAGCCGACAGTGTGCCAATCGATCCCACCTGGAAGGTGGACAGTTTGCCGCCCCATAAATATCCCTTTGGCAGTGTGCTAACCGCGTGCACAAAATCTAGTGAAATGCGGACAATGGACATCAATTCGAGACGATGCTTGGTCAAGGACTTGGTGTCAATATTAGTTGGGCTGAAAAAGGAGAAGCATGCTCAATGGTTGACTCGAGACTGGGGAGAATGGCGTGCTTACCTACTCAGCTGGTGGCTACGATTGAGTTTCTCTTGGTTCAGCCAGAAGTTGCGAAGTGTGCTGTAATCCAAATGCAAATCCATATAACTCTATACAAACAAATAGAACTAGCAAACCCACCGCATTAGATTCAAGTAGACGGAGAGCACCCAGAAAATGGAATTGAGATTGTCCCAGTTGTCGGCATGCTTAACATCCACAATCTTATGCTCGGCGAGCCAGCAAATCTTCTCGATGGGATAGTAGAGTAGGTCCACAATGTTGGCCGTTACGCCCAGCGTGGCCATAATGCGATCCGGCTCATCGTGACCCAGCCCATACTCCAGAGCATATTGTATCATGGGTATGTCATCGATGAGACGCAGTGTGGCCCTTGCTCCAGATATCTTCGAGCTGGCGATGGCGTAACGTTTCGCCAAGTCTGGATTCCGTTTGGCATGGTATCCAGCCACGAGCTTGGCGCTGTAGCACAGCGCTTTCATCACCTGTGAGCGAGCGAAAAATAAGTTAATAAAGATTACACGAACATCTTACATGCGACTATTTACTTGACCCTATTTTTATTAGCACTTTACTGTAATTTATGAAATTGCTTTCCAGTCACAAAAAGATAAAAAATGATCAGCGATAAAAAGAATACAACGAATGCTACAAACATCTTGATTGCCGTTCTGTCCACACTCAACTACTGTCTGCGGTCGCTAGGGGAATTCTTTTTATTCTTTTATTCTATGTTGACTTTGGGCTTTATTAATATTTTAAGGTGTTTGATTAGGCTTTGGCTTGGTAGTCCATAAAAGAAGTGGTAATTAAAACGAAAACCAATCAATATATAACTGCTCGGAATTACTTTCTCGATGGCCATTTGCCGTTATTACCATGGTCACCATGGACTTTTATTAACCTTTCGTCCATTGCCAATAATTCTTTTAATTTCTTCGCGGGTTAACGTTCTTTCGACGCTTATCTGCAGCATTATCTGAACTTTACGCCTTACTAGAATCTATTAAAACTTAATGCCGATAGCAATCATATTGATAAAATTTTAATCGTTGTAGAAAAACCATTGAAAGCACAAGAAAAATTAAAGTAAGGCAAGGTTCAATAAATGCCGCTCTTCCGAGTCTGTTCAAGGTTTCGCGGAACAACAGCAAAAGCGACAACATGTAAAACCTGTTGGAGCAGTATATTGTGACGAGCCCATTGATAGCAACGAACATATAACTTGCCACGCTGCATCTTTTTGAACAAAAACAGCAAACCAATATTAGTAACTTATTTATGCGCTAATTAAAATTGTTAATGGGCTTTAAAAAAATATTCAGTAACTTACCTTATCACGTCCGCCATAGGAATCAATAATATCACAGAATTCACTTACAAACTTGGTTGTGCTGCTCATTGTAACAAAATAAATTGGAATATACGAAAGTTAAAAACAATGGTAAAATAATATGCAAGTAAAACTGCCGCGCGAACTCCTGCACGACACACAACAAAAACTGATATCACTTATCGAACAGCTGTTGCAGCTGTGCCCAACACTTAGCATAAGTTTGCCGCTCTACAACACCGAATTGTAGTATGGCCATGGCATTATATAAATATACCAAAAGTCTTCTCAGGTATGTGGTATATTTTGAAATTGAAGTTGCGGTCACACGTTGCACGGATGCTTCAGTGAGTTGCAGGACGGGATTAGGATTCGGATTCGGATTAGGACGCACGTATCAAAAATATGAGTTTGCCGAATGCGAACAACAACAACAATCATGCCTCATCGCCTGTGTATAGCAACAACAGCAATAGTAATAGCAACAAGTCTGTCATAAAGAAAACATCGAAAAACGACTTAATGCGGGCCGCAGTTGGTTTGTTGTTGAAGCAAAAGAATTATGTGGTAAGCAGACGCGCTAACGATGCTTTTATCGAGGTAGTGGATCTAATCTGAAATGCATTTGCAGGGCAGCGAAAAGTTTCGTAAGTCCGACTTTCTGCTACTGCAGAACAAAAGCCAGTTTGCAGTCAACAAAATGCTGGACACCGATCTGCACGGCGGCAACAGTTTCACCTACTCCAATGTACAGGTAATCACCAACAACCAACACATGGTGGACCAGCAGTTCGGACGTTTTTCGCAGTTTGTGGAGGCCCAACCAGAGTCTCTGCGCGTTGAAATGAAACGCTTCTACGCTCCCATGCTGTGCCATCTGTTCCTGGAGTTGCTGAAGGCGCGTGAGTCGAAGGGCGCCGTCGAGTTGCTCAAGAAGTATGCTCACCTGGTCGCTCCAGTCGATCTCTACGACGCTCCGTTGCCCACCAAGATCAACGGCTGCTCCGTGACAAGCGAGGCGCAGTTGGCCGCCGCTTCCGAGTGCCACATTCGCTTTGCCAGTGAGGCACAAAACACGGGCGACACGGAGCTGGATTACTTTATGAAATTAGTACAAATACTCTCGGGCTGCACTAAGTTGGAGACAGCCGAAGCGGACCCTACTGTGGCGCACTTCCGCGCCTCCAAATATGAGCTGCACACAACGGCCCAGGTGGTGGACAAGATTGGCGCCTACTTACAGGGACGTGGTCATGTGCTCATTATGAATCTGCTTTACACCTGGCTGCACATTCACATCGTCGACAACGATCAGCGCCTGTTCAGCGAGGATCAGCTGCTGGGCATTAGCGAGGAACTGGAACCCATCGACGGCTATGAAACGACGTCAACAAGAAGCAGTGAGCTCAACAGCAAGGGCATCAAGTCGGCAGCCAAAAAACGTGGGCCAGAGGAGCCCATTCTCAAGTTGGAGACAGACATTAAAGCAGAGGACGCTGCAACGCCATCGCCAGCTGCCGACAAAGCCAAACTGAACACTGACGCCTGCCTGCAGACATTAAAAACTTCCGCCGCACTGCTGCTCAAAGCGCAAGTGGAGATACCGCGCTTCTACAGAATTAGCGAGCGAGCGCGTGGTCTCACCTCGGCCCATGTGGATGCCAACGAATGTCACATGCTGGCGGGCTTCGACAACTCTGCGGTTCAGCTGTGGCAACTTAACCAGCAACGTTGCCGGGGCAAGAGTTTGTACCGCCGGGCGCCGCACTCCCAATGCAGCTGGGAACTCAACAATTGTCACGACGATGAACAGCAGGAGGAGCTGGACAGCGACGAAGAAGCTGTGGCAGCGAAATGCAGTGCCGAAGAGCGACGTGAACGCCACAAAGCACTGCGCAACAAATACTCTGACAACTCCTTGTAAGTAGCCAATAATCTTTATCAAGTAATCACCTTAGTGATCGCATTGCTTGTAGCAACGAGTTTGGCGGCCTCCAGCTGCGTGGACATACTCGTGGTGTGACCAATGTCCGCTTCTCGGCCCACTATCCGCTTCTCTATAGCGTCTCCAAGGACTGTACGCTGCGTGGTTGGCGAGCCCACAACTTGCAATGTGCGGCTATCTATCGCAGTCATAACTATCCCATTTGGTGCTTGGATGAGAGTCCTGTGGGTCAGTACGTTGTGACTGGCTCCAAGGACTTGAGTGCTCGCTTGTGGTCGTTGGAGCGCGAACATGCGCTCATCATCTATGCAGGCCATACCCAAGACGTTGAGGTAAGAGGGAGCATTGTAGATTGTAAAATTGCATTATTCTCATCAATTCAAACTAAGATTTTATAAGTCATTTAATTATTTATTTGCCAATTAGTTTTTATATTATAAAGTGAATTAAATGTTTTAAGTAATCATTATTATTGATGATTGTTTATCATATTGAATTACTTGAAAGAAATATTACGATTATTTAAATATATCATTTGTAATGATTACGATCCTTGATTAACGCACTTCGCATTCATCCCGCAGTGTGTTGCATTTCATCCGAACGGCAACTACCTTGCCACAGGTTCGGCGGATCACTCGGTGCGTTTGTGGTGTGCCACAAGTGGCAAGCTGATGCGCGTCTTCGCCGACTGCCGTCAAGCTGTGACTAGTCTAGCCTTCAGTGCCGATGGAAAGATGCTGGCTGTCGCAGGTGATGAGTCTAAAGTGCGCATATTCGACTTGGCTGCTGGTGCTCAGCTGAGCGAGCTCAAGGATCATCCGAGTAGCGTCACTTCGTTGGCTTGGGGCGCACACAACCAACAGCTGGCCACGGGCTGCAGCGATGGCAGTTTAAGGCTGTGGGACATCAAGAAACTATCTGCCATGAGGTAAACTATAGTTTATATACAAATTGAAATCACTTTTTTTTACATATTGTAATTCCACAGCGAGAGCAGCAGTGCAGGCGGCAGCAGCAGCGGGGCATACTCATCTTCGTCATCATCCTCATCGTCAGCTACAACGAATCGTCTCTTAACTCTAAATAGTTCCTGCCAGCGTCTGGTCGATGTATTCTATGGACGCAGTAAAACGCTCTACTGCATAGGCACTTGAAAGGAATTGTCGTCGTAAATTGTAATTCTTAATTTGTTTTAAAATAATTTATTTGTAATAAGTCTGTATAATAAGTATTACTGTTACTATCAAGTGGAACAACGTGTTTTCTTCTTGTCTTGCTTCCTCATTTGCGTCGCCTTCTTCTCCTCCAACAAGTTCAAATTCACAATATAGGATAGGTTTGCTTTATAGTATACTAATTCGTGATGCTTATAATCGCCATCGCCATCGCCATCGACCATCGTATACATACATAATTATGATCAACACCATCATCATCATCCTCTCTGCTGATTAACAATAGATACGTTGCAATGATAATAAAAAAGTCATGCGTTTTAAATTGGATTCAATAGTTATAGACTAATTACAGCTGCAGGGTTCAACTATATATTGAATATATACTCGTAGGCGTAAATATCTGTATCTGTATCTCAATATATGTACAATCAAATGTACTCACAATTATTTTGGACACTCGCACAGCCCATTGGAACAAAACATAATCAAACTTAAGCTTAAAGTAAATCGATTTGTGGATATAGTACAATTAGTTTTCAACCAGCCAAAATTTTCTTACGATTTGTTACAATTGTAATACGATACTGCTTGGTTGACAAACGGTGATATATAAATCTTTTAACAAGAGGCTTGACTATTCGACGTTTGAACTTATGAGCTATATGCATAAATATGGGGTAAAGAACATGAATAAATTAATTTGAATGTCGTACAAAAAATATTTATATAGTTTGGTCACCAGGCAAATCGTCTATTAGACACAATAATTAACTAATCAATTGGTTCACATGTAAATTATGTGGTTTCTTTTTTGTTTGCATTGGAACTCGAATTTTGTGTTATCAATGATCCGTAAATCATATTAACAAAAGTGTGGGTGTTATAAATAACAAATGAGTATATATATAACTATCATTATAATTGACTTTGCCTAACGCCTTTGGCGTCCGCGAATCAACTGCAGCGCCTTGGCCATTAGTGGCGCCTTCTTGTTCCGCATCGGAGCCGCAGCTGCAGAGTATAAATAGCATTAAAATGGGTTAAAAGTGCTCATCGTGCTGCAAACTTACAAACTTGTGCTGCATCACGCGCGGAGCTGAGTACTCGGAGTCTGGCGTCGCCCACCTTCGCTGCGTTGGGTGTCACATTGGACAGAGCCGCCACACGAGCAGCTGGCGTGGCAATCAGCTTGCGATTGGTGCCATATTGCTCCTGCTTGCGTTGCACACTGCGCGGGGGCTTCACCATTGAGTCAACGAAAGCCAATTGAGTTTTCCGCACGGGTGCCTCACTGATTTTCTGTGATGCCTTGATGTTTTCGGCGATTGTGCTCAGCTTACGTGCCTTTTCATCCTCGCAACGCTGTGATCATAAAACAATTCAAAATTATGTTTATAAAATACTTTGGCTTTCAATTAGTTACCAAAAACATCTCTCGCCATGTCTCCATTTCCTCGCGCCGCTGGCCGCGATAATGGCGATGGACATGCTGCTGCCAAAGCGCATCGCTGTCCTCCATTAGATACGGATTGTACTCCTCGAAATTCAGTAGCTGATGCGGCGTGGCACGCTCCAAGACGGGACGCAGTACCTCAAAGGGCACACCTCCCGTATACTCCAGAGCTGTGCAAGTGACGCAAGTTCAATAAAATGTACAAATCATGAAATTCATTGCATCAAGGAGCATACCGTCAATATTCTTCTGGAGCACTCGAATACACAGATCGAAGAGCGATGGCACCTGCAGAATTTGTCCGGTTTTGATGCCCGAATAGATCTTGGTGCTGCAGCGATAAACAAATGAAAACGCAAATGAAATACAAGAGTTATAAATCGATTTCCTACCGCATTGTCTTGGACGAAATGCCAGCAGCCAATGCCTCCGATTCATTGATCCGCGGTGCTCTGTGAACGCTGCTGCTGACACCTTGATTGAACACCACATCCATGACAGTTTGATTGAGCGGCATTGGTTTGTAGTTGTTCGATATTGTTGGCAGTTCTAGGGCAATGCTGGGATCTAGCGGCTCGAGTTTGGCCGAGGGCGCAAGCAGCTCTGGTTTCTTAAATGTAAATTGCAAGAGGGGATAAGTCAAGTACCCAAATATTATTAATTCTTGTAGCTCTCTTTACCCTTGTGCTAGTGAGTCTCATGTTGCTGGGAACTGATGCATTTGCTGGTATCCGCTTGGCTGCACTCGAGGCAGCGGCAGAAGCCGTGTTGGATGCTAGTGACGAGGATGGTTTGTTGGGGGACGACTTCGGCTTGAGGGAACTCTTCTTGCCACTTAGGGGCATGTTGAGCATGCCAAGCACATCATCGAAATTGGCACCCATGCTCGAGTCAAAGCCATCAGCAGTCTCCTTCTGCTCAGCGACATCAGCTTTCGGTTTGGTTTTTGTTTTTTTTGCTTTGGGCGACTCCTCGTCTGGTCTCTGTGGACTGCGCGTTCTCTTGGACGAGGAGGATGATTTGGATGATGACGACGTTGAGGCAGATTTGTGTTTATCCCCTTTCTCCTTGAGTGCCTTTTGTTCACTGCTGTGATGATGGTGTGATTTGTCCTGTAGAACAAATTTGGATATTAATTAAATATCGTTTGAAGTGGATTCATTTATGGTACTCACCTCCTTGCTCTTCTCGTGCTTCGCCTTGCTGTGCTCGCTTTTATGGCTGCTGCTACTGCTGCTGTGATGCTTTTGCTTGCTGCTCTCGCTGGTGCTCTTGGCATTGCTGTGGCTGCTGAGCGAGTCCTTGGACTTGCTGCTGCTGCTGTTGCTACTCTTCTGCTCCTTGCTGCTGCGATGCCTATCGTGCTCCTTACCTCGCGACTTTTCATCGTTGCTGCTCTTGTGCTTCTTCTCGCCATTCGAACTGCTCTTAGAGTGACTTTTGCTACTGTTGTTGCTATGACTGCTGCTGGATTTGCTCTTATGATCGCTAGACTTGGGACGTCGCTCCTCGTGCTTGGAGGACTTGTGTTTTTGTGTGCTACGCGTTTCCTCCGCACCTGAGCTATTGCTGCCTTTGTTTTCCTGATCTTGATCATCTTCGCTAGAGCGTCGACCATTTGTCGATCGATTTGAGTCCTCCTCATTGCTGTTGCTGTGGCTGACCTGAACTGTTGTCGGCTCCTCTTCGGCAGCGACCATTGCCTTCCATTTTGTGACTAGAGTTTTGGCCGCAACGCCCACCTCTCCGTTAATCTTTCGCAAAGCATTCACCGTCTTGCCAATGCCCGTCTCCTGTAGATGCTCGAATGTGATGGGCAGAGTAAACAGCTTCGTGATGCAGTGCAATAGCTGCGGAATGGCAGGTAGTAATAGCTTAGGATTAGGCAACTGATATGCATAGGCAATGAATTCAATGGATGTGGATTAACACAAACTATGTATCTTTTAATCTTTATGCGCTGCTGGGCAATGGGATTGCTTTTGAAATTTCTGGTTTATAGATGTAGCACAAAGACACATAGAGTTATGCTAGGCACAATGACAATGCACCCCCTATTCAAAGTATTTACACCGGAAATGAACTGTGTTTTCCCTGGACGGGTTTAACTGCCACAGTAAGTTGATACCATGCTGGTATTACAGACATATTTAGAAGTGAGTGTACATCAGCCATCCAGCCATCAGACATTAGATGTAACGCGCATGAAAGCGGAGTGTGCTAGACTCTGAAATACCCCTCAATACATATAACTAACTCTTAAAATAATTCACGAAGAAATTATTCAATTCAAAAGAATTTAGCACTAACTCCAATTTTATTATTAATAGTAGCCTTAAAGCATGAAACCTGCAGATGATTCTTGTTTCATCAATACTCAATTACATTTGTGATGAAATTCTTCATTATTATTTGTGTACAAAAACTTCTGTAATCAGCCACCGTGCTTGGCGTAGACTTTTTCTACAATATTTGATACAGATTTAAGCGTAATGTTGCCTCCTTTGAACGGAGCCATGCTTTGTAATAATCCTTTTTTTAAACCTCCCTTAATTACTTGGCGAGTCTAGCCATTATGGGAGTTCAGAGGCAGGTGTTCGACGCGACGTGCAAAACAAAACACAGCAGTTGATGCTGCTCATGACTGCATATGGTACGCTGAGCACCAACTTGTCATACCCTCCTAACCTCGGAATAACGGATACAACAACTGTTTCTGCATCCCGCTTGAAGTAGGGGAATTACACAAGTGGCAGCAAAAGCAGCGTCAAGAGAGGAGGCCGCTGCTCTCTCGCAACGAGTGCTGATTGGGTGGCAATTGAATGGAGATGGAAGTGGAAATGGAGGAAACGAGGAGAATGGAGGAGAAAAACTTACGCGTGTCTCATCCTCGTTGTGGCGTTCAATGCTGCGTTGATAGTGGCGAACAACATCGGCCAGATTGCTGGTGGACGTCATCACGTGTTTAGATGGAAATTGGCCAATATGCTTTTCAATAAAAATGGCACGCAGGCAGCCTCAGTGGTAAAGTTTTCCAGTAAATTGCATAAAACAACAAAATGGAGGGCACAACAAACAACGCGGACACACAACGCACACTCAACACACACGCACGAAAGGCGTCTCCTTGATAGGAGCACTATTGTCTAGATTGCTATGTTAAGCACATAGCTGCTTAAATATTTGTATTTTTAAGATATAATTATTGTTCCTCACTGGCAACGAAACGAACTGTGTGTGACTTTTCACTTTGAGAATGCGACGTTTGCCAACACTACAGAACAGCTGTACAGTGTGTATGTGTGACTTGAAGTGAGCTGTGCACGCAATGGAGAGACACGTGAAGTTGGCTGCGTATCTCGCAGCTGTTTCTGACAGTTGTGATATCGATAGATCGGCCAATCGATTGGCCATCAACAACACTACAAGTCATGCAGTGTTGGCAACACTGTGCCCATTTTGTTGTGAATTATTGTTAATTTTTTAATCTAATTTGTATAGATCGTGCAGAATACCAAACGCTAGCGAGCTCAGCATGTGCCAGGTGTTATAATCGAGAGCATCAATAAGTCACACTTAAACAACGCGCGCGACCCTCCCCCAACAAAGAAAACAAACGAAACGTCTTAGAAAATGACCATGGGCGAGCGTGAGCCAACTTCGTCTCTCGTTCTGCCCGTTATACTGAGGCCTATTTTCACACAGGTAAGTTCACATACAAAGCATAGTAGACTGCCCCGCCGTCCCAGTTAAATGCAATGTTGCGTAAACTGTGTGTGTTGTGTTACAGCTCGAGCGACGCGACGTCGGCGCAGCGCAGTCACTGCGCTCAGCGATACTCAAATCGGAGCAGAACAATCCAGGCTTCTGCTTTGACCTCGTTGCGTCGATCGTGCGACGCGCTGATCTAAATGTCAACCTAAATGAGGCCGTCTTGCGTCTGCAGGGCAACATCAGCGAGGCAGACCGTAAGTGTTGTTGTACTGTTGCACTGCGTAAAAGTCTCTGATTTGTTTTTATCCATTTGCTGGCAGTTAATGAATATCGCCTAACACGCACCGAAGAACCCTTCCAGGAGCTGAATCGCAAATCGGTGGCCCTCAAAGTGATACTCAGTCGCATACCCGACGAGATCAACGATCGCAAGACCTTCCTCGAGACAATCAAGTGAGTTCGTCGCTTAATTGCTTGCAATTCTCTTCTAATCTAGTTTTCGACTTAATCGCACACAGGGAAATCGCTAGCGCCATAAAGAAGCTGCTCGATGTGGTCAACGAGATTGGTTCGTTTATTCCAGGCGTCACTGGGAAGCAGGCTGTCGAGCAGCGTAAGAAGGAGTTTGTTAAATATTCAAAGAAGTTCAGCACAACGCTGAAGGAATACTTCAAAGAAGGACAGTAAGTGCGCCATTCATAATGTTCACATCTCGCGGGTTGATTCGAAAAAAATGAGCAATAATAGTCAACGGAATTCCACAAAAATACCAAACAACAAAAGCAGCCGGTTTCTTTAATCGTCGCGTATCTGGTTTCTTATCTAATAACATTGCCCTGACCGCACTCGGCATGATGTCATCCAATTCTCGTTCCGATTTCTTTTATTTATCAGTTTTATCAGTTGACTATGTCTGCAAGTGTATACGATGGTGACTATGTGCGTGTAAGACTGCATTTTAAATCGTCAAACTTGAAATGCAGTTATTACCTGATGGGAAAGAGTAACTCGTTACCCGCAGCCATAAAGTTAGGGTCCGTCTTGCTGAATAAGCGATTAGGAATTTATTTATATGTCGTTCCAATTTCGTTTATTTATCAATTTTATCAGTTGACAAGAGTGTGAGTGAGTGGGTGGGTCATGCATTAATATTCTGCTGTAAGTTTGAGGAATGTAATATAATACAATTAGGAAGACAATGTATATATCAGAAATACTACGAATTGTATTGTCAGTTTCAACTAACTATCTATCTTGTTCTCTTTCATTTTATTTACAGACCGAATGCAGTATTCATAAGTGCACTTTTTTTAATAAGGCAAACGAATCAAATAATGCTGACAGTTAAGAGTAAATGCGAGTAGAAAATTAAATGTTTTAATTAATGCAAAACTTAGTGGCATTTTAATTTTACGTTTAACTAACAATTTAACACAACAACACATAATACATCAAAAAAGCAAAGAACACAATATCCACAATCTGCAAGAAAAAAAGAAACATGTTATACTACAAACAAAGAAACACACACAAATAAATTGATAAATAGGCCTAATGTATTTAAATAATTGTAATCACAACTAAATTCCAATGCAAAATGAAAACTACAACTACAAAATTGAAATGCAAAATGCAAAGCTAAACAAATTAGAAATTACAAACTGAACTTTATTCTTTCGTATTTTAGTCAATTGTGCGCGTCTTTTTTTTTGTTTCTGTTTTTGTGTTTTTATTTGATTTTGTTTACAATTTATTGTAAATAATTCAGACGTTTTCTGTTGGATCACAACTTGAGAGTTTTGTTTGTTTTTTGTTTTGAAGAAAAACGCGAACACAAATAAATTTAATGTTAGTTAAAGCGATAAAAGTGAAAACGGGACACAGGAAATGTACTATGAGAAAACAAAAAATAAGAAGAAAAACAAAATGAAACAATTGAATTTTTAACTGTTTTTAATTGTTAGAGTTTGAAATTGATAACTATACATATATAATACACTTACTTAATGATATGTTCAATTTGACAAAAAACAAAAAAAAAAACAAAAACAAGCGAAAGACAGTAGCAGAAAAGGAGCGAGCGAAAGAAAAAATTATTTTATTTTTAATAAATGTTATATGAGAAAAACAAAATAAAATGCATATTGTAGAAATAGAAAAACAAAACGACAAATAAAATGTATTTATATTCAAAAAACAATTTGCATTGCTTCTTTCCGTCGTCTAACCGCGATCTGTTAACAGTGACAGTAACAGCCTGCTAACAGTAGCAGTGCCTTTACATTTGCAACCCCCCAAAAGAGAGCTAGACTCGATAGTGTGAACGTGAGCGAGAGAGAATTACCCATTTTTCAGTGTCATTTGACAGAAAAATCGATTCGCTTTGCACACTGGGCCACCATTCTGCTGGGCAGCAAGGCAGGCAGTTGGATAGAAATCAGAGTACAGAGTACAAACCAGCAGCCGAGCAGCGCGACCGAGATGTGACCCACTTTTCGGTTTTCGCATTCAAATTCATTCAACTGCTGTACAAAATAAAAAACCTGCAGTTCGTTTTTTTCTAAACTCTAGTATTTAGTTTAACCGAAAAAACAAAAAGCGCGTTGTATATTATTATGTAAAAGCTAAAAAAAACGTAAAACTCGTTAACTAGTGTAAACTCTATGCATTTATGTAAATTCTCTAGCAATAACGTGGAAGTGCAAAAAGGCCACCTGAAAATTCAGCAGCCCCAGCAGCATTTAAGAAGAAGAAGCATCAGCAGCACCAGCAAAAAGGTTTGCTAAATGTTTCAAGTATCTAGCAAAGTGGCAAATACTTTATTTTGTGCTGCTCGAAAACTCAAAAAGTTGGCCAAACGCAAGTTCAGAAATTCAGGACGATAATCGAAACCCGAAAACCAAGAAACGAGTAACGAAGGCTGCCTGCCCCACTGACTATGTGACCAGGCGCAACGAAGCCGCCGAAGGTGAAGGGGAGCCAAACGAGCGCACGAAAAATTTCGCTGTACACCAAATGGGAAAAATGTTTCCCCATTCCCCACTGCCCGCGCTCTCCTCGTGTTTGTATTGTTTAATTCGAAATGAAATGAGCAGTTAATCGCAATGTTAAATTAATAAATGAACTGTAACGCGAGTGTAAGACAACAACAACAACATTTTAATTCTTTTCCAACATTGCAACTCCCCAAACTCCAGTGTTAAAAATATGCAAAGCGAAAAAAAAGCAGTGAAAAGTAAAAGTGTAAGCGGGAGGCATTCATATCGATGAAACGATAAAAAAAAATACCAGCTTGCCAACGTAAAATTACACACATATACAAGCACACAAATGAGTACACACACACACACACACACTCACAGGCACATGCATAAACGCGCGCACGCAAAGGCAATAGCAAGAAATCCAAATGCGAATGTGAAATGCAAACAGAACTTTGAATGAAAATGTATGAGTGTATGTGTGCGTGTGTGTCTGTGTGTATACACATATGCGCATTCGCTTATTAATGTTATGCTGCTACTTAGGCTGAAATGCATAAATAAGTAAAGCCAAAATTGACAAACAAATTGCATTTGTGCAAAAAGGCGCGCGCGCACAGCAAACACACAGACACAAATTGTGTGAATAGGCAGAAACAGAGGCAGAGGAAACTGGAGCAGCGCAGCAGCAGCGCAGCAGCAGCGCCACTTTATGTATGTATGCATGTGGGTATGATTTCATATTCATAGCCGCAGTAACAGCCGCAGTCGCAGTCGCAGTCGCAGAAAGCAGAAGCAGCAGCAGCAGCAGTGCCGAAAGATAAATGAAAAATGCCCCATTTTCGGGCATTCTGGGGGCGGTTTTGACACTTGGCGCGCAGCAGCAGCTACAGTAGCAGCAACAACAACAACTGTGAGAAGAGTTTCGGCCGCGTGGGAGGCGTAAAAGTTATTTGCTACTGCGTGCGTAACAGAAAGTGCACAACTACACACATGTATGTATAAACATATGTATGTGTGCAGCAGCAGCAGTGACATCGAGAGAGAGAAAGGGAGAGAAAGAACAGCAGCAGCAGAGATAGCAAACAGGGGGACAGAAGGAAGGAGACAGGTGTTTGCCATGCGGTTGTCTTGTGTCACTCGCAGTTAGCTAACATCTATTGTACCTGTGCCTGTGTGTGTTTGTGTGTAAACAGCAGTAACAGCAACGGCAACAACAGCAACTGTAACAACTATTTTTGGACGTTTTTCGCAATTTGCTTTTTGATTACATTTATTTTTTGCTATCAACTGCGGTTGCTCACACAACATACAGACACACGCTCAGAAAACCACACACACACATACACACGTATTTATGAAACGTTTTATTTTGTATTCTTGGGGCTAATGAAAGCAACGAGCTAATGTCACGCATTCGGCAAAAACGCGACAATATTATGTATTTATGTGAGTGTCTGTGTGTGGGTGACAGCCAGGATTAATCGTGGAATATGTTCAATTTTGACATATGGCAATCAATCGCATGTGTAGTGTGTGTGTGTGTTTGTGTGTATGTGATTCTGTAAAAAAGGATGACGATAAAAAAGGCGACACATGCGGCCCCAAAAACTATGCTACACTTTGTTAGCCTCTCTCTATCTGAGTGTGTGATTGTGTTCGTGAATGTGTGCGTGAGGCCCGCATGAAATTCTGTTCCCAACGCCAGCTTCGAGTGTGAGCGTATAGTTATAAATAGCCAAGATAGTTTTTGTGCTCGTTTCCTCGTGCTGTTCTGCTCCTCTTTGGTACTCTTTCTTTTTTCTCGCTTGCTTTTTTTTTGTCTCTCGATTGAGGTCAAACTGTCAGGAGGATAGTGAACTTTATAATGTTGCGAACATGGAATTGGTTAACTTTAAAGTGATTTCTCCCGTTTTCCTTCTGTTTACTCATATAATTCCATTTCATATTTAAGAGTTTGCATCAGGTTGATCGAATCACAGCGTTTCCACATGCGCCCCAAAGTAGGCAATAAAAATTTTATCTGCTGTCGACAGTCAACATAAGGAAGATTTGTTTTACATCTCGCCAATTTATTTCAGAAGGCGCTGAATAAGTAACTTGGCCCATATGCAAATTAATTGCACTTCTGTGCAGGCAAAAGTTGAAATGGAACTCGAAACTTGTACTTGTTTTTATTTTATTTGTATTTGGCACTTTTTGAGTGCCTCTAAAGTTGGGGCACGCAGAACAGTGGCAAGTTCTTAAATTACTTTCGAGTAAAGTTTATTGACCTGCTTTCCTGCTTCCCAATTGCAAGTGGCAAGCTGCAACTTTCATTGCGATTACTTTGAGTACTCGTTCGCCATTTACACGTTGTGAATACTCGAAAACTTTAACTCATATTTGGCGTGGAACGTGGAAACGAAGGCGAATTTTCCATTTAATTTACTCTGATGCTGATGTTGATGCTGATTTGGTAGAAATTGGGTTAATAGAGTGTAAAAAGCAGAGTCAGGCCGCAACCTACATTCGATTGGCATGATGAGAAGAAAAGGAGAGGACTAACAGGAGAGTGAAAGAGAGGGAGCAGGATGCTTGTGGCTAATCTGCACTTTGAGAACTCATTAAAAATTTAAAGAGCCAAAGCAGCTGACAGCACGACAGCCAGCACGCCAGTTGTGTCCTTATTGTGTCCTGCTTGTGTTTACTAAATGTTTAATTGTTCAGCTGAATGCGTAAGTTTGTTGATCAACGACGCCCAAAACGTTTAAGCGTTTACGCTGCCTGCCGAATGGAATGAATGGAAATTGCAATTACTCGCACTCTACTCGCTGCTCGGGGTTTCAAGATAAAGCATACACGGAAATGACAGCAGACTGAGTCTGAGTCTGAGTGAGAGACAACATCAGCCATCTGATGCCAAAGAAATAATTACGAGCCCAAGAAGTGCAAAGTAAAGATAGCCAGCCCACACACACACACGCACACACACACACACAACCACTCACTCATCCACTCACTCACTTTCGCCCACTTCATAATCATAATTAAAAATGCTACGTCCCACTCACACTTACAGCGCTGGCGACAGTAACTTAACAGCCTGCTGTTAGGCCAGTTAACAGCGCTGCTCTCGTCGACTGTTAAGTGGTGGCCATTGCGCAGGCGTCTGTCTGGGATATTTGCTCGCGCTCTCCCAGTACTGTGCGAGGAGAGAGCGAGCATACTCATTCACTCGCTCTCTCACACTCTCACAGGCAATGCTGTCATCTTGGTCGCACACTCCAATTCCACTTGGCAGTGCAAAATAGCAGGCGCAATTGTTGCTGTATTGTTGTTGTTGCTATTGTTGCTGCTGCTGCTTCTGCTCCTGCTTTTGCAGTTGTAATTTTCTCTGTACGCGTAAAGGAACTTTGCAGTGTTAGTGGAGGAGGAAGTGAGAAGTGAGAGAGAGAGAGAGAGAGAAAGAGAGAGAGGGGGGCACAGCGCACTGTGCACAACAGCAACTAGTGGCCGTAATGAGACTTGGCTGCTGTTGCGCTTCGCATTTGGCTGCGCTGAGCTGTGCTGCAAACACGTCTAATTATAAATCGCCAACGGATATCGGCAAATACATACAAACGGCAAAGACACACAGATATACACAGTGAAAAACATAACGAAGTATAGTAACATATTTAAGATGCAAGCTGTAATTGAATTACTCGAAAATTGAAAGCAAGTTAAAGTGCATTTCCAACTGTTTGAAGTGAGTGCAACACGAAACAAGCGGGGCAGCCAGACAACAGGCTGCACCTTTGATATTTGGCAAAGGACATGCAATCAACGAATGGAGCGTGAACTGAACCTGAGCCTTGTCGATGGGCGTCGGGCAAATGCCAAAGCCCACCTGCTGGATGCTGTCATGCACGCCCACTTAGCTGCCTGGGAGGGCGGGGTTCATCCATTCAACCGTCCATCCATCCATCCATCCATCCATCCATCCATCCGTCTATGCATCGAGCAGGATCAACCTTGTCATTGCTTTTAAATGTCAAAGGGGGACGCGCGGAGGCGTAAACGGCAAAAGTGGTTTTCAGGCAACACGATGATGCTGCACAGCTCTCCGCTATCGTTGTGTGCGTGCTTATGCGTGTCCGTGCATGTCTGTGCTTGCAGTGCATTTCGAATTCAGTTTGCTGCCTGGCCCAGCAAATTGAATTTGTACTGCAATTTATGATTGCATTAAAGTTGCAATTAAATCGTTGAAATCGTAGTTGCCATAGATGACAACTTTCATTTTTAACCACTCGCCATTGCTGCGACTCACTGTCTTGCGGCTGTCTAGACAAATTGGCGCGTGTTTCGATACCCTGCAGCGAGCTGAGCGAGGGGTAGTCAATGCGCTCAATTAACTACTCAATAAGAGAGAAGGCTGAGCTCTGTGAATTGCTTGCATTCATTGCAAATTGCGAACTAGAACTGGGCATATATTGTATATATACTGTGTAACATATATGGTCTGGATATGCTGGGCATATACTGTGTATATACTGTGTGTATACTGTGTATATACTGTCTGTATGCAGGGTATCCTGCGGTTGTGCTGCACCACAGTCTGCTTTCCCTGCCACGCGTCCAACATGGCGTATGACTAATACAATTGTCTGCACGATGTGTGCTCGCCGCTGCGACGCTGAGTGTGCGTGATTGTGTTGGCAATCAAAGCGTTAAATAGCTGTGAACCAG
Source organism: Drosophila siamana (assembly GCA_035047445.1). Lineage (NCBI taxonomy): Eukaryota > Metazoa > Arthropoda > Insecta > Diptera > Drosophilidae > Drosophila > Drosophila siamana. Next base: position 910,414 of record JAWNPP010000004.1, read on the forward strand.
TCGCCAGTTAAAAGCCAAATCGATTGCATTAACAACGCTTGCGGGCATCGTGGCGAACGTGGCGTATGCGTAATATTTTTAATAATAGGCAAATCTATTCGAGTACGCCTACAAAAGCGTTTCAAAAGTATTTTTGAGCGACCTCCAAATGAGGCCACAACGGTAATTAACCCGAAAGTTCAAAGTTCAAAGCCCACGACGCCGCTTGCCAAGTTTTGGAGACCCGAGTCGAAGCCAAGTCAAGCAGTTGACCCATTTAAACATTTCGTACACATAAATAATAAAGCAGCGCACCGAAAATGAGCAGCGAGAACAATGGGAACCCTTTCGACTGTCTCCCCCCCAGTGTTATTTATAGGCAATACGCAATCGCTTGAAGTCTAATGTCTAATGTGGCCCCTTTCCTTGTCCATTTGCAGTAGTCAAAGGGGCAGCCACAGCATGCCGTACGAGTCGATGCACCATCATCAGTCGGCGGCCGCTGCGGTGGCAGCCGGCGTAGCGCCAAACAGCATGCTGGACGCACTCAGCCTGCAGCTGCGCGATGCGGAGATGCGACGCACTGAGATCGAGCGAGCGCATCAGGTGAGTCATGCCTGAAGCCTCCCCTAAGACCCTCCCAACTATAGCTCTCCATTCTGCAGGAAACTCTGGCACAAATCCGCAATCTGAGTGCCAGCGCTCGACCCGACACCGAGGCAGTTGAGAACCTGCAGTCGCGTGCCCGTGAGCTGGAGAAGAAGGTGCGTCTCAAGTCGGTCATGTGGCCAGACTAGTCAATCAAACAAACTGTCTCTGTCTCCCTCAGGTGGCGCTGGAGAACGTGCACTGCGAGGAGCTGCAGATCGAGCTGACGGCGGCGCTCAAGGCGAAGGCGGCGCGCTCCTCGGCGCCCAGCAGCAACAGCATGTGTCCCACTTCGATGTCGAACGCGGCGCCGTTCGGGGCTGGGCCAGGACAAGGGCCAGGAGGAGGACCAGCCAGCATCCCCACGTCGGCCAGCAGCTCGACGGTGACTTGGGCGCCGACAATCAGCCACCAGGACCAAGGCTCCGAGATCGACATCATAATGGCCAAGATCGAGCAGGTGAGACAAGCGCTTTAATATCAATTATGCATAGGAACTCAACGAAGTGTGGAGACACAAGGGAGACTACAAAGCGAGTGAGCGCGTGAGCGAGTGAGCGATTGAATCTATTGCTTCTCCTTCGACGACTCGATGCTGTAGGAGAAGCTGGTCACGAAGCTGTGGAAGCTGTCCGAGCTGAACGACGACGTCTCCAGCTCCGAGTCCGAGGCAAACGAGGAGGAAGACAAGTCCTGCTCGGCGTTCACCTGCGTGCCGCGCTCCTCTCGCGGCGCCTGGCACTGCTGCAAGGCGTCCTTGACCGCAGGATGACAGCTGATCTGCAGCTGGCGCCGCAGCAGCTCGTTCTCCGCGGCCAGCTGGCTGATGATGCGCTGATTGGCGCTGCTGCTGTGATCCTCCAGGCCGACTGTGAACATCATGATAAGCGCCATTTCGTCGATGCGCTTACTCAGGCTGCTCACAATCTCCTGCAGTCCCGCCACGTACCTGGCGCGCAGCTGGCAGTGCTCGTCGAGCGCGCTGTTCTCCTGGCAGTGCAGCCTGTACTTGGCCATGATGTGCTCCACGCCCGCCTTGTACTCCTCGAGGGTCTGCTTCAGCTCTGCGTTCTCGAGCAGCTGGTGAATGCGCTCGTCGTCGTTGCAATACTTCACCAGGTTCTTGAGCAGCTGGCTGTCCTGCACGCCGTAGGCGTCGATGATGCGATGCTCCACGTGCTGGCTGTCGGCCAGCAGCACGGTGGACTTGTTGATCAGCACGCTGAAGTCCTTGGAGAGCTTCTGGGCCCTGCCGATTAGGCTACTGACTGCTGTTTGATTGCTGCTCATTTCGAAATGGGATATTCCCTAGCGTGGGGCATAAACAATTGATTTTGATGTGTCTACCAGGCCGACTGCGATCTAAACGGTGTTTGGATTGAGTTGATTTTGTTTTCTGTTAACGTATTTATCTCTCAAATGAATCATCCATAGCTTTCATTTAATTTGAGTTCTAATTAATTTGAATTTGAAAATAACGAGGGAATTGTAGTGAACTGTTTCCAATGCTCTTTATTTATTTTTTATTTCGTTCGTTGCAGGATAATCGCGTGCTGGCCGAGCTGGAGCAGCCAAGGACCTCGGCCAGCGCCAGCATGTCAGCCTTGCCGCCCAGTTCTATGATGAGCGCGGGAAACAGCGAATTTAGAACCATATCAAAGAGTGGTAAGTGCAATCGAGGCGCTGCCTCCGTCGACGGCTGCTCATTTCCGGTATTCGCAATTCGCCATTCGCCATTCGCAGAGCTCGAGGAAGAACTGAACCGTTACAAGAGAGCCGTGCTGGGCGGCGCCTCGGGCGGCGGCGTCTCGGCGCTGTCCTCGGGCTACTCGAGCCTGCCCCAGTCGCTGGCCTCGACGCTGGCCAATGGGGGCACCAGCAACAGCTTGAGCGGCACCAGCGTCGGCTCCGCGGCGGCTGCTGCGGCTGCCGCTGCTGGAGGAGGCGGGGGCGGGGGCCTTGGCGGTGGCGGTGGTGGACATACATCCATATCGGGTCTGGTGCCCAACTCAATCAGCGGCATATCGTCGAGTCTGAGCAGCCATGCCATTCAATCACTACAGTCGGCTGCCTACGGCGTCGGGGTGGGGCAGACCTCGGTGGAGAAGCTGTTGAGTGGAACTAGTGGAATAACTGGCATTCCACCATTGCCGGTAAATATTCATACGATGAAGGCTATGCCGACGGCATTAAGTCAGGTAAACCAACTATTTTCAAATTGAAACGAATCACAACAAGCAACAGAAAACGCAACAATTACATTAACTACGTCTAACTAACATTAACCGTAATAATTATATATATATATATACTCGTATATAGTGCATACTGCCAAATGCAATGAAATTAGTTAACGAATCAATCGCTTTTGACGCCTGCCTGGCAAATCAAAACCGGCTTTGGCTGCCCTCGGTGATCGATTGATCGACCGATCGACCGATCGACCGATCGATCTGCTTCAAGTAGCCCTCGTCTTCCGTTACGTTGCGTAGCGTTCCATTCCATTCCGTTGCGTTGCGTTCGGTTCCGTTCCGTTCTGTTCTGTTCATGTAAATCACTTACTAATCTCGTATCTCGTGCTTTGTTGTAGTTTCATAATTGAAAATAATGACATCACACCTACATCACACTCACACACACGCCACTGTAAATGCATCACACACATAGACACTCTCTTTCGCTCACTCTCTCTGTTTCTCTCTGTGTTTCTGTATTTACGTAGTCCACTCTTGCGCTTCCCATACATTTATTCCATTCTCCATTGTCGCTTCGTAGCTTTCCATCATAATTTGTAGCATACTTTTATGGGCATCGCCATGTGAACGCTTCCTCTGCGTATTTCCACTGCATGCACTCGCTTTTTATTGGTCTCCATCTATGCATCGCTCACTAGAGTTGGTACAGCGCCTAGAGAACGTAGCTGCCTTAGCTAGACACAGTTGCTTAAGCCATAAAACTCACTCACACACACTCACACACACACACATATATATACACCCTACACATGCATATCACACAAGTCATTTTACCTGCCAATCGAAGGCGAAGTCTCTTTGCTTCGCGTTCTGTCGTCTGTCCAAACTCGCCAGTTCATTTGTTAATAAATACATAATCGTGTTTATGCGTTTCGTTGTTCGGCTTCAGTTCATCTACTTAGCATATAATCAATATTCGTACTCATGTTTTGATTGCGAGCTACTCGCGATGCCTTCATGTTCAACTATAGTTCTCATGGCTAATAATCATAATCATATTATGAATTATGCTGGCTTTCATTTGATATATTGACCAATAAACGTCTACTCTGTGATCTCTTTTCCCGTTTTATGTGCTCTCTCTCTCTCTCTCTTTCTCTTACTCTCTTTCTCTCTCTCTCTCTTTTGTACAATAACTCGAATCGTTCTTCAAATTCACTCTGGCGAAACTTGCGGTTTGCCTCGCAAACAAACCAAAATATTAAATGTCTCTCTCGTTATGTGTATCTGTAACTGTGTCTCTATATTTCTATATATGTATATGTGTGTGCGTGCGTGTGTGTGTGTATATCTATGCAACAACTATATCTGTATGTGTATATTGAACCACCAACACACACGAATAAACCAAAAAAACAACTACAAAAACACAACACGAAATGTAAATTCAAAAACTAAAACCAAAACCAAAACCAAATTTGCCGAAACGCACTTGAAATTGAATCGAAACTGAATTGAATTGAAATTGAATCGAGAAGCGCGGAACAATACAACTGTACAATTTGCAGAGCACAACCATGCCCCTCCTGTCACTCAACGCGCATAACATGCCGCCTGGCGGCTCCACCAGCTACTCGGCTCTGGGCCTCTCGGCCGGCAGCGGCGTCGGCGTCGGTGGTGTTGGCGTTGGCGGCGTCGGCGGCGTGGGCGGCGTTGGCTCCTCGCTCACCCACCCGACCATGAGCAACATCAACATGCTCGACACGAGCGCCCTGCTCGGTCTGGGACCCGCCGGCGGCGGCATCACCGGCGCCACCTCGCTCTACGGCCTCAGCGCTGGCGCCGCCGGCGGCTTGGGCAGCTCCTACGGCGGTCCGCCGTTCATGGACGCCGCCTCGAGCGCCTCGTACCCGTTCACCTCGGCGGCACTGCGCCAGGCCTCCAAGATGAAGATGCTCGACGAGATCGACATTCCCCTGGCCCGCTACGGCAACCGCAGCTCGCCCTGCTCCCCCATTCCCGTGGGGCCGCACGGCGGCTGGGGCCTCGACGAGTTCACCGACGGCCTGGGCACCTCCCTCATGCACAATCGCAGCGGGCTGGCGCTGGGCGCCCTCGACCTAGACAGTAAGTGGTTGCACTCTCTCCGAGCATCTCTCTAAGATGTCTAACTCACGCTCCTTCTTCTGTCTCCCCTTCGCAGCTCGCAATCACGCACTGAACGGCGCCACTGAGCCACAGGTGGACATGTTGGACATTCCTGGCAAGGGCCGCTGCTGTGTCTTCATCGCACGCTTTCCCTACGATCCGCCCGAGTAAGTGTCATATTCGTTACACCCAGAGATCGGTATTACATTAGTCTGTCTGTGCGATGGTTGAAACTATCCTAAGAGTAGAAAGGCAAATGCCCGTAGCTCTTAGACTTAGTCCCTAATAATTTTATCCTTCAGCTTGTCCATCACAGGCAAGTCTGTCTCGACTGCAGGCATTAGAACAGTTGTGTATCAAGGAGTTTAACAACTTAGAGTAAATAGTATGGCTTACTTCTTTGGTCCGTCTGCTTTAGCTCAAGTCTCTCTCCCTCCCTTTGAATACCTAGATCTCAAAGACCGTAAATATGAATACGTTATTGACAAGCTTCTCTTACATTCACCATAGATCAAGAGCTCAATCTTATGCTAACTCTCTCCACAGGGAGGCTGAGGGCGAGCTCTCGCTGTGCGCCGGCGACTATCTGCTGGTGTGGACGAGCGGCGAGCCCCAGGGAGGCTACCTGGACGCGGAGCTACTGGACGGACGTCGGGGCCTGGTGCCCGCCTCGTTTGTGCAGCGACTAGTGGGTGAGTGGACAGCTGAACAGGGGCTCTAAAAAGGAGTATAGACTAACTGAATGCATGCTGTCAACAGGCGACGATTTGCTGGAGTTCCACCAGGCGGTGCTGTCGACGCTGCGCGATGCCGAGGACGGGTCCATGCAGTGCGACACAACGTCGCTGCCTTCCTTGCCGCCGCACAACCCATTGCTCACACACACGCACGAGGATCTGGCACGTTTGAGTGAGACGCACACCGATCTGGAGCACGACCAGGACGACATTAGCGATAATGGTAACTGCCCCTCGAGTGCTAGTCTATGTCTAGAGTTGCATGTTTAATCTTTTGTTGTTTGGTTTTTGTGTGTGGCCCTCGTTTGGCGCCCCTCGGTGAGCATCACTCTCGACTACTCTCGCCTTAAACGCTGTCCTAGGCTAGCTGCTCCCTGCTTCCGTCCTGTTCCCTCAATTACCCTCGACTAAATTGTGACTCCGTTGTGCCCTCCACAGTTCCAGCTCCGAAGCACCTGACGCTGGAGAGGCAGCTGAACAAGAGCGTGCTCATTGGCTGGTCGCCGCCGGAGCCCGTGGGCTACAATCTGATCGACAGCTACCACGTCTATGTCGATGGCGTGCTCAAGGTCACGGTGAAGGCCAACGAACGCACACGCGCTCTGATCGAGGGCGTCGACTCCACGCGGGTGAGTTTTGCCCCCTTCGATTTTGAGCCCCTATAGCTAACCTCCCGACTCTCGACTCCTCACGCTCGCCTCTCCACTTGCAGCCGCATCGGATTAGCGTGCGCAGCGTGACGCAGAACCGACAGACGTCCAGGGACGCGGCCTGCACAATGATCATTGGGCGGGACACCTCGCACTTGGGCCCCTCGGCGGTGCGCGCCTCGCACATAACGTGTTCCTCGGCGGTTATCTCGTGGCTGCCGGCCAATTCGAACCACCAGCACGTGGTGTGTGTGAACAATGTGGAGGTGCGCACCGTCAAGCCGGGCATGTATAGGCACACCATAACGGGCCTCGCGCCCAGCACCCAGTACCGGGTGACCGTGCGCGCCAAGCACCTGCGCGCCGTGGGCCAGCACAGCGCTCAGGCCGGCGCTGGTCACGCTCTGGGCTCCCTGGGGGGAGCGGCCGGAGCGGCGGGCAGGCCCGGGCAGGAGGAGGCGCCCGGGGCCTATGCCGACTTCCGCACACTGACCAAGGGCCTGCCCGACCCGCCGCAGGAGATCCAACTTGAGGCTGGCCCTCAGGACGGCACCATTCTGGTGACATGGCAGCCGGTTAACAGACCCACGTCCACGGGGCCTGTAACCGGCTACGCTGTGTACGCCGATGGTAAGAAGGTGACCGACATCAACTCGCCCACCGGCGACCACGCACTCATCGACATCGGCAAGCTGGGCGTCTTCAATCCCCGCGCCGTCACCATTCGCACCAAGTCTCGCGACTCACAGTCGGCGGACAGCGCGCCCATCTTGATACCCAGTGAGTATGCGGGACTCTTCGACAACTCTCGCTCTCTTCCTATATCTTCTACTCATTCGCCCTCTCCCCTCTCTCCCTCTCCCTCTCGCCAGACCAAGTGCGCAACGCCGTCGCCCGCCGGGGACCAAACCAAATGGGCATGGGGCCGCAGCTGCCGCAGCAGGGACTCCACGGCATGCCCAACCAGCTGCAGCAGCAACAGCAGCAGCAGATGGGCATGCCGGGCCAGCCGGGCCAGATGGTGGGCCAGCTGGGGCAGCCGCACATGATGCAGCAGGATCACACGCAGTACGATCCCAACCAGATGCAGCAGCAGCAGCAGGGACTGCAGCCGGGCCAGCAGCCGGGCCAGGCCCAGCCCGGTCATCAGGTTAGTGTCAGGCGGTCTAGCACAACGTGTCAAGTCCGCTCCGCGCGGATCCTTGTGGATCGGGCTGCAGACCTTGATCCAGTTGCGATCGCCATTCACTGTACATAAGTTTCTTTAAAACTCGTCTTGTTCTGTGACCTCGTTTTCTTATCATTTCCATTTCCATGCAATTGGTTCTGCGTTTTGCAAATTTTTCACTTTCCACAGAAGCGCGCTGCTCGGCAAGCCGACTATGAAATACCCTTGCAGAGCTTGTGGTTTCACTTCTTGTCCGATTGAGTCTAAGCTCCGTCCATGTGCATTTGTAATATTTTTATTTGTAATTTATTGAATGCATTATTAAACTCACTCTGCAGGGTATGAACACAGATGTACATAAAGTTCTACAGCCGTAGATAATACAGATCGTACCAGCTCGTGCCACACCCCACATTATCTATTCGATCCTGAATGCTAAACCAAAAAGAAAAAACAACAAAATCCCTTATGATTTGTAAATACTACTCGTATACTAATTATGAAAAAAAAACTACTGCACCGCCACCGTCAAATTAATCAGTTATTGATGGAATGGGAAGCCTTGAAGAGCCCCCCACATATTATTCATATAACATAAGCTCTTGAGTTTTTCTTAGTTATTCGTTGATACTTGAACGTTAAGTATTTTGTTCGTTCCGATAATTGATTCCTAATGGAATTGTGAAAAGGAAAAGTAACCAGTATTCAGCTACATAAGATACTCCAACTACTCTTCTTCTTCTAAGTACTACCTAGTTTATATTTTTTACTTTGCCATTCTCTCTCTCTCTCTCTACCTCTCTCTTGTCTCTCGTATTGAAGATCTCTTTTGAATTGCCTCTTTTTCTTCTAATTCTATCATTCTCTTACTGTTCCGATCAGTTCAGTTCAGTTCAGTTCTGTTCCTAAGATCCTCTTTCTCAGTTCTCAGTATTGTTTTGCAAATATATAAACCACATTATATACATACACCGACTATATCAAAATTTAGACAATCGCACAAAATTCACACACGAAATTTGTTAATCTAATTGAACATGAAATGAACTGTGAGAAAGTTGAAACCTTCTTCGATTGTAATTATATAAGAATTGAGACCTATCTAATATCCCTGATAACAAAAAAAAAAAAAACAAAAAAAGAAAAAACGTCGAACAAAAGAATTTGTATGTATGTAAAGTTATGATTTATTTAATTAGTTAATGCTAGTGTTTGATTGTATTTGAATTTTGGTTAATGATTCATGATTTTTGAGTACGATTCACCAAATCGCATGTTGAACAAATTGCAGAAGCAAGCTATACAAAGTGCAATGATTATTCTTGATAACTTGATTGAGTTGCCCGGATGGGCAGACTAGAATGTTAATTAATTAAATACTCGTTTTATGAAATAAGTATTGATGCGGCCAATGTGCTAAATTGTATTAAGGAGAACGCAATGCAACGAACAATTTAACAATTTTAAACAAAACAAGTTACATACTATTCATTTTCATTATATGAAACCAATACCGATACCGATACCGATACTGAAACTGATACTGATACTGATACCGATACCATATCGACCATATCGATACCATATCGATACAGCCCGACGGAGGCTCCGGCTTGTTAGGTGGCCTGCTCGGTGGCCTCTTCTCGAAACCCACACAGAGTCAAGTGAACCAGAATGTAAGTTATACCCACAACATCTACCCGCATTCCACACACTCGTTTGACACTCACACACACTCACACACACACACACACTCACACACTCACAGCCACAATCACACTAATACTAACAACTACATTAGCTAACAATTGTTAATCGTTAATCTAATCTTAAGAGTTCAATGCATTCTTAGTAATACTTATCGTACTCGATCTCTTACTATATACTCGTACTGAACTATGTCTATATATAACTACATATATACAATTATATAATCGAAGTAGAACTGCGCTTTCAACTTGAGCCAACAACTTGACTTGTCAAGTGTCAAGTGCGATTCTTCGTATCAAATATTTGTGATTTATGATTTGTGCTTCAGTTTGATTTCACATTTTTTGCGTTCTTAGCAGTTGTCGTTTTCCTATCACTACGCTAAGCTCAACTCTGGCCTCTAGGCAAGCATGATTAGCTGGGGGAACTACTAACTACATGGTGCATAGTCTTAGTCTTAGTGGGGTGGGATTATCGTACTCTAAGTAAGTCTCACCGCCTGCGTCGTCGCCCTTGCCCAAGCGTAGTCTACTTTTAAGGGCGTAGGCTAAGCTCGTGCGTATGTTTAAGTAAAGTGTCGTATTCGTATGTAAGTATATTGATATGATGACTCTGTGCATAGTTCGTAGGAACCGCAGTTCAAATTAGCGACTTGTGTGCGTGTGTGTACCACAGACACTACACCACACAGCCACACAGCCACACAGCCACACAGACATATACATTCATACTCGTCTAGCTATATATATATATATCTGCTTTCTTATTTCCCAATCAGAACACTTCGTACTCTTAGCTTCGTACTTGCCTCTGACCTCTGAATCAGCTCGTACTCTTACTTGTATATCAGCCTCTTAGCCTTATGATTTCCCAGTCTTCACACACTCACACACACATACTAACTAACACACAGAGACACACTCAACTACATGTACATGTAAACTATATAACAATAGCTAGTTATCCTCTTTAGTTGTGCTAAACTAACTAATCGCAGACGCTAAAGCCACACACATCTCTCTATAGACAATGTGAATGAAAAACAGAGTACAACTTAAGCTACTAAGCTAACCACAATTATTGCGACAAGCTACAACCAAGAATGAAACGCTAACAAAATTTCAAATTCATTTAAATTTAAATTCAAATTCATGCGCGATTCACCGGTATCGATAACTAGGGCTACCAACAGCCGGGCGCCACGCAGCGCGGCATGGTGCCGGGACGACCCCAGGGACCACAGCAGCAGCAGCAGCAGCAGCAAGGCTACGGCGCCCAGGGCCCCATGGGAGGTCCGCGCTTCCGAGGACCCGTGCCGGGGCAGATGGGCATGCAGGGCCAGATGCCTGGACAGATGCCGGGACAGATGCCGGGACAGATGCCGGGGCAAATGCAGGGACAAATGACGGGTCAAATGGCGGGACAAATGGCGGGTCAAATGCCGGGGCAGATGCCCGGACAGATGCCAGGACAGATGCCAGGTCAAATGCCGGGCCAGGGGCAGGGACAGATGATGGGTCCGCGAGGGCCACTCAACCAGCAACAGCAGCAGCAGGGCCAGCTGATGCCGGGCCAGCAGCCGGGGCAGCCGCAGACGCAGCAGCAGCAACAGCAGCAGCAGCAGCAGATGGCGGGAGCGCAGAAGAAGCCGCGCTACTTTGTGGCCATGTTCGACTACGATCCATCCACCATGAGTCCCAATCCCGACGGATGCGACGAAGAGCTGCCCTTCCAAGAGGGTGACACGATCAAGGTAAGCGCGCTCTAATGAATTGCCGATACACAGAACCACCAGAACACTTTGCAGCCACCACAACTCAGCCAGCAGCAGTCGCAGCAGCAGCAGCATCAGCCCAAGGACTGGCGATAACGATAACGATAACGATACATGGTAACAACATCACTTAATCAGCTAATCAGCCAATCAGCAACCCGCAATCAGCTATCGATCAGCGAGCGCTTGATCAGAATTGGATGCAGAATTCGAATTGGATGCCGAACATTGAATTGGCTGCGCTTCGCAACGAATCGGATCGAATCGAATTGAAATCAGTGCATGTTTTTCCTTCGCCTACCTCACCTCAGTCTCAGTTCAGCTCAGCTCTCCCCCCTCCCCCCTCACCACACACTCAGAGCCCCATTCAGTTGAGATCGTAACAGTACGCATAAGTTTAAAGCCCTATTCGATACGTTAACTAAGCAGTACAGTATGAAACCCTAATCTAAATACTCTTATACAATACTCAATACTCAAATACTCAAATACTCACTAAGTAGACGTTGTTCTCTTCTCTAATAGTTCCATAAATAACCGTTAAGTTAGCGGTACTCGTTTGCACTCGATAATACACTACAACTACAGATACTCTAGCATTATGAATACCCTTTCCGCTGTCACGACTCGCACTCACACCCCATCCCCTCTTCGCTTTCCGCATGCAGGTCTATGGTGATAAGGACGCCGACGGCTTCTACTGGGGCGAGCTGCGTGGCAGGCGAGGCTATGTGCCGCACAACATGGTCAGCGAGGTGGAGGACACCACGGCACAGATGCAGGGCGGCCAGATGCAGATGGGCGGCGTCGGCATGCAGCCGGGCGCCACGCCAGGCACAGCCCAGGTGATGCCCGGCCAAGGCGTGCCGCAGCAGAGCATGCGCAACGTGAGCAGGGATCGTTGGGGCGACATCTACGCTAACATGCCCGTGAAGCGGATGATCGCCCTGTACGACTACGATCCCCAGGAGTTGAGTCCGAATGTGGACGCCGAGGTGAGTGCAAATAGCTTTGAAAATCCGCGATTGGTTCGAGTCTTCGTTAAAGTACACGCTATGGTTCGGTGTCTTGGCTCAACTTAACGAAGGAATTGTTTATCAATGCGTGCTCTTCTCACTTGCTCTCTCTCTCCCTCTTCGATTGCAGCAAGTGGAGCTCTGCTTCAAGACGGGCGAGATCATACTCGTGTACGGTGATATGGACGAAGACGGTTTCTACATGGGCGAACTGGACGGTGTCAGGGGCCTGGTGCCGTCGAACTTCCTCGCCGACGCGCCCGACCAGTACAACAACAATCAGATGGGACCTGGCGGGGTCGCCGGCCGAGGCGGCCTCAGTCAGCGGGGCAGGGGTCAGGGACCCGGGGCCAGGGGACCGCCGCCGCCGCCGCGAGACAACATGATGCCTGGCGTGGCTGGGCCGCGAGGTCCAGTCGGCAAAAGTAAGTAGGCAGATTTTGTGTGATCCGATTCATTTTGCGATTCTTGCATTTTTCGGTTTTACGTTTTGAATTCGTTTTTGGTTTTTGATTTCGAGTCAAGTACAATACTAAATACTATATATATATTATTACCATTTACCAAAAATGTGATACTAAACAACTTATTCGAAAAGCAATTACAGGCTTAATCCTTATCATTTTCACTTTTCATTTCGATTTCGAAGAAACTCAGAAAAAGAACAAGAAAAGAATAAGCTATCTCCAATATCAAATATCAAATCTCAAATCTCAAAGCAAATCCAAATCTCTACAAAATCTACAATACATTTGAACACACTCTAATCGTATATATACGTATCAAAGATAATCCACTATGCAGGTTTTCCAGAAAAGAACACAAGACTAACAAGCAGGATGATATTAACGAGCTTACTGTACGAGTAACTCAGCAAACTACTATTTAACTACTTCAAGATTCTCCTATCTTCTATTCTGTTCACTCTTTATTTGAATCCTTAACAATACTCGTATTTGGAATCGGCGAATTATGAACAACACAATCACTCTTACAAATCTCAAAAAAAAAAAAAAGAAAAAGAGAAGACGAAAAACCCAATAAGAAACCAAACAAAAACAAATCTCGTGACGACACTGAAAATCTTTCACTCTTTTCTCTTTCTGTCTAACTCTTTCGCAAAATTTCAAATACTCTAAAAAAGAAAACCAAACAGTTACAGATGAAAAAAAAAAAATCAAAATACAATTACAATTTCCGTTCTGAACGCCGCTAATTTTGAATATATATTTTTGTTACGATTCCGCAGAACTTTTGTAAAGTGTTTTAACATTTCGTTTTTCGATATTTTCGAATATTTTTCTTTGTAAAATATATTTCATATTTTCAGCACAAGTCAGTTAAATATTTTTACAATCCTCTTATACTTACTTGTTTTGGGTTCAAATCGAATTATGTATTCCTCAAACTACTCAAAACTACTACAATATATAATAGATACATAGTTGTTGTTCTTGTTGTTGTACACACAGTCTTTTTGAAATGCTTTTCCTCTAACTTTAACTTTAACTTTAACTTTACCTTTAACTCTCTCTTTTCTTCTCATTTTGACTTATGATTTTTTCAAATCTTTTGTTCTTCATCGCAATTCACAATCATTTGAAAACAGATTCTTCAGAGTGTGTTTTAATAAACTCCATATCATGGCACTGTCTTATTAAACTTCAGTTATACTACGTTTATTCCGATTTCTTTATTGTCTATACACACTTTGCGATTATTATTATTCTACTGTCTACTTTTGTCTCTTGTCTTGCGTGATTTTCTATAGCCTTGCAAACTTCTAGATGGTCTCTTGCATGTTACTTAATAAATCCAACTAATCTCTAATCTAATCTTTTCGTTTATCAGTCTATCGATTTTGATATTCGTTTTCATTCTCGTTTTCTTTTGACTTTGACTTTATTCATTGATTTGCATAACAAAGAGGAGACTAGTTTCCTGCACCTGGTTGTCGAATGAATTGTAAATCCTTAGTTGCTCACCGATCGATCTAGATCTAGAGTTTGATTAACTACAATCTACTTCAATCTTACTTCCATTCAATTTAACTGAGATACAGCTCAACTTGTATTTTTATGTTTTGTGATTACCTCTATGAAACGTGACTCCGATTCCGACAAGTTGTAAATATAGAATGAAATTCTCCCCGAAAATAACAAATAAAATGATATCCGATATCAGCCACTGCAAATGGACGAGATTCCCCAGTTGATCCGAGTTGCGGATCTATTCGATTGTACATGTCGATATATCTATTACAACCCCCCCCGTCCACCCTCTCGGTTGCTGTTTCCTAAGTGTATGATCTATTTTTGCGCTGCTTTTTCAGACAAATACTTTGTGTTCTTAATTATACATTTTGATTACGATTAAAATTACAATTACAATTACGATTACGATTACAATTACAATTACAATTGAAATTACAATTACGATTACGATTACATGTTATCTAAGTACTTTCCGGCTGGTTTTGAATGTTGCTCTTGTTTGTTTGCCAATTATAGCCCATTGGGATAATTTCCATATTTCCAATTTTATGTTCTTTAGCGATATAACAACAAAAACAACAACACCGCAGGGGCTTTAAGCACTATTAAGAAATATATATGTACAAAAAAAAAGAAAAAACAGAAAACTTTAACCAAATATCTGATCAAATGCGAGCAATTCTCTTTGTAATTTATGTAAATTATCTTTATGTAAAATATGAAAGTTTTAAAGTTCTTAACTTACCCCTTACCACTACTTACTTAATTATTCTGGTATTCCCATATACATACTTCGTACTCGTCCTCGTATTAACAATATTAATAATGATACAATAATAATATTACAATATCTTATGAGCCACGCACATTCAAGGGGCGTGACCCACCAAAAAAAAAAAAAAAAGAAAAAAAAACAGTGCAAAATCTATTATCTATCCTATGTATAATTATTTTATTCATCGAATCTAAGACTCCCATATAAATATAGGGAAGCGCAACGAAGGTAATATTTATGCAACTTATATACTACAAATATATACGACAACCTAACTAACTAATCAAACCAATAAGTAACTATAACTATGTACAATCTCTTTAACTGCTAAATGCCAATTGCGAAATGCTGAATACGATTTTGACTCTTGCCAATCTTCCCAGCGATTCATTAATAATTCTCTCTCTCTCGTTTTTTGTATTGCAATCAAGAAAATTTCTATTCAATTCAATTCTAATTCTAATTCTAATTCCAATTCCAATTCCAATTCAATTCCAATGCCCCGTAAACATTTGAAAAGTATATTTTTGTGATTTGATTTCGATTGGTTTCGTTTTGGACTTGCTGATTTTAATTTGTGTACTCGTATTTGAAGTTACTCGATTATTTTTAGTGTTTTACGATTTTGGATTTTTGAAACTGCGGTGATAAATTAACGAAGTACTTTTTTAAACAAACACAACGAGTATTGAAACATTCGAGACCCACGCGATGATAACAAGACTTTATGTATGTAAGAGAAACCTCAGAGGTCTAATCAGCAGCAGAGCTGTAACTCATTCGAGCTCGCATTCGACTTCGAATTCGAACTCAAACTCAAATTGAAGAATCTCTCTACTCCATCTATTCAATCTTTGAGACTACTACTACATTCAGTTAGTTGGTTCATCAGTTCAGTTCAGTTGAGTTCAGCTCAGTTCAGTTTAGTTTGAGTTTATTCGATTCAACTGGATTCGATTCAATGCGATTCGTTCGGTTCGGTTTCGTTTCGTTTCGTTTCGTTTCGGTTACTTTTCGTTTACATTTTACTTACTACTACAAACTTCTTTCAAATAATTTTTTGTAATGGTCTGCTGTGGTAAATGTGAAGTCTTTATGTTATATTCGTTGCTATAGATGCTCGCCCTGCTTCCCCTACACTGTTAGACAACACGGGCCACCCTGCCCCCGATCACCAAACGCAGGTAAATACTCTTTCTCTTTTGTTTTCTTTTGTTTAAAATAAATACGTAAAAGCTAAAAAAAAAATGAAAAAAGAAATACAACAGATTCTCCTTTGTTTTGAAAATAAATACATCAAAAAAATACTATACTCAAAGAAAAGTTAAGAAAGCGCAACAAAAAAAATATAATATAACCACACCTCATACGCTACAGATAAAAAGCTACAAATACTCGTACTATTATTATTAATTAATACTTACTCGTAATACTACAGCTAAAAACTAACTTGCTCTCTCTGTCACTCATTTGGTTTCGGTACTCTTCCTCAACAAACAAAACCAATAGCCAAAAACCAAAAACCAATAACCAATAACCCTATACATACTATAATGCGATATACGAATCATTCATCCCGATCCAATCCAAACCAAATCAAATACATATCACAATGTCGATAATCGTATATTGCAATGTTGATAAGTTGTCACAGTAAACATAGATCACAGATCACAGATCACAGATCACAGATCACTGATCACTGATCATGGAGCTGGGATAGTTCGCTGTCCGTTCCTTCATTGTACAAATTGCAGTCAATCATTGTCCATGTCTCGCTCGCTCTTCCTTCTTCTTCCTCCTCTTCTTCTTCTTCATTTCTCTTCTCTATATATTATACGCTATCTATACCTTGCGCTCTGTCTATAAACATTACTCGAATACTCCATACATACGACACTCTCAATCTGTATCTATCTCAATCTCAAAGTCAATCTCAATCTCAACCTATATATTTAGTGTATAGAAGCTACCTCTGTATGTGTTTGTGCGTATATATCCCGCTGCAGTGATCCAGAAATCCATCTAAACGCTTACAGTACAGTACATGAACATGAACAAGAATCTTGCTTATCGAAACTAAATAGAAGCATTATGTATAGCTAGCAACCTGCCTCGAATCGAGTCGAGCGATTAGCGATAAGAATGAACAGCTGTACATTCCTGTATAAAGTCAATCAATCAATTAATCATGCTCGTCCGTGTGTACATACATGCATATATATATTTATATATATATATACTTTGATCGTCCTTCAAATATCCAATCCGCACCCACACATAATCAAAGAAACTGCTACCGCATAATATATAACATATAATATACAATATACTCTTGTCTAGTTAGTGTACAAATGTGTAAAATGTGTGTATAGTTTTCAACTAATCTCAGATAAACAGACATCGAATACAGTTTCAATTTCTACAGCACAAATCATTGACATTTACATTCAGTTCTTATTTCAATTCGATTCGATTTACTTTGTGTTGATTTCGTTAATATTATTTTGCCTAAATACGCACTTCTGTGGCTTCTCACGAGTCTTCCTTCAATTGCGACAGGATAATGCTCAGCTCAGCTCAGCTCAGCTCACAGTTTTTGAATGTTCATTCAGTTGATGCTTTTTCATTTCGATCGTTGTCCTTAGGTTTTGGCTCAAGGGTGTGTAAATACATAAATACTACAACAACAATTACTACAACTACTACTACTAACATCTTTGCTGAGTTCGAACAACAGAATCCAATATATAATATATATATGTATTTATAAATGCGATATACGATATTCGATATGCGATAACGTTAATGATATACACAACATATTGCCGCTAAGATGTGATTACCCCAGTATACTCGTACTCGTACTCTATATAAATCTACAATAAATATCTCTAATCAATTATTGTTTCCTTATTGCGTATACGCTACTAACTAATTAATATTAATTATATATCAATTGCTACTATTACTATATGGAATATTGGATGTAATGTGTACAAATTTCTATGTGATTCACTGTATGTGTAAACTATTTGCTTATCATTTCGATTCGATGCGAATTCGCTTTGGTTTATCATTTATCATTTATCACTTCTCATTTATCATTTCCACATTTCTCATTTGTCGTTTATCGTTTCTCAGTTCTGTATGCCTCACTTCTTGCTTTATCCCCTCTATCCAATGCCATAAATGATCGGTTTGTTTTGATTGGTTTCTTTCACGAAATATCACTAACTTGCTTCTTGGGTTTGCGTTAGGCTCTTTACCTTTATCTTGCTTTCAACCCAACCGCAGAACGAATACAAATAAAACCAATACCAAAAAAAAACACATCACACAACGTAGCAGCGTCGAAAGGAGAACTTGAACTGCATCCACTCCAGACTTGTACTCCACAAACAAACACATATGTTAAACACACACATAGAGTGATTAACTAACTAGTGTATATACTAACTGTGTTATTATATTCCCCCTCCCCTCCAGCCCCAATGAGAGCGGACTCTCACTCCTGTATTCCGCCCACGCCCCGTTTGAGTTTTGTCACCTTTTGATTTCCTAGATTTGAATTGTTGAACTTTTAGTTTTGCGATTAATGATATACTTAATAGTTACTGCAAGTGTATGCGAGTTATATTGTAGGCATTCATATTCTTGAGTCGTTGAGCCAAGAAACGTTGCTAGTTCTACATACAAGTTCACGAGCGTCGATCCCTCAGATCGACCAGCAATCAATCAATCAATCAATCAGTCAATCAGTCAATCACAAGCCAAAGTCACGTATTGTAACTGTCATTCGTTTCGATTGAAATCTGCGAGGAAATCCGCTCTCAAGTCTCTCAAAAGGAATGCTCTCCGTGTGTGAAGAGGGGGGTGTGAATGTGTGAGTGAGTGTGTGTGGCTGTGGGGGGAGTGGGGAGTGTGTTCCTGGATTCGAGTATTTGAGGATTTCCGGCTCACAAACCGACATCAATCAGGTTCTCAACGCCAAATAGTTGCACTCGCAGCTGCACTCACTTCTCCCTCTCTCTCTCTCTCTCTTTGAGTGTGAGTGCGCTGCGAGCGAGTACTCGTAGTTGATCGTAGTTGCAATTAATAATTAAACAGTTAATACAGTAAATACAGTAAATACAGTTGTTACTAACCAACCCCGTCATCTACAACAACAAACGAAACCAACTCACTTACAACTCAGTCGCGTAGGCGCGCTCAATCAACCTGATCACCAAAGTAACTACTCCAAGAAGGCTCGATTCATGCGAATCATGAGAGCGTGAGCGAGTGAGCGAGTGAGTGAATGAGAGAGGTGGCAGTACCCGTAACTGTACCTGTAACTCGATCCCGATTAGCCTGCCTGAATACAATACAGTTATTTCAATTGATTCAATTAGTTGCCATTTATTTATGCGTATGCGTATGCGTAACTCGCCTCGCCTCGTGCCACTCGACCACTAACTAATTCGCTATCGTTTTCGGTGTTGTGCTCGATAACCGGCCACTTGCAGATGATCGGTCGCGTTGGTAATGTTGGCCTGCAGCAGCAACAGCAGCAACAACAGCAACTGCAACAACAACAGCAACTCCAGCAACAACCGTATGGTCAGCAACAGCCGCAAATGGTGGGGCAGCCGCAGACGCAGCAGCAGCAGCAGCAGCAACAACAGCAGATGGGCATGGGACAACCTGGAATGATGGGCATGGGACAGCAGCCGGGCCAGGCGATGGGCATGGGACCGATGGGCCAGCAGATGGGCCAGCAGATGGGACAACAGATGGGCCAGCAGATGGGACAGCAGCAGCAGGTGCCGGTGACGACGCAGGCACAAACGGGCGGACTCTTCTCGGGCGCGACTAGCCTGCTGTCTGGTGCTACTTCGGCTGCCACCGGTGGTCTATTTGGGTCGAAGCAAGCGCCCAAAACGGATCCAATGCAACCACCTGGTGGTGTGCAGCCAACGCAGCAACAAGCAAACGCCTTCGGTGCCCCGCAGATGCAGCAGCAGCAGCAGCAGATGCAGCAGCAGATGCAGCAGCAGCAGCCAGGCATGCAGCAGCAACAACAACAGCAACAACAACAAGTGCCACCGCAAGCCCAGCCACCGCCGCAGGGGCCGGGCGCCGGTCTGCTGGGAGGCCTCAAGGGCATCGCAGCAGCGGCGCCCGGCGGCGACGTCCTCTCGAAAGGCAAAGATCTATTCGGCAAGTTCGGGTTCGGCTTTGGCAAATAACCCCGGTCATTCCATAGGGTCCTGTTATATTATTCGTAGATTAGACTTATTTATATGATTATGATTATTGCTATGATTACTAAGCTAATATATACATACAATGCATACATACAAACATACATAGACACATATATACAAATACATATACATATATACATATACGTATATAGTATATACGTATATACGTATATAGTATATACAGACAATTATACAAAGCGGGAGAGTCGTCGAGAAGACGGACTCCCATCTGGCGTCGAATGATGTTGGACTGTTGATCATGAATGCAACTAATAGAACTAATTATGATAATATTTTTTATTAATACAATTGATAGAAATATTGCTAGTATCCACAACAGCAACTAGACACAACACAGAGCAACACAAAACCAACAGCAGCAGCAACAGCAGCAGCAGCAACAACATCATTGCGAGACACAAACACACACACACACTCACACACAGACACATACACACAAATTGTTGTAAAATTGATTAAATAAATTAAATTTCCAGTTTAAGTAAATTGATAGCAAAACTAAAAAATAAATAAAAACAAACTAAAAACTATATATATATATATATATATACATATATATATATAAAGAAATTGCCGAGACGATGAGCGAAAAAGAAAACTAACTAAATGATAAACAAATGAAGAGAGTTGCACACACAAACACACACACACACACACACAGCGATGTATGTGTGTGTGGGTGTGGGTGTGAGCAGGAAAGAGGGGGGAAATACATACATATATTATATACATACATACATTATATTTACAATTATTTGTTAACGCACATTGTTAAATTTGCTACTGTTGCTGACCAGTTTATAAATAAAAGAAAACCAAAAAATACGAGTAATAAAACCAAAAACAAAAACTATAAGTGAAATCCAAAAAAACATACATATATTATATATATTTAAAATATATTAAAAACAAAAAACAAAAAAATACACATTTAAATTAAATTTATAAATCAAATCCCAAAGTGAACGAACGGAAAGTTGAGCAATATAAAGAAGAAACAAAGAAACAGAGAAAAAAACATAGACGCGTTTGGAGGAACACAAACTATGAGAGATGCGAAGAATAAGAAGAATACCAAAATACTTATACATTAGATATGATACATATACATATATACTATATACATACACACAAACTGCATCCACACACACACACACACACACACACGCATATGCTTGTCGAATGTTCAGATCGCAAGTTTGAAAGATCGAGACAATGGCAAACATTAAGATATACTACATATAATGCTACACTCTTTAAAATGGCAAGTCGTGGGAGACGCTGCTAATTTCTTATAAATTTTCCACTTTGTTCGACTACAAATCAAATCAAATCAAATCAAAACCTTCCAACTACTCACTACACTATTTGACTTATCCACTGCGATGAATACTTGCTACTCGTACTTTCCTTTGAAATGATCTCTTGCTTTCTCCTGTAAAAAACACGAAAACATTATAAAAAACACAAAAAAAAAAACAAATGATAAACAAGCAAACAAAGCATAAAATATAGAAAGATGTTTCCTAATGTTTAATAATTGCTTTAGCAACACACATAAAAAAAACAAAAAAAAAAAACAAAAAAACATAAATTGCGTGCATACAAACAAAAATACATCGCGTACCTCTTGCTTTACGATAACAGAAAGTATAAACAAAAACAAAAACAAAAACAAATACATATACATACATATATTTAACAAAAGCTATTGAACTATTGATGAAATTATGAAAAGAAATGAAAAGTTTGTAAAGGAGCAGAACGCGTATTAGACGAAAGAACAGACGGAGGGAAGTAGGCTATGGGGGGGAATGAATTGTGAGGGAATTATTACTTTAATCAGAAGACATTTCAGCACCCACAACACAACCAGACCACTGAGGCAATAGTCATAGATAGCCGAGGAGATAAATACATTATAGCGAATGCAGACTCGATTGTATATTGTAAACTGGCAAATAGTTGCAGATACATCTCACATAGATACAGATACAGATAGATACACTCACTCACACACACACACACCCATAGAGGCATACATGTATATCAGCAGTAATAGTTAATCAGCGGGTGTTAGCGTACCAAGAAGAAAACAAAGCGAAGGAAATCAATGTTATTATTACGAATGAAACAAGCGTTAACTTTTCCCACGTAAATCAGTTGAACCTTACAATCAATCCAGTCATTAGTGAACTCGTATTCGAACTCGATCCATGTCTCGTATGATTTGCTCGCAACTCAAGAGCAGCGCAGAGAATTCACACAGAGCCCAGCAGCAGACAGACAGACAGACGGACAGACAGACTCGCATCTTCGGCGCCAGACCGAAGTCTGCATACCCTAACTGCGAGACCGAGTGTGTGCTTCACAAGTGCAATTTGTAGGCCTGTACATACCAGATAGTATTTGTTGTTAGGTGGCATCTGAGTTAGGGTATCCACGGGTCCAACTGCACCCCACATTAGTTAAACCAAGCGAAATCTGTTGAACACAAATCTACTAGATAAACAACTATACGCAAAGTGGCATGAGAGAACAAACAACACAAGAATAAGAAATGAGAAAACAACAACAACAGCAACAACAACAAAAACAAAATGAAAAAAGACAACTAAATTGTTATACGGTATTATTATACTTTTTCTATAACTTATAATTTCCTTATTGAGTAACAAAACAAAACAAAACAAACCAAAAAAAAAGAAACGACAAAACAAAAAAGAAAGCGAAAAAATAATAATTAAATAACAATTTAAAAAGAGAGTCGCATTCAGTTCATTGGGAGTGTTGAGTGTTTTCATTTAATTCGGCCCCCTCTCAGACCTCTGGGGTCTCTCGGGTCTCTGGGGTCTCTGGGGCCTTGTGCGCTTGCGCTTTCCCCAGAACTGCGCTAATCCTGTGACCCAAATGAAAGTTTCGCCAGCCTAGTGGCTTACACGCTATCTTTATTGCACACAAAATGATACAGCTGACGCCTGCAAAGGAAACTACGTAAGCATAATCGTTGTACGTACGTATACTTAATATTTAAATAGATTGCAGTAAAGCAATAGAACGCAATAGAAGCGGCGCCTATTTACTGAGTCTGATGATAAACATCGGTGGCTGACTAAATAAACTACACGTACTATATCTATATGACGGCCATATAATCGTAAGATCAGCACGCGCACGCGACGTCGCTGACGACACCCCACGATAAGCGGAAGTGGACTAGTTACAGCTAGAGCAGCTAGAATAGCTAAAACAGCAACAACAGAGCGAGAGATGCGCGGGGGGCGACTAGTGCTTGGCCTCCAGGGGCAGCGGGTCGTGATCCTCGTTGCTGAACCGAATGTTGATGGCCACGGGCAGCAGCTGCTGCTGCTTGAGACTCATGTGCTGCAGGACCAACAGCACATCGTCGGCTGCCAGCTCCTTGGCCACGGCCATCAGCATCTCCACAAAGGTGGCATCGAACTGCATGAAGCGGCCGCAGTGCAGCACCACGGGGAAGTCGCAGCGGTAGAGCAGACAGGCCGAGCGAATCTCCGAGCGAAGCGTGTCGACGCCCGTGTAGAAGATGTCGGACTGTGGCACCACATGCACATAGTAGCTGGCGTCTTGCTGCAAAGAGCGAGGGAGACGGGCGAAGACTTAGAGAGAGCGAGAGAGAGACGGAGAAGGGGAAGCGTGAGCTGGGACGCACCTGCTTGAGCGACACCTCGATCTTGGGGTTGCCGAGGCGCAGTAGAATGCAGATCATGCTGACCACGATGCCGAAGAGCAGCCCCATCTCGACGCCAGCCACGAGGCAGATGATGAAGCTGCCCACCCAGCTGAAGAAGTCCTTTTTGTTCGACAGCCACAGCTCTTTGATGGGCGTCAGATCAATCTGCAAACAACAAGAGGAAATAAACAGAAGACCACGAAGAGCAGAGGATATGTAATTACCATAAAAACAACAGCAGCTATCAGCACGGCGGCCAGCGAGGCGCGCGGTATGAACTGGAAGTAGGGCGTGAGTATGGAGAGCGCGGAGAGGACGATGAGACCCGTGTAGAAGCCCGCCATGGGAGTGCGCACCCCCGACGCCTGGCTGACCGCAGAGCGCGTGAAGGCGCCGCACGTCGGCATCGCGCTGAAGAAGGAGCCTGCCAGATTGCACAGGCCCAGCGTGAGCATCTCCTGCGAGGCGTCCAGCTTGCCGTCCTTCACTGAGAGGGCGAAGGAAAGAAGTCATCAGTTGGGTTTTGAAAGTGGCAACCATCTTGTGGGTTGATCTTGTAGGTTGTCTTCATAGAGCGCTACACACAAGAATGTTACGCATACGCACCGAACGCCTTGGCAATGGCCACGTTGGCCAGCACAGCGACAATGGGCACGAGCACGACGCCGCTGCCCAGCTCCTGCAGAATGTCAGTGAAGACATAGGTGCGATTCTGGTGCTCGAAGGCGAAGGGCGGCACCTTGATCGTGGGCATGGCCGAGGAGACCTTCGAGGAGAGCAAGAAGGGCACCGGCTCCAGCGAGCTCCGCTGCACCCAAACGAACACGAAGAGGCCGCTGAGGAAGACGATGAGAGCATTGCGCGAGATGCTAATGTACCACAGCACCTTCTTCAAGTGCTGCGTCATCGGCGTGTCCCGTCTGAACCTGATCTGCGACAGCATCTGCGAAACAAAGCCAACCCTGAGTTAGCAGCCCTCCTCCTGGTCGCTGGTTAGTCGACTTACCCGCAACGCAAGCAGCAGAAAGAGACAGATGAAGCCCATTAAGGCGTCACTGTAGCGAATGTTGCTCAGGAATTCGCCAAGCGAAGACACAGACTTGAGCCGAATGCCGAGCAGATTCTTGACCTGCACCAGCACCACAATCACAGCGGTGCCCGAGGTGAAAGCCTTCGTCACCGGCGCCGGAATGAAGCTGACGATGAAGCCCAGCTGACAGATGCCCATCAGCAGCTCAACCGCCCCGGCCATGAAGGCCAGCACGATTACCATCTCCACAGGTTTGCCCTCGCAGAACTGCAGCGTCATGATGGCCATGAGACTCGTCGGTCCAATGGAGACCTGCGGAATGGTGCCGAAGAACACGTAGATGATCGAGCCAATGAATGCCGAGTAGAGTCCGTACTCCGAGGAGAGGCCAGCGAGGGCAGCGTAAGCAATGCTCTGGGGTATGATGGTCAGGCCGAGAGTGATGCCGGCGATGAGATCGGCAAAGGCTTGCGACCGATCGTAGTTGACTATCCAGGTGGCAATGTAGAAACGACGCAGCAGCCAATGCGGCTCCTTGGGCGGACTGTATCTGCTCTGCATGTCCATCTCGACGGTGTGCGCCGCGGGATCGTAGCCTTCGTCGCCATTCTTGAGCGTGTACTTCTCCTTCTCGCCGCAGCTGGCTGCAAACAAAGCGATCGTCAGAGTGTGTGGGGTAAAGAGCGAGCCTAGGGGTTAGTCCTACGATTGTAGATGGCGTTCACTGTCGTCTGCGGGCGACTTCCGGCATTGCCTTTGGACCTCTTGGTCAGGCAGAGCGACTGTTTCCACGGCAAACGCATTGCGAACTGAAGCTAGGCATGCCGACGGCCAACCGCCAACTGCCGCGATTGGCAAGCTGTAAACACATTAAGCTCAATTTGCTTGTGCTTTTGTTTTTGCAGTTCGTTTTTTCAAGGGGATTTTTTTGTTATGGACCTTTTCGAAAACAAGTTATTTGCTTGTGTGGCCCGCGTCGGTGCCCAAAACATATTTCAATTGTGTGAAACCGCAATTAAACGAAACTCTACAGTCATGCCCGGCTCATGTGACGTATGTGTGATCGAGGGCTGCCTCTTCACAGCGAAAAAGAGAGTGCGAGAGAGAGAAAGAGAGTCGTGATTGGCGTAGATCTATTCATCACTCGCATGTGAAAACCAGTTCCAAACAGCTCTCCTGCTAACTTTATTTTGCTACGATTGTTTTCGAGCCGCATATTAATTGTTTGGGCAAATACACGAATCTATCTTTAAAGTGGGACGCAATATTTGGCCTGTGGATTAACGCCTTGTTGATGAGACTGTCCTATAAATAAGGTGTCGAGATGAGTCACTTAATTTAACGCAAATTCTATACCTAAATTATTTGGAGAAAAAATTCCACTCCACACTTGACTGCATCGAATGCTAACGTTAATTTCTAATAAACATACACGACGCTTTGATTACGTATCCGCCGTGTATGCCATATTAATTTGCTCGTCTAGCGAATTTCATTGAAAGTTTTTAGTGTGAGCAGAGCATCAATTATTATACAACTGGCAGCGCTTAATTTGTTTTCATTATGTCAATTAAATTGTTTCAATTATTATTTCCGTTTATTAGTCCAAATTACACGCTTCTGTTTTTACAATCTGTTCTCATGTGCTAATTAATCGCTGACAGCGATTGACTATAAAAGGAGATAAAAAACTGGATGAGAAGTGCGATCTGCTTTATTTATGATTCTCTAACCGCAATTTATTTAGCATCTTGGGCAGCTGTTTAATTTGTGAGGCATGTGCAGCTCGCACCTCGCACCTCGATGAGTAGTAAATCAAATGCGTGGAGAACTGATAACTCAACCAACTATTCGGTTTGCCTGCTCTAATACATACTACATATTTAGCTGAGGTACTCGATAGTCACTGACCCCAGAGAACAACATGCCATCAACGCCATCTGTTCTACAGACCTTGTCAGCCCATTTAGATGAGCTCGCAATTGATGGAATTGCACTTTATTGTTGAACTTGTCGCAAACTGATCAAGTTCAATTATTCAGATAAAAGTAAACGTTATCAGCGTGTTATTATTAGATGCGAATCTAATTCAATTAACTCAGTCACTGGCACAGTTCACTTGTATCTAGCAGCTTATCCATTTCACGTACCGTCGAAGGATAAATTTTTTGTGATTCCCATCTCGGTAGGATTTGTATAGTTGATATATCCGTTAGTGTGTGCTCTATAAGGATACTTAGAGTGGAATGCCTTGGACCAAGTGCATCGCTTCGCAATCTAATGAAAACTGCCGAATGACTGAATTTTGGAATGATAAGTAACTGCGGTCGGCCAGATCTGTTGGATCTGATAAACAAGAAAAATGAAAAGAGTCAAGAAAACGGTGACAGTTTTTATTGTTGTTGTTGTCATTTTTTTTGCGCCCGATGGCAACAACAATGAGACACTTAACGCCCATTCGGCAGGCAGATGGGTAAACAGACAGACTCCAACTTGTGGATGGAGGCGAGGCATTTGGATGGGCCGCCCGCCTAACTAAGTGTTGCAATACAGAAATATCTATGCAAATACGAAGCACAAAGAAACTACTCACTTTGATAACGACGCGGCCAGAGGCGAGAAGACTAGTGATAATACGTCTCGCACATTCGGAGTCCAACAGAGACGGACTCCTTGGCGTTGATCTGAGGATGCCAAGGTTTTTTTCCATTCGCCGAATTAGAATTCCAGTAAATCGAGCAGGTTAATATTTGAACTTCCATTTAGTCTGATAAACATATATATGCACACACATAAGTATGCACAAGCAATACCTCACATCGTGCAGAGTAATGTGATAATCAAATGGTGACATATTGTGCCGGGTTTCTAGATTTGGGGTCACTCATCAATCAATCATCAGTGACACATGTAAGAATTGGTTAGGTATATAAAGCTTGTCAGCTTCCGGATAAGTGCAAATTATCTAATATAACTAGACAGTAATTACAGCACATTCTATTCGACGATGCGGCTGTAAGGTGATAATATTTCAATGTTTTGTATCTCTCCATTTTATCTTTGAAAGCGAAAATCTTCATATTATATCAGCACATATTTGTATTCGTTCTATAAGGAGGGTAATATTCGAAGGTCGCTTATCTGGAAAGTAAATATCTAACCACGCGTTTGTATCGCATAAACATTTCATTTTTGTTCCAAGAACTGGGATCGTGATCAGGCCATTTTATAAATAGATTAAATATTTCCGTCTTACTACTATTTGAAGAGTGAAATTTAAAAGCGCGCTTAGTTTAGCTTTAGTTTAGTTGTTGCCTGGTAATCATTAGTGCTGCCTAATATTTTAATGGTGTTACTGCGTATATCGATAACTAAGTTATGTATATCAAATTATTGTAATTTTCATTGATATTTATTAAAATTTAACAAATATTTTCCTATTAGTGGTCAGAAACACAACTGTCAAAATTCAATTTATTAATTAAACATTAATATTTCGATAAAATATTGTACATCACTCAGTGTTGTAAATCGTGAGTATTTTGCATTAAACATCGAAATTTGAAGATGTATATTTGTGGTATATTTAGACATAAATTTGTCTAAAATGACCAATAATTACTAGTTTCAGACTTTCGACGAAAGTTACTATGTCGCTCAATTAAATCGATATTTGACAAAATCGACGAAAATACCGACTCGAAATTCATCAGAAGTGAACATAATTTGATTTTCATATAATCTTAGTTTCATAAGCATACATATTAATAAAAAACATTATGTTCTTTTAAATTATTAGAAATAAAATGCCCAAATTTTCGCGCCAATTCACACTTGCAGTGCTGTGTTTGCAGTGTGACCCTTTGAAAAACATATGGATTTTGTATTATCACTGGCTTTAAAATGAATAATTTGTAAATATTTATTATGATTACACTAATTGTGGACACTGATGTTAAATAAATATTTATTTGATTCAATTAAAATAAATAATATTTATTCAATAATAAATGAATTTGGACTATTTAATCATCGGTGTTTGCGATATACTATCGATGTTTGGAAAGAGTCAAAAACATCGATGCATCGATAGGCCATACATGTATCTTCACCACTAGCTGATATGCAGTTCAGCTAACTTTTGTGCTCGCAGCGAATAAAAAATATAATTAACAAATATTATATTTAACTGACGTTAAAACGACTTAAGCGCCGTTGCATTTGCTCGTTTTTTTGGTTAAAACGCCCAAAGCCAGTGAAAGAAAATCGCAAACATAAGAAGGAGGCGAGGCAACATTTGATGAAAGCAGAAATTCGCAAAAATCGAGCAGCGAGTGCGAGTGAAAAAGAGCAAGTGAAGGCAGAAAAAGAAGAAGAAGACGTCAAAGGAGGAGGTAAAAGCAGAAAACGACCAGCAGCAGCCACAAAGCAAAGCACGAAAGGCTAACCCCCAAAACAACAAAAAAGTAAAATCAAAAAAATAAAGTGCGTGAATATTTAGAAAAATTAACGCCAGACCGCCATTATAGTGTGTTTTGTTATTGTTGTCGTCGTAGTAAACGTTTTGTTTGTTGTTGCTTTCGATATAAAACGTTGTTGTGTTGAATGCTGGCTCCGGGAAACGCGAAGAAGAAGATCGATCGGCGACAACTCCTCCATTAAGCGAAGCGAGCATATTGTCGACATCGTTCTCCGTTCCCCGTCTCTTCGTCGTCTCTCCGTTCCGTTCCCCATTCGTTGTGTGCATCGTGACGTCGTCGTCGTCGCCAAGCGAAATTCAGATTGAGAGATTCAGCCACCCAGCCAACAGCAACAGCCAAAGAAGAGACACAAAGTAAAGCAAAGAGCTAGACATAAAGAAATAGCAACAGAAAGCAAGTAGCAAACAGCAAAACAAGAAAAAAACATTAAAATAACAGAAAAACGCAGCAGACGCATATAAATAAAATTGAAATCAAAAATAAGTGCAACTGAAAGAAAGAAAGCAAAGCAATTTCGGCGATTGGCTTGCGCCCATCTTCTACTATTATTATGAACAACAATAGCAAGCGGAAAAGTCGACCTAGTGGAGGCGGCGGTGGAGGAGGGGGTGGCGGTGCCAGCGGCGGCATCTCAAGGTAAGAAGAAGCACCACTTGCAGTTGCAGCGAATGCATTGCAAAAGCAAAAGCTAAAAGAGCCAGTAAAAAGTTGCTCCAAGTTCCGCTAACGCGAAAGGTGAAAGCGCGCGGTTCATTTCATCATTATTAGTGTATTTTTTCGTGTTTTTTTTTTGATGCTTTTTACTGCGTGTTCTATCGCTGTCGAGCATATGTTGAATTAAAAGAGGAACTAAATCGGAAGCAGGGGCCACCAACAACAATCAGTGCAAATTGCAATTACACTTATATAACATACGCCACACGTTCGTGTTTTTGTGTGTGTGTGTGTGTGTGTATGTGTGACAGTGCACACACACATACATGCATGCAGGCATACTTATACACGCACACCAAACGTTGTGTCGTTTTCTCATATTTTTTGCGCTTTGTTTACATTTCCCTTTCACAGCCCACATGAAAAAGAAACATAACATGAGCCAACGACATAAAATATGTAGCAAAACGTTATGAATAATTTGTTTAAAGGCATCTCAATTGTCCAGCAAATGAATATTATTTCCGCCCACTCTACCACCCTCTCTCCCGTTTGACCGAGCCCTGGCCCTTTAAATTTTCAATTTAAATATGGCTGCATGCATACGTATGCGTGAGTGTGTTTGTGTATTTACCTACATATAAGTGCGAACAGTGGGACCAGGCTGCTGTGCTGCGGTCCAAATAGTTTCAGCTGGTTGGGCCCACTGACTGCATGGCATGCAAGCTGGCAGGCAGCATATGCATGCTTACACATGCACACATACAAACATGCACACGTTCACGCGCACGTATCGTATTTGCTTCCTCTTCTTCTTTTACTTTGCCTCTTTTTCGTATGCATTTTTCTTGCATTGTCAGCATTTTGCAGTTCGCTGCTATGTGACGTCGTCGTCGTCACAGTCACCGTTTCTGCTGCTGCTGTCGCTGCCTTGGCACACTTCGCCTCCCGCCGGGCGCTCAGAATTTGGGTCACTTTACAATTTGCTGACCGAACGAACGACGAACGAACACAATTGGTATCGCATCGTTCTTGTTCTCCACGCCACTTCTCTGTGTTTATTCGGCATTCTGCCTATGCACACTTTCATTTAAGCCTCACACACACCCACACACTTGCATCTACAGATGCTTACACACACACGCAGACACAGGCTGGCAGGCAGCATGCCGTGGTCGCAGCCTATTTAGCCTGCCATACAAACACATATACATTGATACATATGTTTGGGTGTTTGTAGGGTATGCGCAGATGCGCTATCATGCGATTCCAGATTGCAATTCCGATGCCGAACACCTTCTTATCAATGGGCGCCGCTCGCTTTACGCATGATTCACTGTATAACGCAATCAATTATTTGTTTTCATTGACGAAAATATGCGCAGTGCACCATGAATCATAACCACCGCACCCCACCAACCCCCTCACATATTATTATTGATGTTGTTGTTGTTGTTGTTTTTATTATTATTTTTAAACAACAACACGCTTGTCGTTATATGCGTGCCGAGTTCATTGTGCGTTGCGAGTTGCGACTCGAGAGCATTTCACGGTCGTCGATCCTGCACGCAATCAAAACAACCCCAAAAGGCGTTCGCCCAGAAACATTTTACGTCTTTCAAACTGACTGAACAACTGAATTCTTCAAGAATTATCATTTGACTAAACTAACGGCTCTGTTCTGTTATACGACTGCACAGCAAAAATTCATTCGGAAATCAATTTCCAGAACGACCACCTAAAAATTATACATTTTTTTTCATCAGAACCCAACATTTCTGTTACTTAAGTAAATAACTTCTGTTTGTGTTCAAGTTCAATTCGAAACAAACAAAATTCAATGAGTCTTTGGCGAACGCGAAATTCAGAATAGTCCCATATAGTAGATTTGTTGCTTTAACTAGACCTGGTGTTGTATTTGAAGTGTTACTTAGATCCTTAGCGAAAGTGAGATTGAGAATGTCCCCATCATATGGTTGCAGAGAAGGCTTACACAATTAAAATATCCAATGAGCTAGAACGGAAAAGACCAGGTGCACATACAGAACACAAGTAATTTCATATAAAGTTCATGAGCAGGGAAGAGTTTTGTAAAATTGAGTTCACTGGACTGAACCCAAAAGCACAAGCTGAGCCACACACACACACACACACTCATGCATATACATATGCTTATAACATGACTACTACATATTTATTTTTGAAGGAAGGCACAGGGCGTGGCTTGGGGAGAGGGGGAGCAACTAACAACAGCAGAGACAGCGAATCGATATCGCAGCGTAGTGAGCAAGCAGCAAGGGATGGGTGGGGGCCGTTGTCGTTGTCATTGGTGTTGTTCGCTTCGACCCTGAGCTGCGTTCGGGTTCGATTGGTTCGCATGTCTCGTGGCCATTGCTATTGTTTGTTGTTGTTGTTGTTGTTGCTGTGGTTATTCACTTTGCGCTCTCAACACTGCAAAATTTTGGACAGAGGGAGCCGAACTAATTGTTCCGCATGACACTGATAATGATGACGACGCTTCTCTCTCTCGCTCACTCTCACTTTCTCGCTCTCTTTCTCCGCAGATACAACGCAAACGACAACAGTCTACGGCCAGCGAACAACAAGGCGGGAGGCGTGGGAGGAGGTGGCAACGGCGGCGGAGTCGGACGCTCGTTGGCGGCGCAGGGCGTCTATAACAACACCTTCTTCATGCACTCGGCCACGGCGCTCGTAGGTAGCGTGGTCGAGGTTCGTCTGCGCTCGGGCAACACGTACGAGGGCGTGTTTCGCACATTCTCGGGCAGCTTTGACATTGCACTGGAGCTGCCGGCCTGCATCAAGCCCAAGAATCAGTCGGATGAGGGCAAAACAGTGCCCAAACACATCATATTCCCCGCGGACACCGTGGTCACCATCATAGCCAAGGACTTTGATTCGCAGTACGCCACAGCCGGCGCTTTCCAGACCGACGGCGCCATATCCGACAAGTGCAATGGTAACTTGATCACTCAGTTTTGCAATCTACTGCTAGAGACTAGACTAATCGAATGTTTACAGGCACACGGTTCGACGAAAAGGAACTGGAGCCATGGGACTCGGGCGCCAACGGCGACATTGACATTGAGCTGGACGGCGCCTCCAATGGCTGGGATGCCAACGAGATGTTCCGCAAGAATGAGAATCAATTCGGTGTGACGTCAACGTTCGATGACTCGCTCTCGTCGTACACGGTGGCCCTAGACAAGGGCGACTCCCTCGAGTTCAAGGAGGCCGAGGCCAAGGCCGAGAAACTGGCCGCTGAGATTGAGAACAATCCCACATGCCGCGAGCGTTTGGATCTGGAGAACGGCGACGAGGAGGCGCTGTTCGCGGCCGTCGAGAGGCCAGCGGCAATGGCCGACCACGAGCTGGAGCAGCGGGAGCAACGGGAGCGCAATGATCGCGACCGAGAGCGCGAAAGGGAGCGAGAACGTGAGGAGCGCGAGCGCGAACGGGAGCGGGAACGAGAGCGTGACCGCGATCGTGATCGTGGCAACAAACCGCGTGGCGGCGGCGGAGGTGATTATCAGCTGCGCGAGACGATGAGCAGCGATCGCTACATCACCAAGCAGACGAGGAACAACAATGGGCCGCAGGCATCACATGCTGGCATGTCCTCGCAATCACAATCCCAGTCCTCGGTGGGTGGAGCACGCGATCGCGACAATCGCGGTGACAATCCCAACATTATGATGGGACAACAACAGGGCATGGGCCAGAGCGGAGGCGGAGGTGCAACTCAGTCGCCAGCTGTGCTGATGCTCGCTGGCAGCCTGAAGAACACTGGACCAGCGTCCACG
Source organism: Drosophila siamana (assembly GCA_035047445.1). Lineage (NCBI taxonomy): Eukaryota > Metazoa > Arthropoda > Insecta > Diptera > Drosophilidae > Drosophila > Drosophila siamana. The sequence continues at coordinate 944,176 of JAWNPP010000004.1, forward strand.
TCGGTGAACGCGTCCACCGACACCGCTGGCAACAAGTATGGCGGCGGGCCAATGATGAAGCGCAAGCCGGTGCCGCAGGGCGGCAAGATCATGCGCGGCAATGCGCCCAACAGCGTGGGTGCTGGCAATGCGTCCAACGTGCCGCAGGGCAACAACGGCAACAATGTGGGTGGTGGCAAGGGCGGTGGCTACCAGTCGTCGCCGATGGGCATTCAGAATCAGTACTCGTATCAGAACAACTCGCAGATTATTCACAGGTAAGTGAACTGTGCTCCTGCGCTAATAGTTGCGTGTTTAACTAATGCTTTGTGGTCTCTCCCGAACAGCTCCACGCAGTATCGCAACCAGGGGCATTTGGGCGGCGCCTCGAAGCTGAATGGCGGCGACTCTGGCGCCAATGCGGGCAAGCCGTTGCCCCAGCGCCAGATGCGACAGTATCAGGGCTCGCAGAGCAACTCGTCGCTCAACTACGGCGGCGACTCGCAGCCACTGGGCAAGCCGATGCACAGTGGGCATGGAGTGCACGGCGGGCACAACAGCAACTCGCCGCCTTTGCAGACGGGCGGACCGCAGCAACAACAGCAGCAGCAGCAGCAGCCGCCACCACAGCAGCAGCAACAACAAACGCATCAGGGGCAACGCCAGGTGCGTTTGCGAGACAACACGCTGCAGGAGCTGCGTCAGTTTAACCAGGACTTTCATCTGGCGCCCAGCAACACTTCGCCGCCCCAACAGCAGCAACAGCAACAACAACAGCAGCAGCAACAGCCACAGCATTCGCTGCAGCGCAGCAATTTACAGCAGTCGGTGTCGCCACCACAGCAGCAGCAGCAGCAGGTGCAGCAACAGCCACAGCCGCAATTGATGGCCATGCAGTTGCATGTGCCGCCGCCGCATCATCACCAGCAGCAGCTGCCACCGCAGCAACACTATGTGCCTCAGCAGCAACAACAGCCGCCGCCGCCACAGCAGCAGCAGCAGCCGCCTCCACAGCAGCAACAGCCGCCACCGCATGTGCAGCACCTTCAGCAAAAGGCGCCACAGCAGCAGCAGCAACAGCTGGTTGTCGACAATCAGCATCACGTGCCCAAGCAGCAACAGCAGCAGCAGCAGCCCACGCAGCTCGTCCAGGAGGGCAGCCAGCCACCTCAAGCCATTTACCACGTGATGGCACCGCCGCCAGCTGGCGTACAGCAGCCGCAGACATCGCCAGTGGTGATCAGCTCGCCGGGTCCGCTGCTGGAGCAGCAGCTGCCGCCGCAACCGCTGCAGGCAGCCACGCCCAAGCCGGAGGCAGCGACACCGTCGCCAAACATTGTTCAAGCGGGCAGCAACAGCACGCCCACAGGCACAGGCGGCGCCATCATCATCAGCACACCGACAACAGCAGGCGTGGCAGGTCCAACAGCTGCTGCTGGCGCAGCAGACAAGTCGACTCCGGTGACCGCCGGCAGCGTGGCAGCTGCAGGCAGCGGCTCGGGCACCACAGCAACCACGGCCGCGGGCGGAAGCAGCAGCACCACACCTAGCAGCGGCAGCGGCAGCACGCCAGTCGTTAAGAAGCCGCACGTGCTGAATCCATCAGCGAAGCCGTTCACGCCACGTGGTCCGAGCACGCCGAACCCGTCGCGACCTCACACACCACAGACCCCGGTGCCCATGCACTCGATATACACCACTTCAAATGCCATTGTGCCAGGGACCAATCAGCAGATCTTCATGGTGCCGCCAACAGCATTCCAGCAATCCACACACCAGCCCCGCCAGAGCGGTGTGCGTCGCGGCCAATATGGTGAGTAGGGAGGCAGCTGTGGCTGGTAGGAACTGAGCAGTTGGGCCATTGGAACCTTATAAAGTATTAGAATATTCTAAGAGTGCAAGAAGCGCTATTCTAAATTGAAATCGCAGTATCGCAAAGAGACTAATGGATAGACCTAATACTTGTGTCCAGACTGTTGAATATATTTGCATTTGATACGATGGAAAACAAGTGCAGCAATTCTTCAGCTTCACAGTTAGTTGCTTTTATTTCTTGAAACAATTTGATAGCACACGATTCTAGTGTAACTTAAACTCGCGGTATACCACTTTCAAAAAACGATATTTGTCATTGTTTTAAGTCAGTGCCAAAAGAAATAGGTTGCAAATAGGAATGCATTAAAATAAGAAGAGGAAATCCGTTGAGAAAGGTTTGGGGTTTGAGGATTATATAGTAATATTTCACAGCTGAGTATTGTAATTGTAATTGAATTGCTTTCTCGTTGCAGCTCCAATAGGTACATCGCAGATGCACGTGTCGGCGACGACGGCAACTGGGCCCCCATTGATGGCCGCAGCACCGATACCACAATTCATACAGTACCACAATCCACAACATTTCCAGTCGCAGTACGGGCTGCCGGTGCGCATGTACCCGGATACGCAGTCGCAGCCGCTGCAGTTCTTGACGCAGACGCCGCCATCGACGACCCCGTCGCCGGGACAGCCGCATCCGACGTTCCATCCGCCACCACAGCCTTCCCCTGCCGGCGGGGGACTGCAGCCCTCGGCATTCACACCGCAAGCACAGCCGCCGGCCGCCTATCAATTCATGTGTTTACATCCTGGCCCGCAGATCATATCCAACGCCTACTTCCCGACGGCGACGCCGCAGCATCCGCAACAGAATCCACCGTTCCAGGTGCTAATGCAGCAGCATACCACGCAGTGAGCTGCTGCTGCTGGGGATCATCGATCGAAGGAAAGCATTCGCAGCTGCCCCGTCGTCGTCATGGAAACAAAAACATTAACATCAGCGTCTAAATCTCCTCATAGTCCCTTCCTCAGCCTCAACTTCAGCAACAGCAACAGCAGCGGCAGCAACAACAACAATAACAACAACAACAATGCCACATCTCGATCCACACCACACAACTCACACACATTTGCATCAACTTCTTACCCACAACGGCAGAGAGAAGCATTCGCAGGAAGCAGAAGGATTAAGTTCTTGCGAGCATAGTTCATTTCTCATCGCCCCACTTTCAGATGCGGCTTGGTGCTGCTGCTGTGGCATGCATCATCCCACATTGATCATCGCAAGTGAAACACCAATAACAACAAAACAACAACAACTAGGAAATTATAAAATATAAATGAAAGCAAAAGGGAAACTAGAAAATTTGTCAAATTGCCACAATGAGAAGAAGATAAAGAACAGCACTGAACAACGGCAAGAGCAACAGCAACAGTAACAGCAAAACAACCACAGCAAGCATACAGAACAACAACAGCATGATGAAGAAATTTATGGCCAACAGCAGAAGAAGGTGGAATGCGATCAGTGGTATTACCTATATATGTATATCCAAACTCAATTTGTGTGTTTGTAAATCGCATTCAAATCAAGAAAATTCTAAATTGATTGCAACTCAAACTGTGCTGTAGAAGAAATAAAAACGGAATCAAATCAAATATTGAAGGATTAGAAAACATACCCAACAAAAAAACAAAAACAAAAAATTAGACAAATCATTATGAATTTTTGTAAAATTGCTTAAAGCGTATAAACACAATTTCAATTCATTTTGATATTCAAATGACGATTACATATATTTGCTCTAGATAAAATCAATCATAAATACAAACGGTAAAAGAGAGAATCAACGAGAATCCAAAATCATTCCAAAATTACAATCAACAAATCGAATCACAAATTTTTCCAAGATCCAAGCAAAGTGTCGTGAGAAAGAAAGATATAGAACTCGGGAGTGTTCTGAAATAATATATTATTAATTGGTTTCTTACAACAAATGCAATTGTAATGCTAAGTTTTGATTGCCTTATTCACATTGGGATTGGCCAATAACAAATTTGATACTTTGTTGTACCATACGATCCCGTTCTGAATACGAATGCCACAAATAATTCTCAACTATGCTTAACTTTGCTTGATTGACGGAAAAGTGCAACCAACGTGACACGACTTGGAGTAACGTGACGTAACACGACGTATATGAGAACTATGGAGGAGGAAGAGGAGCAAGAGTCGATAGATTAATGTCCAAAATTGTAGAAACTGATTGATTTTGTTGAAATTTAATTTTGTTTGCCCTTCTACAAGGTTTTCTCATATCGATCAAATGTCGAAAAAGAAAAACATTTAAATAAGAGCTTATTTCAAATCCTTTATTTTTCTCAAAAGTATCCAATTCTTTAATTTCTTATCCGTTGCCGTTTAACATTGAACAAGGGCGAGTCTGAGTCAGGTTTTTGGGTTTTAGTGCCTCCGTTGTCCATCAGAGAAAACGTCTTAATCCTTTGCCAGTCATTGAATCAGTTCGATTATATTCAGTACTATCAAGATGCATCTGTTGTGGTCCTGTTTTGTTTTGTAAAGTTTCCTTACATGAAAAAAGAAAGAATAATTATTAATTAAAATAAAAATAAAAACAAAAACCACAAAAAAAAAAACAAAAAACAAAACATCTAAAAAAAGAAGCGTTTTTTATTACCTTCAATTTGTAAAAAACTTGCAGCGTTTATTCAATGGATCTGTTGAAATTTCTTTACCCAAACTCGTCAAAATGGCTGTGATATGATATAAAATACATAAGGTCACAATCATTTTAACGACATGGTATAAGAAAGTTGTCCAAGATGCGGAGAAGTTGCATCATCTCGGGGAGAATGACGATTCCAGCAATTCGCACGAAACTCATCAAAATGGCTGTGATATGACTTGACAATTACAACATTTCACAACCCCTTGAAGAGTTACGCAAGAATTGGGTGAGTGGTGTATGGTGAATGGGGTAGAGTATCCATCCATCTCAGTGGAAGCAGAGCCAGTCCAGAGAGGCGTCCAAAGCGCAACGCGTTGCATGTCGTCGCAAATAATGAGAGATACAAACACTTGTTGGCGTTGTTGTAATCCAAATGGTAAATACAAATACTCGATACTTTCTCGGCTACGTTGCCCTTTGCAATGCCCATCAAAGCTGGCTGTGATACGCTTCAAATGCAGATATATCATGCTCAGCCCTTTTTGATGACATTGTAAGTAAGACAAGAACACACCCACCCAAGCACACTCACACACTCACATGCAGGCACACTCGACTCACACATACACGCACACATTGATTCGTGTAAACGAACTCTAATACAATTCACGTAACCGAAAGACGGTAACCGGCAGAGACGACAACGTAAGCACTTCGCTAACACGTAACGTAAGGCTGAACGTTCTTTTCGTTTCGTATGTGTGTGTGTGTGTGTGTGTCCGCGGGTGAGTATGCGAACGAGTGCGTGTGTACTCGAGTATATACAATGTGTGTATGTATGCAAGTATGTGTGTTTGGCTGAGCTTGTAGCGCATTCGTTATTTACTGCAAATTCAACTGGATGTCGCTCTTCTCTAGGTTAAGTATCAAAAATCCGCCGCCGCGTGTTGCATGCGAACAACACACACACACAGTTACGCCTATGTGTGTATTGCCTGGCAGTTAAATGGCAACGTTGACGACGTCGGCAATTGTGACTGCGACCACCGCCCTCTGCTCTGCCTCTGCCTCTGCCATAGATTAAATGTCTGCCAGTTAGTCTAACTGTGAACTGCTCTGTGTCTGCGTCACTTACGTATGAATGTATGCGTGTGTGTGTGTGCATGCGTAAGTTACCCTACAGTATAAGTAATAGTGCACCAACCATGCTCACATGACTACAGTTGTGCGAAATCAGTCTCCAAGAGTATAGTGCAGAACTCGTCACCTGCTGTAGAAAGTGCACACCACCAAAGGAATAGTCCCTAAGTGTCTACGTAGTAGATAGTTCATGACTAGTTGTTGCCATCTTTAGTTGCGTATGTGTATTTATAGTCCCCTCTTAGTGCGCGCCCTTTCTAGTGTCGAAACAACAACAACCACCACCATTCGCTGTTTCTTTCGAATGTATTTCAGCATTTTCGTTGTTCGTATTGCAATTTTCTGTTACAATTTGATTTATGCTACTCCACTGTATACACACATGTGTGTGTACATGTGAATGTGTGTTTGTCTGCGTTTGTAGGGTGTTGCCCAGTCGGCTTATTGATTTGTGTGTTAATGATTGTTGTTGCTGCTGCTGCTGCTGCTGCCGCTATTGCAGTTCATGCATTCGAATCGAACAATACACATTAATATGTATGTGTGTGTGTATACACATGAGTAGTGAAAAGCGACGAGTTGACTGACGACGGAACGAACATCCCTTATTTGTTTGGCACATAACCCGGCACTCTAGCGGCACTCTCGCTCTCTCTCTCTCGCTTAGCCGCCTCGCTACGCTAACTCCCGCTGGCTCTCTCGTTCTCTTTCTGTACCCGCCATCTGCTATGCAGAGTTAGGGTGCCTGTGTGAGTGTCCGTGTGTGTGTATTACTACTGTCGCCACCCACCCTATGGCCAAACAGCAACAGCAACAACAACCTCATCATCATCATCACAGTCATCGTCATCGTCATCGTCGACGTTGTCGGCGTTTGTCGTGTGTATACCGAAATACGTAAAATTCATTTATGCTTGTCGTTGTTGCTGCCGCCGCTGCTGCTGCTGCTGCTGCTACTGCTTTGTTCCTGCTTCGGGGCGACGGCCGCGACGTCCTCGCCTCAGCTTCTGCTTTTCTGTTGCCATTGCCGCTGCCGCTGCCCACTTTTGGCGTTCCGCCCAAAAGCCGCCTCAATACGTAGTACGTAAAACTTGAGGTTGTAGTTGTAACTGTAGTTGTGCTTATTTGGGGATCCCTTTTAATTGCCGCAATCCTTGAAAATCCAATATTCTATTTACTGCGCTGCGTATCCAAGTCGCAGACAGACAGGGTGCTCCGCTGGACATCGTTATCCCGTTACAATGGCCTTTTCGTCCAAATACTCACAATCCTCAAATGCGTGTGTATGTGTGCGATTGTGTGTGAGTGTGTGTATATATATAGAAAACCGTTTTTTGCGCAGTTTCGAAATGGTCGCAAAACAGCGAGGAAAAAAAAGCAACAAACGCCATTTGTGTTGCGTATAATTTTCATCATTTGAGCATTTTCACTACGGACGTTTTTCACTTGATTCTGAATTTTATGCACACTTTCTTTGGTTCTTGGGTTGGCGTTTGATATTTTGAAATATACTTATTTTTTTGGCATTTATTTACTCAGCATTTTCCCATGCAATTGGCAATAATTTATTAACCGGTTTTTCTCGTGACGTATTCGCCTTTTTTACAACCACACACAGAGCGTAGAACAGAACGGAGAGAAGAACAGAGCACAGAATGGACGACAAACTTTGCTTGCTGTTTCTGTTTCTGTTTCAGCTGCTGTTAACAGCAGCTGCCACTGTTAGTTGGGCGATGTTAACGCTTCGCCACGCTTCGTTTCGTTTCGTTTCGTTTGCTACTCTTGAGCAGGAAGGACTTCGTGGTTGCGTCGGCTTTACTATTGCTTCGGCTTTTCGGCGGTTGTGAGTGGAGTTTCCAGTTACATTGTTGGCTACGCGCGCGCGAAAAAAGGGCAAAAAAGGCGCGCCCCCATCCGTCAACCCCCGAATATGCATGAAATGTATTCCGTGTTTGTTTCTCTCTCGAGCCAAAAAGAGAGGGCGCGAGAGTGAGAGAGCGAGAGAGGGCGGAATGATTACATAGTGCGAGAGAGCGTTCTCTCTCGATTTCTGTTAGTTCGGCATATCCTGCAGCTGTTAAGCTGGGCCATGTTAATTAACATGTTGCGCTTGAAACACCCTGTACCCGGTGGCATTTTAAAACACTGGAATAACGAGCAAGTTTTTGATTTGAATGTGTCAGTTTCTTTATTTCATAGATTCCTTGTACATGAAAGAAAATGTGCAACACTCGAATGTTGTTGTACGATGGATTAAATGTAAAAACAATGTTAATAAATATTGTACGAATTACACTGTGCCTTGGACTCTAAAATATATGTAATGTATGCAAATTTAGTGAGTGCGTATGTGTGTGTGTGTGTGTGTGCGTGAGGTTGAGTTTGAGTTTGAGGTTAGGTTCCGTTCCAGCCGCATCAGCGTTTAAAAAACAATTAACAATTTTCCGGAACCAGTTTGCAGGGTTGCAGGAGAGGCGCGACATCGAAAGTGTGGGGTCTGGCAAGTTAAAACTAAAAACGAGTTGCATATCTATATATCTACTGCGAATGTGTGTGTGTGTGTGTGCGTGTGTGTATTTGTTTGTATGTGTGTATGCGTGATTGGTGTTGAGATACATTTTATCATAATCATCATCGAAGTACACGATGCAAATGTTTTGCTGGCAAATAATCAAAGGACACTCCTCTCTGCTCATCCGGA